>CM042962.1:19920335-20520335 GCA_023678885.1 Pogostemon cablin
AAAAAATAATATAGATAAATACAAATATTTACTACTTCTATACTATTTATAAAATTTATCCCCTCTCCACCTATAAATAAGATTCTACACACATAATTTATTTGTTACGACGAATTAAAGTTTTCTTCAAATTTTAAATAAGATTATTATTATTATTATATTATTATTATTAGTAGTAGTAGTATTTATTTTTGTTGTTTCTTTCATATTTTTTTAATTATTTATTTATTTATTGATTTTTTTTCATTTTTTTAAGTTAGCCTGAAATTTTATATTCTTTGAATTTTTTTTTTACGTAATTAACTTAATTTTTCATGGTTATTTTTACAATTCTTTTAATTAATTTTTATTATTTCACTTTTTATTATATTTTACTTAATGTCTCTTTTATATTTTATATATTCTCCTTTGATTGTTTTTTTAATTAATTTTATTTGTTTTAATTCTTTTTTTAATTGTTAATATGTAACACTTTTGATTATATTTTTTTATTTAATTATTTTTTTTGGTTTTAATTCTTTTTTTTTGTTATTATTATTAGTATGTAACTTTTTAAAAAAGAATTTACGTTATTAATATCATTTTTCATGCTTCTTCAAATTTATTTAATTAATTTGTTATGATTTCTTTTTATTTTCTTATTTCTTCGAATTTATTTATAATAAGTTTATTTTTTATTTTTTTTATAAAATATATTTTAATTTTAGGGTCACTTGCTATTGGATACATAAAATAATGCATAATTGCTATAAATTACATGACTCAAAGCACTAATATTAATAATTACACAATTATGATTGTGATACCATAAATACCCCTATATTTTTGCACAATTTGTTTGCATAAATTTATTTTTGCACATTTTGTTTGCACATTTTAAATTCCGGCAGAGGTCAGGCGGTGGTCGGACGGATATCCGGCGATCGGCCGGCTACGGCCCGGCAGTGAGTAGGTGAAGGGTAGGGTTTGCACAATTTTATTTTTGCACATTTTGATTTAAAAATTTTTGTTTGCACATTTTGTTTTTGCACAATTTTTTTTTTTTTTTTTTGCACAATTTCATTTTGCCCATTTTATTTTTGCACATTTTGCGGTAAAATTGAATGCTGGATAAGACCCGACCTAGAACAAGCAAAAAAATTGCAATCAAAATAGGCTAATAAGCATATAACTGGAAATAAAATTAGGGATGAGAATCTCAATCCCATCTGATACTTCTAGAATAGCAGCATAGCATGAGTTGCTTTCAGAAATGAAATAAACAATAAGTTCCAACAGAAGCAAAACCAAGATTCAGAATACAATAGGCAAGCAAGAAAGATCAGAGACATTCAGCAATAAAGATCAGAGACATTCTTCAATAATACAAAATAGGGCGTAAGACTGCCCCTTCCATGAATCCGACTAGCAAAACCAGCAATGAAACTCTGGTGGCAGTCGGAGAAGGCTGTAATAGCAGTAGCCGTGGAGCTCGAAGCAACGAGCAATGACAGGGTACTAATGGATTCTGCCTAGAGAGCAGAGCACCCTGGGAAGAAGCTCGCACACACCTTTGGAGAGTCAGCCTCAGAAGCAGTACGGACGAGGATACATGTCGAGAATTTACCGAAGGCTGCCAAAATCGTACGAAGCGGTGGCAAGGGCAATACGACGGCGGAAAAATGGAACCGCAGCTGGAGAAATTAGGCGGCATTGAGCAGATCCCCAAGGTAGAGAAAGATCTGGGACGGGAGCTCGAGTGGCCGCTAAAGTGGAATCGGCAAGGCCAAAACACCAAGTGAACCCTGGGCGGCGCTGACGTAGGCCACCAGCGGCGAGAGATGGGAAGCCCGGGGTGTCGCTAATCGAAATCGCGACTGAACAAAGACTGTCACCGGAATCGCGACCAGTACAGGGGCGTCGCTAAGAGCAGGATGCGACCGGAAAAGCCGGCGGCTGAGGAAACCTAGACGGCGACTCAGATCTCACTGGAATCGCGACAGCAGGAATCACAATCGGAACCCTAGGCGACGCAAACCTAGCGCGGAAGATGGAGGGCGAAAGATCGATTGTGGACGCTGTGGCGGCGAAGTTTTCGTGTGATTTGAAATCGATGACTCTGGAATCCTTGGGGGATGGAGGATCAATAGCCGGCGATACTCTTCCTATACGAAATTTGCGCCCTCAGTTGGATCAGCTTCTCTCAACCGTTATTCCAGCGACCGGAGGTGACTTCTTCACGGCTGTGGCGGTGGAATCATCCTTGCTAATCGATCGTTGCATTTTAACTCTACCAATTTTGAGTTTATTGGGAGTATCTATTTTCTGTCTCATAGCAAAGGGTAACTCCGTCTCTTTACTACTAATTTATGTACCTCATAATATTTTTATTTTTTTAATGTATTCAGGTGCAATTAAGCTTTAAAATGTGTATCTTATATTAATAAACCCTTAATTTTATTATAATTTTTCTTTTATATTTTTCTAAAGTTTTTTTAATTATCTTTCGGTTTTTTATTTGTTTTAATTTTTTTTTATTTTTTTAATATATTTTCACCGACTTTAAAATTTAATGATATACAAATAAGTTTATTTTAAGATTAAATATGAATGTGATATATATATTTTTTTAATTTTGCATTATTTTATTTTTTAAATTATCTTTTGATTAACTTTTATTTTCATTATTATTTTTTAAAATTATGTTATGTTTTTTTAAATTTTTTATTAGTATATAATTTTTTAATCTTTTATTTTTTATGTTAATAATTTTTTTTCTTGGTTAGTTTTATTATTTTTTTGATTAAATTTTTTATTATTTCTCTTTAGATTATTTTTTCTATTTACTTAATTTTTTTTGTTTTAATTTTTAATTATAAACACAAAAAAATGAAAAAAAGTTATCCTTCTCCACCTATATAATAAGACTTTTTATTAATTAATTCGCATAAATTATTTATTAAAACGAATAAAAATCATCTTTACTCTCTAAAGAAAGTTTCCATTTCTTTCGTTATTTTATTTTTTTAATTGATTATTTTGATGTTCCTTTTATATTTTTAAATTCTCTTTTAATTATTTTTTTTTTATTCAAACTTTTCTATTGATTTTTATCCTTTTTTCTTTTTTTCTTTAAAGTTTTTCATGTGAATTTTTGTGAACATAATATACTCTGCACCTATAAATAAAACTCTCTATTCATTCATTATACATACGTAAAGAACAAAAGTTTTCTTCAAGTTCTATTAAAGTTCTAAAGAAAGGCATCCATTATTATTATTATTATTATTATTATTATTATTATTATTATTATTATTATTAGACAATGACTTGTGTGAGACCGTCTCACGTAAGCCCTTTCGTGAGACGACCAGAAAGTGATAATTTTATGAAGGAAAGTGATAATAAATTAATGAAAAGTGATAATGTTCTTTCATGAAAATTTTATAGTACAAATAAAAAGTAATAAAATTTTATAGCGAAAGTGATAATGATTTATAGCGAAAGTGATAACTACTTTAAAAAATGAAAAATGATCTCACGAGAGACGGTCTCAAGACCTACCCTTATTATTATTATTATTATTATTATTATTATTATTATTATTATTATTATTATTATTATATTATTATTATTATTTTAATTTCTATTGATTAATTTTATGAATATTCTTTTATATTTTTCAAACTTTCTTTTCATTTTTTATTTTTTAAAATTATTTTAATTAATTCTGTTATCTTTTTAAAAAATTTTATTAAATTTTAATATTTTTATTTCTTTAAGTTATTTTTTTTCAAGGTTAATATTATAATTTTTTTAAACAAATTTTGTTAAATTTTTTTTAATTCATCGAATTGATTTATATTGAATTTTTATTTTTATTATTTATTAATTAACTTTATTAAATTAACATATTTTAAATTTTATTCAATTAATTAAATTACTGCAACAATATAACAAAATTTGAAAAATTAATTTAATATTATTTTAAAAAAATTTAGTAAATCAATTTAACAACGAAATTAAGCTTTTACCAACGAAAGCAAATTCATATTTGAGTGTATATAAATTAAATTTTAATTTTTAATTTAATTTATATTAGATTATAATTGAATATATAGTTATATTAAACTTGAATTATATTTTTTAAATTGTAACTTTAAAATTCGTGTAATACACGGGATCCATACTAGTATATATATATATGTGTGTGTGTGTGAATGAAGGAATGAATGAAAGGCTTAATTAATTCCCTTTTATAATTTATTTCTCAATTTTTTTTAATGGGTATGTCTTGTGAGACTGTCTCACATGAGACTATTTTACACTTTTTAAAATAGTTATCACTTTCGATATAAAATATTATCACTTTCGTTATAAAAGATTATCACTTTTATTTATACTATAATTTGTTTAAGAAATAACATTATCACTTTTTAAAAAATACTTTTCATTAATTCATTATCACTTTTCGTTATGTAAGTTATCACTTTTCGTCCGTATCACGTAAGCCCTTACGTGAGACGGTCTCACACAAGTCTTTCCCACAACAACTTCTTTCCTTCTAATTACTTTTTAATTTAACTTAAAATATACTCCTTTTGACCCAAAGATATTAATATATTTTTTGACACGTAGATTAAAAAATATAATATTTTAATTTATTGTGAGTTGAGGATATAATATTGTAATGTGTAGTGAGTAATTGTATTTGTAGTGTGTAGGGTGTGTATAGGCTCATATGAATATGTTAATTGTTTATGTGTTCGTTTAATAATTTTTAAAAGAAATATGTCGATTTTTGTGAAATAACTCAAAAAAAAAAGTATGTCAATTTATTTAGTACGAGGGAATAATTAATTGCATAAATGGAAAATCCGTATCATAAACTCGGATCGATGAGATGGTCTTAACCAATACTCCACCTTTAACTTCTATTATTACTCCTTTTCGGTATTATCTCTTTCGTCTCCACTATTAATTAATCTTATGAAATAAAATTGTGAATTGAATTTTAACACATGCTAGGGTTAGATCGGGTCCCACCATGAGACCGGCTTCCATTATTAATTCTTATAAATAATTTATTAATTATAATTAAAAGATTTTTTTTCTTTTCATGTCCTATTTTGACGTTATTATGTAGTGCACTAAACCTGATAGTTTGTAGAATAAAAGTTATTGGATAATAGGTAGTTATTGTATTTTTTTTATTATTTTATGTTATTTAGTGGTTATGATTAAATAAATATTTGATCAAACGATTCAAATTATCTATGTATACCGGTGCACCGAGTGCATCGCAGTATAACTCCCTATTTTATCTTTGAAAATTATATTTAGTTTAATTAATTTTAAGTATAATTATTCCACATTTGTGGTTCATAATATATTTTATCGGACTTCATGTGCACACGAGATGCGAAACTGATAATTTTTTAAAAGTTATTTATTTATTATTTCCACATTTGTGGTTCATAATGGGGTATATTTTAGTGGATTTGAATCCTCTCCCGTACTTAATCTTTCAATTTAAGTGAATTTCTTATAATTTGCATCATCCATTTATTATCTATGAGCGTGAATTTGCCACGTCATTTAGCATAATGTAAGAGAAACATAAATACACGCGATAAAATAATTATTTAAAATTGATAAAATAATTATTTAAAATTTAATTAAATAAAAAGATTGTGATATTGGATGAGGTGCCAAGTTATTGTTGGTGGAGATGACGGTTAAATGAAATTCACAAAATTAAGAGATTAAAAATGGGAGAGGAACCGGATTTATATTTTATATGACTTCATGTTTCATTTTTGTTCCTCAGGGTTTAAAGTTTACTTTAATGTATGTTTTGTATCTATCTATATATATATATATATATATATATATATATATATATATATATATACTAATATAAAAGCAAAACGTATTTGCCTAATTTTGACCAATTTTGACTATTTTTAGTTAATCCTGCCCATTGATTTTTTAGCATTTCGTCTGGACCGTTGATCACCTTCTCACATTTTTGAATAAAATATATCGGTGCATTCTTTGTCATTTTAACAAAGTATTTGGACCTGTTTGTAAATAAGTGAAGTGTCGTGAACAAAACTCTATTCAAACCCTAAATTTTTCGCAGTTCTCTTCTTCCTCAGTTTCGAGTCATCATCTGTCTCGAATTCGGTAAATGCTTTGGTCTTACTTTTTAGACGATGTATTCTTAACATTTGCCCTATGATTCAGATTGTTTTTAATTTCAAATCTAAAGATTTATGTCGATTCGTTGCTAACCTTGATCTTTTGATTTCAGGAGATTTATGTCGATTCGTTGCTAACCTTGATCTTTTGATTTCAGGTTTCAGGATATTAGTAGTGAATGGACGAGATAATCTTAACATTTGCCTTATGGATTCAGATTGTTTGAATTCAAACCCTAAATTTTTCGTCAACTCTTCATATCACTGTACCCGTCGATCAGCGTCTTCGTCACTTCAGCCTAACAATGGTCGAGTTTCGAACGCCTTCTGATTGGGATTGCTAAAATGTAAGATTTTGATTCATCAATGTAATGAAATTATCATTAAACATCAGAGGAAACCCAATTCTCAAACTCTAATATCAATCTCATTTCTCCTCTTCATCTCTAAATCCTACTTTTCTCTTCCTTTGTAGTAATTCTCAAACTTCCAGTGAGCGAATTGAAGATTCAGATTGAGGATATTAGTGAATTGACAAGGTATCTTAACATTTGCCCTATGAAATCATATTGTTATAATTTCAAATCTAAAGATTTATGTCGATTCGTTGCTAATCTTGATCTTTTGATTTCAAGTTTCAGAATATTACTGATTAATATTGTTATAATTTCAAATCTAAAGATTTATTTCGATTTGTAGCTAACCTTGATATTTTGATTTAAGTTTCCATGATATTAGTGAATTATAAACGTTTATCGAAATGGAAGGTTAGTTGTATGTATTGGAAGAGCAAGAACAAGATAAGTAAGAGAAAGAAAAAGAAGTGTGTTGTAAAGAAGTCATCCCTTTCTTGTGTGCTCTGGTGGAAAGATCAATGGAATGAGGTATGCATAAATAGATATACACATGGGTGTGTATATGTATGCTTGAGATTCTCAAATTTTTTGACATTTTTGGATTGTGTTTTGTGATGACTTTTGGTGAAGAAGGCTATGGCTTTTACTCTCTCATTAAGAGTAATGTTGGGCATATGTAACCCTTTTGCTGATCTTTTAATTATGTTATTACGAAAAGGATATGGACCCGTTGAAACCAAAACACACAATGACGGCCTATTTCATTTTCCATAACGAGTGTCGGGAAGCTCTTCTTAAAGAGAAGAAGAATGTATTGGAGGTAAATGAGTATAAATTTACATTATTGATTTTAAAGCTTCACAATACTCAACTTTAATTAGAATATCACGGGTTTTGTTTGAAATCCGCCAAGAGTATAGGTGAGGAATGGAAGAACGTGGGGATAATGAAAGAGCACCTTTTGAAGAGATGGCGTTGAAGAATAAATAACAATATATGCAAGAGATTGAATTTACATGCAGAAGAAGGAAGAAGAAAACAGTAACCTCAAGAAAGAAGAGAAGGAGCTTATGAAACTTCAGAAACTATGCAATTGCTCAAAAAGAAATAGAAAATAGAAATTTTTATCAAGGTTTAACCTTTTATCTGAATTATTTCGATGTTTATCAGAGCTTGATGATTAAATGTTATTAACACGATGTTTTTACTAGCAGAAAACGAAAGAGAAGAGGCAAAAGAAAAAGAAAGATAAGACTATTGATTCCAATTGGCCACAGAAGCCTGCTTCTTCTGTCCTTATTTTCAGGTGAGTTCAACCATGTGATTCCTGTCAGTATTTAAAGTTAATTAAGTTGATTACCATATATTCTTTCTTATCTCGCATGACCCTTTTCTGTTTTTTTTTTCTTTCTTATGTTTGTTGGTCCATCAAATTTCTATTTGTAGTTAATGTTTTGCTAATATTTTATATTTTTTTTCTTAATTTTCTTAACTAGGTGTCATATTTGTCATCCAACTACACAAAGAATGAATTCATTTACACTTCATTCATTTGTCTTAAATTCTTTTTTTTTTTTTTTTTGGTAATAAATCACTAGAAGTAGAGGCCACTTGATATCACATAAAGGTGAAATAAAGCTACATGAAATTGAAGAACTAGAGGAGGCTAATCATTAATGCACGTTTTCTTTGCACGCAAAATTAATCCCCAAGTGTTAAGGATATCAGTTGCAGCTTAAACAAGCGACCAAGTGAAATATCGAGCCCAAAGGACGGCATATTATCAATTAAATTATTAACTAAATTAATTAAGACAAGTGACAATAAAGATTGAGGATTTTAACTATCAACTACTAAACAATTAATTAAAATAACAATATAATAAATTAAACACTAGAAGAATACGACTGTGACTCAAGAATGGAGAATAGGTAGTTCTAGGATAATCCAGTTTCACTCATTAATTTCCTTTCGTATATCAATGTCCGACTCTGCCTTGTGGAATATAGACGCATCACTAAGCCATGCATATCTACTCTATAGACACAAGTAAAAAAGTGTGTAATACGTGTGAATAACCTTGGAGCAAGAAATATAACTTCACCCCCCTTTCAAGGTACTATCAGTATCAATTATTTTCCCCTAGGATTGATACTCTAACCCGATATGATCTCCCTTTGTACTATAAAGTTAATCTTTTTATCTTACTTATTAACCCGAATTCAATTCAATTAATAAATATTCATATATAATAGTTCTAATGAAGCTTCGGAGTCCCCTCACTTAGAATTATAACATGAAATCCTGTTCAGCAGTGAACACGCTCAATCAATAACCAAGATGAATATTCAGACTCTATTCAATAGTTAATAATGCACAAAACGACTCTGAATATGGATTAAAATGCATAGTCATATATAAACTAAACCACAAGTAGTGTTGTGCGGAGTATACACACGAAAATTCAATTAATTCATAAAAACCTTCACAACCCTAGTTCTACCAAAAAGGCTCTAGCCCATGATATTGCGAAGAACAATTATGGGTGTTGGATAGATCTTACCCATATGTCCGGAAAATACAAGATAAATTAGGAAACGAAGGAAACCCTAGATGTGGGCGTCGTCGCGTCCTTTTCCGTCTTGAATCCTTTTCTTGATTCAGCAGATGAATCTTTAAAGTGATGGATGGATGGAGGAAAGGATGTGGATGATGGCTGGGGGGTGATCCCCCCTTGTGGGGTGTAGGATGATTGGGTCACGGTTCTCCCCCATAATGATGTGATCTACATCCCCTTTTATACTTGTAAGCTCTCCTTATAGACCTTGGATGGATTTTTTCTTGAAAAACACAAAAATACAAGAACAGGGAGTGTAAAACCCGTCGAAATCAGAATTCCATGTCCCCGCTCGACCAAAATGCTAGGTCGAGCGACTGTGCGCAGTCTGACCGTTTCGCGCGTAACTTCCATATTCGAGCTTTGATTCAAGCGATTCTTGTGCTCACGCGATTCTCTCTTCCTTGAATTTCTATCCATATAAATAATCTCATAAACTACAATATTTGAATGTGTAACTATTCATGCAAAATGGAACAGTCGTGTTGAGTAGAAATAGCTTGCGCGACATCACCATTTTGATTATAACTTTCTCGTTTGGACTCCGATTGAAGTGTTCCTTATGCCAAAATGATCCTCTCTTCTGTGTCTTTCCAACCATGTATATTACTTTCAGTTCAGAGCTCCACACAAACACAAAAAATTACACAAGTTGGACGTGCGTTTTTCAACATTCTTACACAAGTTGCACCTTTTTCTCTAACTTTGCACTTTTGATCCTTTTTCTACCTAAAACACAATAAAATACCTCAAGTGCACCTTTTTCTCACATATATCAAATATAAGATACTTGTGCTAATATATGACAACAATTCCTATAAAAAAGGTGTTAAATTGGACACTAAAATAAGCTTATTTTCACTCTTATCAATCATGTTATCAAAATTTGAGTATGTTCTACAATTTTCTTTTCACTATTGTCTTTGAATTGGAATTATTGGTTCACTATTGAGCTATTCATATTTTTTTTATTCTGCATTTTTTTTATGTATTGGCTATAGATATTACTGACTCGATTATTGCGATAAATATATTACAAATACTCTTTTTTAGGTTTAGATTCACTAATGATTAGTATCATTTCTTAGAATTCTTCATTAACATGTTTATTGGAAGAGTTCCAATTTAAAGGTAAATTCTTAATATTTTTAATGCTGAGAATTTTACCATTTCATTTTCATTATCTTTTGAGTTGGAATTATTGATTAAATATTGTGCTATTTATATATTTTATTTTTGATTATTGATTATAGATGTGGGGTTGTAACATATTTATTTGATATACTAATTTTTGCGTTTTGATTAACTAATGATTCAATAGTCTTTCAAAAAGTTTCTACGAACCTGCTTCTTTTTATAGCCTCTTATGCATATGATTGTATATTAATATATGCTTTTATTTTTAATTCTGTTTCGTTCATTGCCTTGCTCTTTCCTTGGAAAGTTTGTTAGTTTATTTCTATTGCGCTTGTTGTTGGTAGTTGTGTAAATGGGGGATTTTTTGTTACACAGATCACATAATATGAATGTTGTTCATATTTATGAACTCAATCAGTCTTTCCAATACTGTTACAAGTTATGACTCATAATCCTCTGCAGTTGCATTCTGAAATTTTGAAGAATTGCACTAGAACGTTAGTATTTCTATGGAAAAATTTAAATTCCTGATGCCATGGCGAACTAAGGTTCAATTTCTCAGCAGCACCATAGAAGTTATGTAGCTGAAGGTCAAATTTCTTAAATGAACCTTCGTTTTATTAATTTTATTATGACTATGGATGTATTTTTCTTTCTATTTTTGTAGATTTTAATTTAGGATTTTGATTATTTCGTGAATTTTCAGGAAATAGAGCAAAGGATGCGTTGTATGAGGAGGTACTTTGTGTTGTGAATATTTACGAACATTAGTCCTTTCGTTCTTTGTAAGACCATATATGGAGGTACTTTGATGAGGTAATTTCATATGATATAATTGCTTGATGATCAAGTGAAATTGTTTGTATCATTTATTCAACAATTTACAATTACCATTTGCAATTATCTAAGAAATTTGGTTTAAGTTTCCACATCTATTTTGTTGCTTTATATCCAAATGAGAATTGAATCAACCACTTATCTTATACTTTGCATTGCATTGATTTATAGTTTCATTTTTTGGCTTAAATGATTTCTTTACAATTAGTATTACTATCATATTTTCGTTGTTAGTAGTGATAAATTTTGGTGTTTTGTCCCCATCGTGGTCAAGCAGCAGTGATTTTGCCTCCACTGCTGTGGAAAAATGTGAGGTAGCTTTTAAATTATATGATCTAAGGTCAGTGTGTGTTTGATTTGTATTCAGAACCAATTATTTTGCAAAACTCATAAAAGTTTTTTTTTTTTTTTTTAATAAGTTTGAGCCTTAAGGGATATGAGAGATTGACTCGTAAATTTATTGTGCATTAGATGCAATTGCTGCACCACAAAGACATACTTTCAAATCAGTTATGTGTTTGTAAAAATACTTTAGTAGTAGCTACTGTAGTGCTCCAAAACAAAGGCTCTGTGATAGAGAACTACAAATAAGATCTATGTACATAAGAGTTATAAAATATAAATTCAGTTACAAGTTAACTTTTGTAGTATATCTCTTTTGAACCATATTGCCATATAAATTCAGTTACGAGTTAACATAATTTCTTATTTCATTTTCGACAGAATTGTTGGGTTCACCAGCAACATTTCTGTTCAAAAGGTTGGTTTTCTTTTCACATTTAGTAATTAAAATGATAATAATTGTTTTGTTAATGAAGGGAAACTCAATTAGGTTGATTAATGTAATTTATCTCTAACAAAATTTTGTATACTTGGGATTGGAGAGTTTTTGTAGGCAATTGAACTTGTGATAGAATTTACACTTTGTTTAAATTATCTTAAAAACTCGAAGTATTTTAGCTATTTTGGACTAAGAGAATGAATTAGATTCACGCCTCACATTAGTTGAATGGATATTTGAATTATTCTGAAAATTTTAGTATGATCTTTGTCTTTGATAAAAAAGTAACTTTTTGGAAGTCTAGAGGATTAGTGTGGCTCCAGAGATTCTGTATATTACTTAATATACTTGTGAATTTACACCTTTAGTTTTATTATTTTTTTAAGTTGTTCTACATAGTTTATTTTCTAGATTCAGGAACACCCGACTTCATGTTCAGGAACCTAATACATAGTTGAAATCACTATAAATTTTTATCAATAATTTATATTCATGGGTGAATTTACAAGTATATTAATACTTGATATTCATGGGTAATAACAAAATAATATTGTGGAGAAAGGTAGGTTACACGAGGATGAAGCATGAATGATCTTTCAATAGGTAAGATTTCTTCTTTGCGTAGAGTTTTAAGTTGTTCCTATCCCTTTTAGTGAGTAAGTCATTATTCCTATTGAGCTGATGATAGATAATATTTGGAATGTATTACTGCCACAGGAATGTAATTGCTCATCGAGATTCAAGGCCAGAAAACTAGCTTTAGGCGAAGCAAAATGTGAAGATTACTGATTTTGGCTTGAGTAATTGGGTTGCTTGATGGTTATTTTCTATGGACTTATCATGGAAGCCGTAATTATGCTGCACCTGTGGTACAAATTAACATGGAAAATTTATCAAGAACTGTTCATGTATTTGAAATGTTGAAAGAAACTTGAAACTAAAGGTTATTTTACATGTTTCAGAATTGGCTATTGAAGGAATTTGATTTGTGTATATGTTCACTCTAATAAATCTAGAAAATTATATCTGGAATTTCTATGCTATCCTTTATGCACTTATCTTTGGTAGTCTTGGAAAAAAAAAAGTATACCTGTATTTGTCATATCTATCGTGTTTGTGAGTTTCCTTTCTAGTTTTCTTCATTAATATTTTAGGATCTTGAAGAGTGTAGTTAAGACTTGGTTTGCTAATGACCTTTTCAACTTTTTTTTTCTTTTCTGATTGATTGAATTATATCTTTGTATACAAAGAGATTAGTCCATGGTCATTACTGAACTCTATTTTTACTTTATTAGTTTTCTGTGATACTTGTGAAATCATTAGTTACAATTATTCTCCTTTTCCTTTTACATAATTTGTAGCTGTTTTTGAACATAATGATACATCTTGATTGATCTGTTCAATTCATGATATCTATGTTGGAATTTACACTCTTCTTAACAATTGGTCCTTCAGGTACAAGATATTTGATTCTCAGGATGCTTATAGTTGATCCAATGAAGCAATGAGCATTGCTGATATTTCTTTGCAGTTTTATTCAAAGCTCATATCAATTTTGTACTTTTTTTATATATAAGAGGTACTTCCTCTGTCCCATTCTAATAGTTACGCTTCCTTTGTACTTTTGTAAATTACAAAGGTACAAAGGAAGCGTAATTTACAAGGAAGTCTAACTATTAAGATGAGATGGAGGGAGTATAGTTGATAAATAATGAGTTATTAAGTGCACTGATTTTGTATCTACATATTGTGTATTTATATTAGTGTAAAGAAAACTATTGATGTTTAAAAAAGCACTATTATCAGTTTTCCTTCGTAATTTGTGTTTTGTTCAATTAGTTCTTATTTTGTTTTTTATTATTAAAATGAAAAAATTTCTATTTATTTAAACTTAAAAGTATAATGAAATACTGAATCTACAATTTAAATATTCCATTCATTCTATAAACGAGTTTAACTTCAGTGTACCTTGGTAATGTGTGTTTCGTACAATTAGTTCTTATTTTGCTTTTTATTATTAAAATGAAAAAGTTTATAGTAATTTGTGTTTCATACAATTAGTTCTTATTTTGATTTTTATCATTGAAATGAAATTTTTTTTTATAAACGTGTATTAATAAAAGGCTTTGAGACGGATATAAATATTGCAATGAATTTTTAAATATTAATTTTTAAATGATATTTAAATATATATATTAGTACGAGTATTGCGAAATAAGTATTCTTACCTAATTCAAAAAATAAAATAAAAACATTTCATAGGAATTAAACATATAACTTCAACATATATAAATTCAAATAAAAATAATAGAAATATGTTTTATATAGTTAATATAAAAGTATAAATTTTTGATAAATAATTCAAATTATAAACTATGTGATGTTCAAATATTAATAATTCAAATTATAAATTTTGGTATATTGTATCCCAATGGTTTAGGGTATAATGTTTATTTGGTTAAATTGGTAATCACTTTTTCTTAATCAATTATCATTTTATTATATTTATCAATTATTAATCAATTAACAAATTAATATTAAACGAGTACGAATATCTGTGAGTATTAATAAATGGGCATGACATAGGTACGGATACCATAATAAATTTTTGAAATGGGACAGACACGGATACGAGAAGTTATTTTTTAATCTGATACGGATACGGATATCCAAAATAAGCGGGTACCTTATCCGTTGTTATCCCTACAAGGATCAAGCACGACCCAAGTTTAGATAAAAATAGTTTAGATATGGGTATATATGGGCAATGAATATTTACTAATATGGTACGGGTGATGAATATTCTGTTTTAATGACTTTGATAACCCTTCGATCACTTTTTCTCTGTATTTATATTTTCTTTTATTTTATGTTTTTGTGTTTCCTTTGCAGGTTCATATTTATCAATTATCCGTCGATAAAGTCCGAACCAATAAGTTTGGTAAAATGTCAACTTTCAAAAACCATGTTGTAGGTATAGGTGATGGACATTTCTGTTTGGTGATGAACATAGAATTTCAAAATGTAACAATTTAAATAAAATATAAGATATAAATTTTATATTGTTAATATAAAGAAATTATTGTTAATACTATAGGTATTATAATAAATTTTTAAACGAGAAATACAAGTAGGGGTGGTGAACATTTATGTGGATACGGGTTACACTACTCTTAATTCCAATATTAGTTATTTCTAATGTGTATATTTCCTAATACCTATTTTACCTCAAGCTGATTGGAAATAAGGATAACAATGGGATGAGTATTTCCGATTACGCGGTCTATCCAAATCCTAATGGGAAGAGTACGGATTTGGGAGGGGTACGGGTGGTTGTAAAAAATACTATTAGAATTTAGGACGGGTATGGATAGCTGTAAAAAATACCATTAGGGTTTGGGACGGATATAGGTAATGTCCCAATACCCGTGGGTACCCCGTTTATATATATATATATATATATATATATATATATATATATATATATATATATATATATATATATATATATATATATATATATATATATATAATTTTATAAATAATATATAATTTATATATTATGATATATTTTATATATTTAATTAATATTTATAAGTTTTATTCAATCATATTTATAAAATCTCTAATATACTAAAGGAGAGTTTAATTTTGATGAGGTGTCGTCACTAGAATTAACCTTAATTATTTTAATTTTTAATTAAAATTTAATATAGATAAATACATATATTATTTTAAGATTTGAATATGATATTATTAAAGCAAAATTAATTACTATTAATTAAAAAAATTTATAGATAAATACATATATTAACTTTAAGATTTAGAAAATTTATTCTCTCTCTACTTATAAATAAGACTCTTTATTCATTAATTCTACACACATAATTTCTTTATCACGATGAATAAAAGCGTTCTTCAATTTTTAAAGAAAGGTATTCGTTTATTATTATTAATTAATTTTTGCTGTTTTTCTTTTTTATGTTTAAATTTTTTGTTTTTATTTAATTTTTTTTTTGGTTTAGTTCTGTTTTTTTTAGTATGTAGTTTTATTATCTTTTGATTCTTTTATGTAATTAAAATTTTTTCATGATTAATTTTACAAATTGTTTTAGTTAATTCTTTTATAATTTCACCTATGATTATATTTTTCCCACCGTTTCTTTTATTTTTTTTCATATTCTCTTTTATGATTATATGACTCTTTATTCATTAATTCTACACACATAATTTCTTTATCACGATGAACAAAAGTGTTCTACAATTTTTAAAGAAAGGTATCTGATGGGCGTTTTCTTAACACATAATTTTAATCTCCAAGTATGAAGGATATCTATCGTAACTCAGATAAGCGACCACGTTATATTATCGAACCCAAAGGACGGTGTGTTATCAATTTATTATTATCTAATCTAAAGAAACTATTGTTGGTAATTGTAGTGAGAATACTGATTAAACTAATGAACATATAATAAAATAGCAAATAAAATAGAGACAGTAGAGATAAACGAGTGTTGCTCAAGTGAGAAGATAGGTAGCTCT
This sequence comes from Pogostemon cablin, assembly GCA_023678885.1. NCBI lineage: Eukaryota > Viridiplantae > Streptophyta > Magnoliopsida > Lamiales > Lamiaceae > Pogostemon > Pogostemon cablin. The sequence continues at coordinate 19,936,788 of CM042962.1, forward strand.
TCGGGCCATCCAGTTTCACTAATTAATCTCCCTTCCATATGTTAATGTCCGACTCTGCCTTGTGGACTATGGACTCATCACTAAGTCATGTGAATCTACTCTATAGACACAAGCAGATAAGCGTATAACACATGTGAATTCCCTTGGAGAAAGAGTTATAATTACACCCCCTTTTTAGGTACTATCAGTATCAATTATTTCCCGTGCACTAAGTACTCTAACCCGATATGATTTTCCTTTATAGGTACTATATAATTATCCTCTTTATCCTACTTACTAACTCGAATTCAATTCAATTAATAAGTATTTATATAAGATAGTTCTCACGAAACTTCGGAGTCTCCTCACTTAGAATCATAATATGGAATCCTGCTCAGCAGTGAACGCACTCAATCAATAACCAAAATATGTATTCAGACTCTATATAACAGTTAAAGATGCACAAAACAACTCTGAGTATGAATTAAAATGTATATAAAATAAACCCACAAGTAGTGTTGTACGTAGTATACATACGGAAGTTCAATTAACTAGATAAAAACCTTCATAACCCTAGAACTACCAAAGCGGTTCTAGCCCATGATGTTTGGAAGAACGTTCATGGTGTTTGGATAGATCTTACCCATAATCTTGAAAATTATAAGAAAGATTAAGTTGTAAAGTAAACCCTAGGTGTGGGCGTCGTCGCTTCTCGCTCCGTCTTGAATCTTCACTTGGTTCTCACTTGATTCGCTGCATTAATCTCTCTCTACAGCTCCGTATGATGGAGTTAGGGTTTGGATGTGGTGTAGAATGGGTGTGGAATCTAACTCTCTTTTTGATGTGATCAGCATCTCTTTTTATACTTGTTAAACTCTCCTTATGGACCTTTACTGGCTTTTTCTTGGAAAATACGTCAATTCACGCACAGGAGGATTCGAATTAACGAAAGTAGGCACGTTGTTCCCGTCGACCAAACTGGCGAGGTCGAGCGGATCTTGTCCAGGTCGAGCGATGGTCGAGCGGCCTCCTTGTTCGCTGAAACTCTGTACAGACTCTCGCTCGACCAAATCTACCCTCGCTCGACCAAAAGGTCTTGGTCGAGCGGCACCTCCTGAGGTCGAGCGACGTCTCGACTTCGTATTTTCCGATTCTGAGTACTTCTGACCTGTTTTTCTACATAAATATACTCAAATAGCCTCAGTAGCCTCTGATTCGTAGATTTTCCATAAACATACCAATTTACCTTAGTAATCGCCAAAATCGTACTCAATTTCCACACAAATCAGAGCTCAAAACACGTGAATTATCACTCTCATTAGTATCCGTTTATTATTATTAATTAATTTTTGTTGTTTTCTTTTTTATGTTTAAAATTTTTTGTTTTTATTTAATTTTTTTTTGTTTAGTTTTGTGTTTTTTTAGTATGTAATTTTATTATCTTCTGATTCTTTTATGTAATTAAAATTTTTTCATGATTAATTTTGCAAATTTTTTAGTTAATTCTTTTATAATTTCACCTATGATTATATTTTTCCCACCGTTTCTTTTATTTTTTTTATATTATCTTTTATGACTTCTTTAAATTTTTTTTGGCAAAAACTTGCGTGCACCAGGACGCACGGGGCACACTCTGTGCGCCTTTAGAATTTACCACGTGCGCCTTTAAAATTTTATGTTAAATTGTATACCCTTTAGTATAAAGATGTGTACCCTTTATTTTTTTGAAGAAAAATAAAAAATATTAATGAAAAGTGTATACCCTTTAGAACAAAATGGTGTATCCTTATTAATTAAAGTGTATACTCTTTAGAACAAAATAATGTACACTTACCCATAATACTAAATTCTAAAGGCACACGGTGGATCCCCGGGAGCATGCAAGACCAACTCTTTTTTTTTTTAGTTTTTCAAATTATTTCAACCCTTTTTACGGGTTCATGATTGCTAACTCTTCCATTTCAAATAAATAATGGGTTTATATAAAAATATGTTAATTATAGTATTTGCGATTTGGGGGTGGCTATTGCACCCCCGATTACTAAATAAACCCCAATATAATTTTATAATACACATAAATATTATTAAACACACCCCATTAAAGTCTTTTTTATCCTTTAATCTAAAATACCACTACTGTCACCACCAACTTTACTCATTCGTAATCACGTGAAGGAATCCGACGAAGACTTCATCTATCCAAACGACGCTGTTTCCAAAGTTTGCCGCAACAAGAACGCCAAGCAGATCACTTAGGTCATCCTCTTGAAGGCCCACAAGGCCACCGGCTGCCTCGCCTCCATCGCCACCGTATTCTTCTCCCTCGCCGCCGTAGTCCGCCGCCGCGTCGCCTCTGGCCGGACGGACTCCACCGACAACTCGTTGACGGAGAACAGAGCCTTTAAGTCAAGATTCTACACCTGTATTAAGCTCTTCCTCTGGCTCTCTCTACTGCTGCTCTGTTCTGAAATAACTGCATACTTCGAAGGGTGGCATTTCGGGGCTCCAGATCTTCAGTTGGATCGACTGTACACTATAACACGGGGATATAGCGTGAGAGATGTTTTTGATTTGTTGTATTCGAACTGGGTTTAGATCAGAATGGAGTATCTTGTTCCACCTCTTCAGTTCTTGACCAATGCTTGCGTTGTGCTCTTTCTAATCCAGAGCTTGGATGGGCTAATCCTGTGTTTGGGTTGTGCTTGGATGAAGATCAGAAGGATTAAATCCATCCCCAAACTAGGCCTTTCGGATCTTGAATCAGGAGATGGAGATGGCTACTTCCCAATGGTGTTAATCCAGATCCCATGTGCAGTGAGAAAGAGGTAACTACACCTTCTCCTCTAAATAATCCAGAAATAAAATCACAATTTGGTATCTGATTGATCTTGTTTTGAATTATTGTAGGTGTACACAACTTGTATTTTCAGGGCTGTCGATGGCTTCGTTACGAAGATTGCTACACTGTAGAAGGTGTAGTCTTGTAGATAAACGTAATTTGTCTTAATTCCATAATTAATTGTGTAAGGATATTTATGTAATTTTGTTGAAGGATATTTTAGTCTCCCTCATTTAAGGGGTACGTTAAGTAATTCGGAGGTGCAAATAGCTATTCCCTTTGCGATTTCTTTTATATTTTTTGAAATTTCTTATAATTATTTTTTGTTATTTTTCTTTTAATTTTTTATTTTATTTTTTAATATATTTAATCAATGAAATTGAATTTTCATTGTTAATTTCAATTTTAATAATTACTTATGATTACATAAATTTTTTTGTAAGTTACAAATATGGATATTATCAAATCAAATTAAAAAAAAATCTTTAAATTCTATTTAATAATCTACTCTCCATCTATAAATAAAATTATTTATTCATTCATTATACACTATATTCAAGCTTTAAAGATAGGTATCTATTTTTTATTATTATTATATTTTTTTTTAAATTTCCATTAACTAATTTCATGCATATTCTTTTTTTTATTTTAAAAAAAATAATTTTTTTTAAAAAAATTCTTTTAATTATGTTTTTCTTTTAAAATTTTTTATTATTTTTTAATTTTTGATTTCTTTATGTTATTAATTTTTTTCATGATTAATATATTAATTTTTTAAATTAAATTTTTTTAAAAAATTTTCATCAAATTGATTTATATTGAATTTATTATTTGTATTTTTTAATTGATATAACTTTATTATATTTTTTTCAATAATTAAAATAATATATGTTACATTTTTTTCTATTAATTTAATTTGCAACAACAATTATAACAAAATTTGAAAACTAATTCAATAATTTTTTTATATTTTTTGTAAATCAATTTAACAACAAAATTAAACTTTTACTAAATGAATCAAATTCACATTTGAGTGTATATAAATTGAATTTTACTTTTCAATATAATTTTTTTATTAAATTATAACTGAAGAAATATTTATATTAAACTTGAATTATATTTTCTTAAATTGTAACTTTATAACCTGTGTAACACTCGGGATCCATACTAGTATTTATTTAAAATAATAGAATTTATATTATATTTAATTAATAATAATTTAATTTTTATTATTATATTTTTTTAAATAATAAGATATATATATATATATATATAAAATAAATGAATATTAAACGGATAAGAGTACCCGTGGGTATTGATAAACGGATATGGGACGGGTACGGGTACCATAATAAATTTTAAAATGAGATGGGTATGTGTATAATAGTTATTTTTTAATTAAATACGGGTACGAGTACCCCAAAATAAGTGGATACCCTACCCATTGTCATCCCTAATTGGAAATGGTATGAGTTGTTTAGAACGGATTTGAGACATATATAAATAGTTAAGGGTGGGTCTTGGGTGAGACCGTCTCACGTGAGATCATTTTACACTTTTTACAAAAGTTATCACTCTCGCTATAAAACGTTATCACTTTCGCTATAAAATGTAATCACTTTCATTGGTGTTTGTGGGTCTTTTTTATACATGTATTATGTAGTTTTTTTTTATATTTATAAGTTATATATAATGAAATATTTTATATATTTAATTAAAAAGTTGTAATTTTTTTATGGATTATATTATATATATTTTAAATTTAATTAGTATCAATATAATTTTATTTAAAATATTAATTTAATCACTTAAAACCATAAAATATACAAAGATATATTTGTATTAAATGGGTACGGGAAATTTGCACGTATTGATAATTTGAGACGTACACAGATATTTTTAAACATAACAAGAGTGTTAGATATTTAAATGGATAAATATAAAATTGTGTAATGTTTAAAAAATATATACAAGTGAATATCTAATGTAATTGTTGCATGTAGAAAAAAATTACAAATGAGTTAGGTATATTAAATATATTAAATCAAAATTTCAAATATATTAAATAAATATATAAATTTAATTGAACAATATTTTAGCATAGGTTATCTATGTTTGTAAATACCCTCACCAATTTACTCATACTATTTTTTAACATATTTATTTTTCCAAAAAAACATTTACTCTCTCGGCAGGTATTTGTTTGTTTTTTATACGTGATTTAAAGAGTATTATTATATGTATGGTGGATAGTTGTAATAAAGGGCAATTGTCGGCAATAAGGTAGGGACTTTTATTAAAAAGAGAATACGGATACATTTGAAATGACCGCACAAAATATTAAAATGAATATCTTTGAACTGGCCGGACATAGTATTAATTTACGTGCTGATATATGAAACATACTTCCTCCATCCTGCGATGAAGTTTAAATTTTCTATTTCGATTTGTCCAAAGTTAAGGTTTACATTTCCCTATTTGTAAGTGTGACCATAAAAAATAATTAATTATTTTACACGGGTCCATACACAATACTGATGCAACTACCCACTACATATTAAAATATTATCTCTTAATTTACGTGCAAAAAATAAATATATATATATATATATTAAGATTTAAATGTTCACAAAATTCCCCATTCGTGCGACGGCTCGGATAAAATTATTCCTAATAAGAAAAAATCAAGCTTTCAAACATCAAATTATATCGAAAAAAGGAACCAAGAGGAAGGAATCAAAGCATTAAAAGAAACCTAAGTTGAATGCCTTAAAACGCACGGCCAGATAAACGCTAATTAATTTTAAAGGTATAATTGTACTTTAAAATTAAGTAAAAATAAATTTTAAAATATAATTCTTAGGGTTGCCGGTGTCATGAAATTGGTCTCACCCTAGCATCACTCGAATTTTTAGGAACTAGTTTTCATTCTTGGCAACACGTTTTACTCAAACCAAAATTGTCTAGAATTGACAATGCTTGGTCCAAACGGTATTCTCAACATATCTATACATCTATCTGTACATGAGCATATTCAAGGTCCAGAAATCATTTGATGTGATATACTCAAGGTTTATGACTTCCATCGAAATTTCACTAATTGGTTAGAGTGATAAGCGCGTGTCCTGCAGGCGAATAAACAGAGATAAACTTGATTAGTGTAACTTGTTGTAGGAGTGAGTATAAGCAGAGATTGCTTGATAAGCGTACCTGTTGTAACTAAATATAAGCAGAGATAGCTTGACTAGTGTATCTGTTGTAGGCGAACGAGGAAAGTTCACTTGACACAATACAACTAACATAATTTAGAGAGAGGATCCACTCCCTGCTGAAAATTCACTCTATAAACTCAAGAGGATCCGGATCCCATAATTTAAGAAATCAGTATGAGGAATTACGTCCTTTTCACATCAATTGATATGCAAGAAGACCAGATGCTCAAGTTTAAATATATGATCCAGATATACTTCCATTTCAAGTATTAAAACCACGGTTTCACCAAAGACAACCATATTCATTCTTATGTATGAATGATACATTGGGCCAAAATATCAAAAGGAAACAGTTCACATGCACCACCACTTTTAAACGTCAAAAGGGGAGAAATTCGTCGAGGCTGGTTATCAACATCCCTGCTCGTTTTATTTCTTTCCACGCAGTTTCGTACCAAGAGCCCTCTCCAGTTTGGAGATGATCTGCTGATTAGGAATTGCTTTTCCTGATTCATACTCTTGAATGATCTGGGGTTTCTCATTTATCAACTGTATTCACCAGGTAAGTTCAATTGTTCAGAAATTTCTTTAGTTTAAAAACACGTCTTCACAAATAAGTAGCGTGTGAGATGTCACATAATGGAACACAACTAGGGTGCATTATATTATAAAGCCAGTTCACCAATTGTAGAAAGAACCACAAAATTGGTGTCATATACACCTTACACCCACTTTGGTGTGTATTTTGTGATGATTTTACACATGGATTTGGGTATCGGGTGGAAGGTACCAGATAAATAAAAAAATCAAACCTGAGCAACTTGTGCTTGGGTCAGCTTCTTATCCATTCGAGCCAGCATGATAGCTTTCTTTAGTTCAGTGGGAACTTTCTCATCTGTGACAATGCAAATGTTTAAACAGAAGTTGCTGCAGAGTTTTGTCATATAAACTTTCATTTCATTAAAAAAGGCTGTCTCATACAAGAAAAAGATAAATACACGGTACTTTTGATACATCGGCAGCACAATATCATATTCATTGCTTAAAAGTACAATCTCAACATTCACTCGAAGCATAAAGGGGATATATGAAATAGGTTCTTTTATACATTAATTCAGTGGCAAATGTAATGGTAATTTCTTGCCATACAAAATAAAATTAAGTGCATGCCCAGTAATTTTTTCATGGAAAAAATACAGTAAACCAAGAAAACTAAATCAGTTAAAAATTAATTTTTTACCAGTTAGAATTACTGACTGAGCTAATATAGAGCAAAATTTAAATTTCAGATCGTTAAAATTAGATTTTTGATGTTTAACTCCAAAGGGAAACCTCATGAGGCAGTGAATAATGTTCTGTATTTGGCTCTTTACCACCAAAGTGAATAATGTTTAACTCCAAAGTGAATAATGCTCATTGTGAAATACTTAAATAGGCAGAAATGAAAACACACAATATGCATATTAATTCTAGGGTGTAATGAAGGTCAAAATAAGCTGCCTAGTAGTGGAAATGAAAAGATTAGGCTAGTGGCTCAAAAATAATCATGACCTCAATTTGTAGTTAACAGAGATTGGTGGGTAAGATAGGAGAAGTTAGCATTCAATATGTATTAATTCATTTCTAGACTAGTCTACATGAATGCACGGATCTAAAGTTTACTTCACAGGGACAGAAGAATGAAGAGAAGGTTGCATTGAAAGACAAGAAATAGACAGCATTCAACAATCTCAGAGCACCTAAACCAACTGTGTAAAATCATCACATAATTATATATCTAGTTCAACTGAATGTAACAAAACAAGCACATCAATTTTAACCTACGAGTAAGATTTTCTGTGTCCTCGTCAAGCTTCCTCGTGTTCAAGGAGGTGCTACTTGAAGCAGCTTTGTTTGTCCCGGCATGTGCTGCAACATAACTCAAAATTATAAATTAAATTAGCTAAGTAGCACAACCTTAAAGGCATATTACAAAGACCAAAAATCCCAACGAAAGAATTTTCCTTCCAGCATCCAATTTGCAATAATTTAAAAAATTCATGGTCACTGTATGGTAGAAAATAGGAAAAGCAATAAACATGTATAGCTAAATTCAGACATCAAATTAGCTCTAGCATTATCAAGTTGATTCATAAGTTCATAACATATAAATGAAAGTATTTATTGCTCCAAATAATGTCCTGCCTACTGCAACAACTTACATCTGGTTCTGATTTTAGTCCTAAATGTCCTAGTATTTTATTTAATTTGCAAAATGAAGGAAGAAAATTATAAAGTTATCATAATCAGCAGGAAACTTCTTGAACTCTATATTATCCAATATGAAGATCACACGTGTTATCTAAAATTCGAACAAGGTATCGCAAAACCAGGCAAAATTGCAGTCAAATAACACAATTCCACGGCCAAATTAAAACGAATGGATAGTTGAAAAGCATTAATCGCAAAGAATCACCGGTGCTCTCCGCTACAGGAGAGGGTAAAAATATCATATTATCAGGCCACAAACGAATCATCACAAAGAAAATTCAAGATGATAAAGAGAAATTACATGATAACACAGGAAAAATCCGATAAACCTGTTCCAAAGTCGGACTTCCAGAGACTAACATACATTACCCAAATTTATACAAGACTAAACAAACCCCAACCAAGGTCAAAATTGGTAGTGATAAAGAACACGTATACGTACATAAAAATATACACACATATATAAACACACACTAGGAAAGAGATATACGCACACTTTTTGACGGTATCAATTTCTGCTCCGGCGCGGCGAGCGGCGTTGACGGCTTTCTCATCCTTCCGAGCTGCTGCGGTGGGTGCCTTCTTGCGGATTACCACTGGCTCCCAATCTTGAGAAATTCCTGCCATTTTTTATGCTGCACGATCTCGTAGCGCTCTCTTGATTTTTCGCTCTCGTATTGGGAAAGAAAGAACGGGTGATCTTCTGTAATCGCTTCACTGAATCAATTTTTTTTTTTCTCGTAGTAGTATAATTTTGTTAAAAACATTAATCTCTACGTCCGAAAGATACACATTTTATTATATTAAGACATCTCAATTCTCAATTCAAAATTTTCATTTTCCCCTTTAGAACTCACATAACTACTAATACAACTGTTCATTATAAATAAAATAATAATACTACTTGATCTACTTGCAAAGAATAAAGACAAACACTTCAAAAGACCGTTTCACTAATCTTAACTCGCGAGACGAATCTCAAAATACCCTTTAACACCCGCGCTAATTTTGAAAACTAGTTATGCAACAGTCGCCGACCACAACATATATTTCAACTTTACCTATTAAGTATATATCATTTCTGTTTTCTTTATTATTAAAAAATGTGACTAACAAATTCTATCATCTTTTAATCTAATTTTTAATTTAAATATTATAATATTATAAAAAAAATACTCCCTCCATCCCATAAAGAAGTTCACAGTTACTGTATATACGGAGTTTATGAAAAAGTTGCTTTTTGAGGGTAATTTGGTATTTTTAGGTAATAAATAAATTATAAAGTAAGTTATGTGAGTTGTAAAGGGGTGACAATTTTAAAATTAAAGTGTATTGTGGGGTTATTGATTTGTGTGTATTTTCTTATTTGGAGGTGTGAACTTGTTTATGGGACGGACAAAAATAGAAAGTGTGAATTTGCTTATGGTACGGAAGGAGTAATATCTTTTAAAAAAGAGTAATATTTTTAATAAAAATGATACTCGATTAAAGAAAAATAATACTGAATTATTCCGTAAATAATTCGTAGAACAGATAAAAAATAGTAAGTAATATTTTTAATAAAGAGAGACATTTAAATAAGGAGAGGTGATTCAAAGACGGTAAAGAAGTGATAACATTCTTAATATAATGTGATGTTTGATAAAGAAAATATGATATTCGTCCAATTAAACTATTTAATGAATAATTTATAAGATAAATAAAAAATAGTAACATTTTTTTTATAAAAAGTTAGTATATGATAAAAGAAAAGTGATAATAATTCAATCGAACTTTTTATGATTAATTTGTACCATGATTAAATAGTGATAAAAATTTAAATAAAAAGTGATGTTTAATCCAAGAAAGTGATAATCGAGCAACTGAATAAAAAGTAATAATATTATATTTTAAATTAACTTAAAATTTAAAGTGACAATATTTTTAATTAAAAGTGATAACTGATAAAAAGTGATAACTACGTAATCGAATTATATTATAAGTAATTCATAAATAAATAAAAAGTTATAACATTATAAATTAAATAAATATTAAATTATGAATAAATGATATAAAAAAAATACAAATTACATTTAATAATTAAAAATAATTAATACTAAAAAAATTAGCTAAGATATATAATTGCTTAACTAACAAAACAGCTCCACATTACCATATAGCGGCCGCGTTTTTATTTGAGTAAAATGGATAATCCGTCTCACGGTCGTTCTTGTATAAGACCTATCCAAAAACAAATAGGGACCTTTGATCGGGACGGAGAGATTACTATTATTTTTCTTTTAAAATATTACTAGCTTTTGAACCTGTGCGTTGCACGTGACTAAAGTGTTCTGATATTATTTAAACCATAGGAGGAGAAACTTAAATCATGCATTTTAGATAAACCATTATATCTCTACATTTTATAAAATATAAGTATATTTTCGCATAGAATTTATCAGAATTGAAAATTTTATGCAATACAATCCCTCAATCAATGCTAGTATGTTCATTTTTAGCAGTAAAAAGATAAAGAAAAAAATTTATTTTAAATATATAACTGAAAGAAAGTAATGGTGAATATTGAGCGTTTTTATAAAAATAATTATAATTTTTTAACATAATAAATAATGATGTTTATTAATTATGTAAGATTCTTGCTTATTTCGTAATATTCGTACTCATGTATAAATAAATAATTTCAAACCCGTTTATCAATACAAATTGATTACACATAATCATTTAAAATTATTAAGATGTTAGGACTAATAATATTAATTATTAATAATTTAATAATCAAGAAACATGCTATGTAGACTCTTACCGTAGTGGTAAATATTGAGCGTTTTTATAAAATTATTATATTTTTTTAAACATAATATATAGTTATGTTTATTAATTATGCGAGATACTTGCTTATTTCATAATACTTGTACTCATGTGTAAATAAATATCATCTAAAAATTAATATTTTTAAGTCGTTTCATTAAAAAAATATATTATGATACTCATACCCGTCCCAAAACCGTTTATCAATACCCAATTACTCATATTCGTACCTGTTTCATTAAAAAATATAAAATAATGTAATTCTGTTCCAAACCCGTTTATCAATACCCGTTGATTACACATATATACCTATTTAAAATTATTAAGATGTTAGGACTAATAATATTAATTCAAAATTATTAATAATGAAGAAAATAATTTAATATCGTTCCAAACTCATTTATCAATACCCGTTGATTACACATACCCATTTAAAATTATTAAGATGTTAGGACCAATAATATTAATTCAAAATTATTAATAAAGAAGAAAATAATTTAATAATGAATTAATTGTTAAAACTACAATATAGTTTCAAACTACATTATACTTTCAAAAAATACATTATAATTATAATTACAAAAATAAATCATAATATAGACTTAATTGTTAGTACCATAAATAATAAATTAAATTTTGCTGAAATAAATAAGAGAAAAATTTAAAATTTTAAAATTAATTAAATATTATATTATTATGATAAAAATTAAATAAGTATATTTTAAATAATGTATCAAATCAATGGCCAAGATCTAATCTTATAATTGTCATGAATGGATGAGATTCAAAATGACTTATAGTAATAAAATCCAAGAGTTTAAATTAAAAATTGACTCAATTTTAACTTTTTCACTTTGCTATTATATTACTTTAGATAGATTATTATCTATATCTATACTAATATAAAAGCAAAATGGATTTGCTCAATTTTGACCATTCTTTACCTATTTTGACTTTTATTGGTCAATCATGTTCATTTGTTTTTAGTAATACTAATATAAAAGCAAAATGAATTTGCTCAATTTTGACAATTCTTTACCTATTTTAACTTTTATTGGTCAATCATGTCCATTTGTTTTTAGTATGAATAATCTACACTGTTGATCTCATTTGCAAAATTTTTAATTGGATTTCTCAATGTTTTTTTCTCATTTAAACAAATTCTTTGGACCTATTTGTAAATAATAAAATTGCTTATTTGGAACCTAAATTTTTTCTCAGTTCTACCATCATCACGTACAATTCCTGCGCATCCTCGATAGAAGGTGGAAGCGATATCAGCACTCGCGCTGCCGCCGCCGCCTCCAATAGGTCTCGCGGCACTCCTCCACGGACGGGGCTAAGAAGTGGCGATAGAGAAACTCGGTCCATTTCTGAGGTTTTCTGCAAAGAAACACGCAAATTCGCTGGGATCTTCACACACCACCGACGCCGGATTCTGCCATTATTGACGCCATCGCGCTGGTGGCTTGACCAACCCCTGGAGCCCTCTAATTGGCGGTTGAAATTTGTAAAGTAAGCTATTCTAAAACCATAATCTCTTTCTAATTTTTCCTTGGTGACCATTCTCTCTTCTATACGAATACAAGATCTTTACGTAAGTTTATATCATCGATCAAGCAGCATAACGAATCAAGAGGCAATTGAAAAAATGCGGAATGAGTCAAGGAGTTTTGTCTCAAGAGTATGGAGTAGAATAGCTTCCTGGAAAATCTTATCATCCATGAAGCAGCAGGAGGAATGTTGTTGGGTATGATTATAGAACTTTGCAATCTTGGTAAAGTTTACAAACAAACTATTCCAAATCCCTAATCTTTTTCTCCTTTCTGACAACCTTCTCCGCACTTTTCCATTCGGCTGTATCTCTCTTCTTTTTTGCTACAATCCAGAAAGCAAATAGTGAAGCCCAAAGGTTAGTCAATGTAGCAAAATATATCTTTTTAGATCTTTCAATGTTTTGTGTTGTTCTAATTGGTCATTCTCTGTTGCTTCACATTTAATGGATCTGGTGCAAATTAGGTGAATTCAAGGCATAAGTTCCCAAGATTAAACTGGGATTGGTAATTAATTGAGAAAAATGTGCATGATCAATCAATTCCAAGAGATACTACCAGATATAGAGTAAAAAGGTAATGAACATTCAAACATAAAAATCATGAATTCTTTTGCCTTGTGGTAGGTAATTTGTGGAGAAATGATCAGTCCATGGGATTGCATGCTATCTGCTAAATTTTTTTATTTTTAATGTAACACCAAAATAGGTAAAGAATGGTCAAATTGAGCAAATCTATTTTGCTTTTATATTAGTATAAATAGATATGATGTGATTTTGATGCTTCCATTAAGACAAGAATCTGCCTGTTTATACCCACTAATGTGGCAGAATTCTAAAGATGTTTCACATTCTTGGTATTTTTTTTCGTTTTACATGAAAGTTGAACTATTTCTCAATAAATAAAATATTTAGATGTCATCTTCTATTCTTATTAAAATTTCTGAACCCTTTAATTTCTCCACTTCCAAGTTTGCATCATCCTCTCATCAAGTATGTTCTTTCTTCTTATGGATATTTATAGTTGATGGTTGTTTTATTTTTGTCATTTTATCATATCAGTATTTCAATGATGACTGTATAAATAATGTGGATCTAAATAATCAAATATGTTGATGTTATTGAGAGTGATAACCTTCGTGTTGCTTCAATATAGAGCCATATGTTGTTGGATATTAACGAGTATTTTTGGAATTCCTAATAGCATTTAAGGTTGATTGAATTATTGAGTATAAAGTTTAAGTTTCTATTATTTAGGTATTTGATGAATATATGTATCATATTAGCTACTTATCATGCTCTTTTATCTAACTATTGCTGTTGTGAATAATTAATTTTCTGTTTTGATATTTTTTTTTACATTCATTTCATGTAATAAATGTGAATAATCTAATTCCTTAGTTTACCAGCCATTCTTTTTACTCACATTACTGGGTTTGAAGAAGGTGAAGATGACTTAAGGAGTCGTATCATGTCATCAAAATTTAAGTACGTTTAACGATTTCCATTTCATTGTCTTATTTGAATTGGAAGAATTGATTGACTATTTTTCTATTTACAAAATTATGTATTATTAGAAAGATGAGTATATTCATATTTACAAAATTCTATATTATTAGAAAGATGAGTATTATTTGGTTTCAGGCTTTCGTATTTCGAATTAAATACAGATCCTTTGATTTCAAGTTTTCGTATATCGGTGCCATTTGTGTGATTTAACGAAATGTGAGGAAACTTGGGAACACACATTCTAAACCTGTGAGCTTTTCAATTTTTTATGGGTATTTGTTGGTTTGATTAAATTTGTCTTGGCTAGGGTTAATTTTGATCCAAAAAGAACCCACACTGTTGCTCTCCGTCTTATCTCTTCGGATTTCATCGTCATTTTATCTTTGTAAGTTTTTGAATTTATCTTGACTTTCATATCATCTGTAGATTCGTCCTTTAATTTTATGCATATATTATGTGTTTATGGTTTGCCTAGCATTATGTGTATCTGCTATGCCATTGATGGTTTTGAAGGTGTTAAAAGTTTTATTCTTGATGGTATTTTGGATTATCAATTTCCCTTTTGTCCTGTTTACTCTTAAATATGTTTCTCAGTTGGTTACAATTTTTTTGTGGAGTCAAATACAAATATAGCATTATGGGTGGATAATATGTACTAATGATTTGGGTTGGCATGTTTATCATAATGGAACAACTTTATTGGTCAACGTGTGCTGTTTTTCTTACATTCTGAATTTATGTGCTTCCATTCTTCCTATCTCTTTATTTTGCTTCAACTCTATATAAAATATTTTTGTAAGTAATAATTTCTAAACTAAAGGTGTTATTTACATTTTTAATACTGCTATGAAGTGAAAGGCTTCCAAGAAATTATTAAAATTCTGCTTATCTACGGTTTTTGAAAAATAATCATGGCAGACTTATTGATGTAATATCAAAACTTTATCACTCAGTTATCTTTTCTTTATTGAAAAAAAAACTCCATATAACTTTGTTTTCTCTGTATTAAAGATCTGAGGTATATTGATATATTTTTGCTTCTCCTGAAGAACCCTTGCGCATCAATGATGTTCAACAATTTTCTCCAGCGGCGGATCTAGGTTTTGATTTTGATACAGGTTAATAGTTTTCATTTTACGTTTCTAATTTTTCATGTCTGTTTTATTCTTAAGTATTTTCACTAATGGTATCAGAGGGCCATTAACTGTTGCCCTTGTTTCCACCGTAGTAGATTGCCACACTCTTTGTACGGCTCATAGATTCTTTGTTTCTGAACTTACCAAATTAAAACGATATAGCATTGATATTTTTTTCTTTTGACCTCTCATCCATGAAAGGCATTTTTTTATTTCATTTTGAAAGTAAAATTCTAATAACTTTGATTTAAATATACTTTATATATTCTACTGGCAGGACTCTCACAGAGAACCAAGGGAACGATGATAAACATTTCTTGACGACCACCGCAAGCAGTGGCGGAGAAGGCCTGACTTAGGTATTATTATTTTTCGTTCTATCAGCTTCTGTATATTTAATTTTGAATTCTTTGAGATTTTTATTTTTGTTTTAGTTTTAAAGTAGTTTCTACATTTAAGTTACATATATGATTAAGAAATCCATTTTACACCTGTAAACTATTCAAACTGTTTGTAAAGCAAAGATAAAATCAATATCGTACTTAAGACAATTAATCAAAGATTATAATTTCTTTGCATGGCCTACTTATCAATATAATTTTTTATATTTCTCTTTTGTTAATAGTTGACATCTTCTAATTAATGCTCATAAGTTTACGAAATGTTCAAAAAAGATACAAGTGGAAATCAATAGATGCCATTCATCAACTTTGAGATTTTTATTTTTGTGGCCAATGTCAATTGTTCTTGCTTTTAAGCTGGTGAAAGATAATATCACTTGGCCATGTTAAGGATAATTATGCTGCATTATAACTATCGTAGTGTCTGCTTGAAATTTTTGCTTCATTCGTAGCTTCTTGCTGGAAATATTATCCTAATTTAAGGCATTTTAATACATTTATTTGTGCAGTACTTTAGCACAAATTTCTTGGAAGCAGAGGTATGACTTTTTCTTTGTTTGCTTGGTGATTTTTACTCATCTATGAAGTATATTATTCTATTAATAACTATAGTTTCAATTGTTCCTTTTTTCCATTTTCGTAGGAATATATTAGTCTCTTACCCTTCAATCGGCACGCATGCCTTACTATTCAAGGTGCACTATTCTTTGTCTTTTTTTTTTTGGTTAAGAGTTTTTTAAGATTATAATATTCTAACTAAAATATAAGATTTTTATATTATAACATGCCTTAATATTCAATGTGCACTATTCTTACTACTCAGGATGTTTCTCGAATTTATTTATCTTCTTATTACCTTGGTTGTTTATGACCAACTCTAAATCACCATTTACTTTCACCATATCTTTTAGATTTTAGTTCAACAGACATATTAGTTTTCATTCTTTTTTATTTATTGTTTTTGATGTTCTTGCCTAATTAGTGAATTTAATATTTTCGTTTTCTTTTTTTTAATATTGTTATATTTCAGTCCCACGCTTTATGTATGTAACGGGGGACAAAACCAAAGTATTTTTAGATTATTTTTATTTTAATGGTACATGCGATCTGCTGATGTATAATCATCGTCTACCATCTACTAATGAAATGAGTACCCTGGTCTGTTAATTTTTAGTATTCATATATTTTTTTATTCTTTAAATCTTTAACATATTTTTCTTATTTATTGTTGTCTGTAATACAAGGTTTTGAGCAAGGAGTGGTCTAATAAATTGTATCTTAGCTGAACCAAGGAAATGGATTATTCATTATTAATGGTGATGGTTTGCATTTACCAGTTTTCTTAAAATGTTTGTAAATTTGATAGGGATTCACAGATGGGTGGGATGAAGCAATTAAATAATATTGTTTATCAAAATATAGTGCAGTGATATTCTCACATGATTGGATAAAGATAGATGAATTTGGTATTTTTAAAGGTTTGGTTGTTTACTCCATTTTTACATTAATTATATTTTGATTGAATTTTTACATAAAACTCGGCAATTGAAAGCTCTGATTGTTATTTTGATTGAATTTTTCGTCTTTGTTTGTGATAGTCGCCGCAAAGCATAGGTGTGACAAGATTCAAACGTTGTGCACCAATGACGAGGAACAATTTTCTCCGGCGACAGATCCAGGTTGTGATTCTGAAATAGTTGAATAGTTATGATTTTATGTTTCTAATTTTTCACGTCTATTTTATTCTTAATTGGAGAGCCCATTCACAGAAGGTTCGCACTTAATGTTTTCAGTGAGGCTTTAGATGTAAGATTTTGTTTCAAATTGGTAGGAAATGGGATACAAGAGACGAAAGAAGCAGCAGGAAGAAATTAAAGAGCATCCTTGAAAGGTGGGTGAGTAGGTATAGCTTATCGTTCTCTTTACCAATCTTATTTCAGAACTTTTTTCACTTAAAAAATAACATGGTAACTTTTAGATGAACTCAAGTTTTGTAAGTAAGTTGTTGTGTTTAGAGATAATAGGCAATGGAACTTTACAGTTTAGAGATAATAGATTTGATATAGCTAATCTTTTTTTGAATATTTTTATCCAACTACTTTTCAATTTTGGAATTATCACTTTTGAGTCATGTAAATTTCTTATGGCAACGCATTATGTTATTCAGGAACCGTAGAGATTATTGGTCCCATCACATGTGAACTATTGAGGATGCATTTATTGTGTGAGTGTTCAGATTAGATATTAAATATTATATTTTCATACAATTATTATGCAGTTGATTTAAATTGTTGTATAGCCAGAAAGAGGTTCACCAATGTACTAACTTGCCATGCTTAAAATTTTCTGCAATTTCGGGAACTTCAATTGTAGAAAGGATCGTCATGAAACAGGTAACTAGCTGGGATATAGATTATTTTAGGGTTCAATTAATTTTTTTTTATTAATCGAATTTTTATAATGTGGCGTTGGATAGTGTTTTTATAACTAACGCTTAATGGTTGCATGATAAATTTGTGAATCGTGTTTGTTGTTTGTGCAGAAGCTGTGAATCTTACCTAGGTAAAATGATGTTTGCTTACTACATGATTACCGACATAGTGCTAAAATGTGATGTAAGCCACTTTGACTGATTTAATGTTTGAAAGATTTTACAATTGATGGTTAATTGAATCATGTTTGAAATTGGTGCTTTTATGTTGAACTAAAGGTTACCTAAGACAAAACAATAATTAATGGCAAAAAGTCTTATTGATTAAATAGTGAAATGGACTCATCGTGTTATTTTAGAAATGAGGCACCAAGAGACTAGATTGGAGACTTTGTGCTTGAGATGAATACACGATTTCGAGAGTTCCTAAATAACATTTATTTATATGGTAGGATAGGAGAGAAGAGTATGTTGGTGGTTAGAGTATTCCTTCACATGAGTTATTATGGATACGGAATTGCTTATATTATAACATCTGCAATCAGTATGAGGTACTTTGTTATGTCGTCCATGCCAACTTTGTGTCTTTACAAGATTGAATAATGTAAATTCAAAAAATAGACTTTACGTCTTTAATAGGTTGATCATTGTAAGGAAAAAAATAAAATAAGAGGATCTTGGAGCTGCAAGATTGTCTTACCATATATAAATGTCATTATAGTAAGATCTTGAACCTGTAACTTCACTATACAATCGAGAGGGTGCATTTATCACATGAGTTTTTCTATCATGGGTTTTCCTCCCCCAACTTGATCCAAATGAACAATGCAATAATGAGGTTGCAGCTTGCAAATTATTATATTTTTGGGATCCAGTATAGAAGTTCCCACACATTGGATTATTTCCTTCATCTTTGCGAATTTACTATTAAGTTTTGTTAATTTAGGGATTTTATGATGTCTTCTTGATAAAAAAAACTACTCTACATTGGTGTGTGTAAATTAAGATATCTTCTATATATGTAGCAACTTGAATATATAATAGGCAAGATCATGATTGACTATATTCAGGCAAGATCACGATTGACAATTAAATTAGGATTGTTTATTAAATCAAAGAGGCTCACCTTATGCATTGTTTACTATACGCTCTTTTTGGAAGTAATAGACGAATGAGCCGAGTATAAGATGTTACTTTTTTATGGTTAAAAATGGTGATTTTAACTTAAAAAACTGTGATAGGGTTTATGTTCTTATTGAAGTTTTCCTGGATAAGATCTAGGAGCATTGAAAGGCTCCAAACTATAACAAAATAATTGATGGGGCTAGAGTAAATTAGATTATATTTTAGAAAATTTTAATAATTATCTTCACAAGAGAGAAATTACGTAGACTAGCCTGATGGCTATTAGTACTTTGATTTATATTTTTGGTACTTCGATATTGTCAATTTTTAATCTCTTTATATATGTATATATAATGTCAATTACATATCTTGCAATCTGATTGTGAATTGAATTGTAATTTTCATAGTTTTGTGACAATTATTTTGTGTGTAGTTGATTAACCATATATATATTCCTATTAAAATCGTGCATATATTCCTTCTATTTTGCAATGAGAAATTTTCAAGTTCTGTTATTAAAAAACACAAAAGGTTGGTCAAACTTAAATTTTCCACCAGCCTGTACTCAACTAAAAACCATCCCGGTATACTGTCAAATATGAATTTTGATACATCTAAAGATGTGGGTGGAGTTGTTCAGCAACTTAAAACACATTAGCAGTTTCATTAGTTTTACATAGTTGAAAGATAAAACCAAAAGATATTGGAATTGAGTAGTCTTTTGCTGGAGCAAACTAAATTTATACTTTTATCATCATCAGTAATTTGTATATTTTTATTATGAATTACTATACATTGATCTTCATAATTTAGGGAATAGGGAGAACATTAAATTATCTAAATTTTAAAAGAAGCTAATGTGTTAATTGATCAAAGAACTTTGAATAGTTTATGGCACATCAACCTATTTTGTGATCTGGAATTATTTATTTGTATTCAGTATTGTGTTCTGTTACACATAGGTGGTGAAAGTGGAATACAATGGTGCTTAGACAGCCATTATATTTTTATTCTTTTATGTGTATGTATCTAATCATGATTTTAGTTGTTCACGTTCAAGTACAAAATATGCATAACATATCTAAGTTATCTGTTCTTCTCTGATACAGGTCTTCATTATAAGCATCAACAGACCCTAAATAGATTGTAGTATTCAAATTCAATAATAATTCCACATCATATTGTAAATTTATTTGAAATGGTCATTTGGCATGGAACTCTTTACATCTATAGTATACGTGCCAACTTATTTGATACTAATTTTGAAAAAAAATGCCTTTGTGTCCTGCAGCATTGCACTTTTAGACAATTATGTACCACAATCTGAAATTCGGGTAATGGTGCTTATACAAATTAACAAGTCTTTTCTAGGATATATTTAATTAATCACGTCACTTATGTATGAAGGTAAGTACAGATTATTGGCAATGCATTAAGCATATATAAGAAAAGTATGCATCCAGTTGTTGAGGTAAAGTGTTAAACCCACACATCCCATAGAAAATGAGGATAATATAATAAATTGTACTTTGAATATTTATAAGACCATCTTTAAGTAGATTCGAAATAGTAAGACATGCTCATTTAAAAATAATTATTCTCTCCCCCTCTTTCTCTTATTTGATGTGCTATCATTGTTTAGTGAGATTCTTTGCTTTTATTTTTTTTGGGTTAGTGTCTAATTTTTTTAATGGGATTTTAGAGAAAGAAATATTTGCAAAGACTATGATATAACATTAAGAGTTTAAGAATTTTCCAGCATTACACTTTTATTTTTTTGAATAATATTAAGATTTTTTCAGTAAAAAGAAAGATTAGCATGTTTATCCTTTATCTTATTATGTGTTTGGTTTTGGAGTTCTTTAGGATTTTGAGTTAATTGTGTCAAACAGAAAGGTTGACCTGCTTATCTCTAATGTGGATGATTAGATATACTTAAATGACTTTATCTTAAACATTTAAATATTTGACTTCATCTCAATCTGGTGGTTTTTAGTATGCCTTTTTTCTAATAGTATAATATAGGCGGCATGGTTACTAGAAAGTGTTTCTTTATTTGGAACATAATCTTGGGATATGGTATTAGATTACCTTAACGCTAATCTCTGTACGGCCTAACTTATACTCTTCAGTAGTTGTGTTGCTGCAATTTTATCCCATCACATGATTAAATATCCAATAATTATGTGCAGAAGCATTATTATACAAAACTTCAGAGCGCTGAACTATTTTCTACTGGACTTTCTTGCATCAACTATTTTAGATATCAATTCAATGAATTTTGTTTATCAGATTCTGGAACTTGCCATTGAAGTTTTGAGGTTCATATGTTTAAGCTTTTAATCTTCTGTGATCGTTGTATTGGATGAAGGTTTAGAGTATGAAAAATTAAAGGTATAGGAGCCTTCTCAGTAATAATCTCTTGATATTAAAGAAAACAATCAATTACTTTATTACACTGTATGTGTGTGTCAGTTTTAACATGTCCTTAAACCAACGTATTGGGTAATCTGATTTACTGTCTTGAAATGTGATAATGTTGGATGAGTTTAGCGTATTAAGAATTGAGCTCTTGGCCTTCCACAATTATTATCCAATAAGATGCAACCATTATCTTATCTGCTTTGCTGATGTATATATAATTTCATTTACAGGGAATGCTTACTAATAGAACTTTTTTCGATTCCAGTTTGAGAGGGGGGATCCAATTGAATTTCAACTTGGGGTGGCCAAGTAATTAAAGGTCGGTAAGTATAAATTGTCATAAACAATTATAATATGAAAATATAGGAAATGGGATACAGATTAGAGTCATTAGACAAACATAAAATATTATTTTCTATTGATAAAAACCATCATTTAGAACAGGTCTATAAGCTTTAAGTCTATGAGAAGGAAACATTTATCTTCTGAATTTTGTACTCAAATAAGACTTGCATTGATCTGTAATCTTACTATCTGATGGTCAGACAATAGATAAGACTGAACTTTATTCTTAGCTCACGGTAAAAAAATGAAACAAATTGTATCAAATGAAAGAGGAAAATTTTGAAGTTTGATGCATGTCAGTTTCCTTGCACTGAGAATTGAGTAATTCCAAACTGTACTCATTAGCCTTGAATTATTTCATTTATAATCATAGAATTATAATCACTACCAATTCGATATCGATTCTACATTATGGAAGGTTTGATAACCATACCTCTCTCTCTCTCTGCAATTACTGTCATTCCCATTTAACTTTAGATTGTGGAACTTTTATTGAGCAAGGTTGAAGTAGATATTTTAAAGTGGAAGTTCTTTATGAGTATCTATTCGTTGAAGGAAATACATATGTTGGATGAAGGGCACTTACAACCCTATGGAACTCTACGTTGAATATTATAGAGGTAATTGATATTGATGTTTATTTTTATTTATCATATAATAATGACAGTATGGGTTTTAATTTATGCTAATATTTACTGTTATTTTCCATCATTTCATAATATGTAGATATAGTTATAATTTTCATGGATTTGTTTAAAAACTTTAGAATGAGTATAGATATCAGATGAATTTTTAAATGCGACATATGGATACGGAAGGTCAACATTTAAATAGATACATGTTATGGTAACCCCTAACACCAATATTGGTTATCTCTAAGAAGTATATTTTCTGATACACATTTTACTCCAAGCCTATTGGAAATGGTATGAATTATTCTAAATAGGTTTCAGACAAATACAAAATAGTTATAAAAAGTTAATAAGTTTAATTTTTTTTCATATCTTTGTCTAATGTTTATCATTATTTTCATATTCTATTCATTTGGATAAAAACATCATCAATCCTTATTTTAATTTAATTTAAAATTTCTAACATATCAATTCTCTTGCAAATCCTGAAATTTCATTTCATTTCTCCATAACAACGGTATTGTGTCTCCTTAATCCGACCTCTCCTTTTGATTACCTTAAAGATATTTGATGTTCATTAAATTGAACTATTCAAAATATATTTATATGCACAATAATTTTATTCCTTTTGTTATAGATTTGTACTTGACATAACCTAATATGTCAACTACTGATGTAAATTCTTAGTTCCCTTTCATTGATTTGAGTTCAATTATTGTAGTATTACTAATTTCAACTTAAGTTAACCTCTTAGTGAATAGATTGAATTCAAATGTTGCCTTTTTTTTTTACTAATGTTATAATTCTATTGATCTTTGCAGTCTTTTCATTTGATAATTATAGGAGTATATTATTGATAATATCTCTGTATCTCTTCAGAAAATTTTAAGCACATTTTTTGTTTTTGTATAAAAGTGTTATCATTTTATAAAATACAAAATTTTATTATTTTAGTTGTCTGATGTGTTTTGCAGAACCCGAATTCTTCGTTTGCACATTTATGCTATATGTCCGATAAATTTTGGCATGCATTTAATTGCATTGTATTTCTTATTCTTGACTTACCATGCTATGCTTTCTGAATAATACCTTTTAATATATATTTTCACCCATATTATAATTGAATGTGAGAATCTATAGTTAGTGTGATGTGATAATGAATTTCTTTGTATTAGAGATTAGTGAAATTTGCTTTATTCTGGATTTCCTATCCATCCATGGTTATATTATTTTGGAATTAAATATACTTCTTGCTTAGTCAGCTTTCTTCTACAGGGCTTTCAGGAGCTGCAAGCTTAACCACGCTCACTGAAAATGCTAATAGATTCATGGTATGTCCACCTATTATTTCATATATTTCTTACAATGGTGACACACACAATATATATATATATATATATATATATATATATATATATATATATATATATATATATATATATATATATATATATATGTATTATTTAGTTGTGTCTAATGTGTTTTGCAGAACCCGAAACAATTAAACCCTAACCCCAAAAATACAAAAAACTTTACCTCCTCTTTTGATCCGATTCCAGAAACAAAAAGAACGATAGTAGCGTCGAGTAGATGAAAGGTTAAGAATCCAGACGACGATATTTATGGCGATGGCGGAAGCGCGAAGGGGACAATAGGTGGTGAAGAATCCGATTGGTAATGTCTATGACGAAGGCAGAAGTGCGGCAGCGACAATGGATAGCGATGGCAGTGGAAGCAGCGGGAAATGGAGAGCACCGGAGAGATCAGTGAAAAGAGAAGAGAGTGGCACACGTGAGATTAGAGGGTTTGATTAATGGTTCTTCTATTCATGATTCTATTTTATTTTCTTAATTGGCTATTAATTATAGTTATTAGTTGCAAGCTTCCCACACTATTGCACATTGTCTTACTATATTCATATAAGTAAGAGTGAATTGTTTTATTGGGGGTGCATTGCAGATGTACGTAATGGAGAGGAGTATGCAGAAGAAGAGCAAAAGACTGAGTATTTATGCCCATTTTGTATTGAGGATATTGCGTTGGTTGGGCTAGGTTGTCATATTGATGAAGAACATACTGTCGAGGCGAAAACGTGGTGGAAATGAGGATGGGCCCGCAGTTTCAAATTTTTTTTAATATATTTAGAGAAATTTTCGTAATGTGTAATTTAGTTTTGACAATTTTCAATTCCATCTCTTAATTATTAGACTATAATTTAACTTCTTATATTTATCACAAAGACACATTCGTGTGAGAGTTTTTTACTTTTCTTGATAAGTTGTCAATATTTAGTAAATTTCTTATTAATATGCTACAAATTGCTAATGAAACAGTTATTAAAGTTGTTATAACTTTCGAGTGTCATATTTCACAAAATATTATACCTTATCAAATAAAAAATCGTTATATTAATGATAATAATAATTTGTATGGCTAATAAATCAATTCATGTTAAAAAAACTAACAGTGAATAATATGTATATATTACTTTAATTTACCGTTAATATACATATGTAGTCAATTTCAATGGTTTTGTATTTTTAATTTAGGTGTCCCACTTCAATATTAATATTTTTTCTAGATGAGACTTACACAAAACTAATATAATAATTCACTATATATTAATTTTTTATCTAATTCATTGCACATTAAAATAATATATCCCTTTATTTTCGTACAAAAGTTGGTTTGACTATTCACAACAGTCATTTTCAACTTCGCATCCTTTTTTCTCATATGAAAAATAAATTATTCTCATCATAGTAATTGGGAGTCCTTGATTATTTGTTGGTTTAACGATGATGGCATATATTCAAGCATTAGCTAGAGATTAAAACCAAATGTCAGATACTCATGAGCATGTTTGGAATTATGGGTCTTTGCATATTTTTTTCCAAAATCTGAAAGTGGTAATTCTTGAATTTATATTTATAAAATTTTCAAATGTTAGATTATTAAAATCAAATATTGATTCTTTAGACTTTATTGATTTGGTTTTTAGTTCGAGAAGCTGAGATATCTCCTTTCTTGGGGATAAAATTATACTAAAATTATTCTCTTTTTTTTACCGCTTACTTAAAAATAGATCACATGTATCTTATTGTCACTGAACTAATCAAAATTGTTTGTTTTTTTTCTTTTTTCAATACATTATATTTTTTTCTAGCATGTGCTTGGATGTGTTTGTCTATGAATTTTGTATTATAAATAATGCATTTGGTATCTAGTAATTGTAGTATTTGTTTGTAGTAATGCATTGTAATTTTTTTTGGAACTTACTGTTTCATATATTTAATCAAAGTTGATCAACATACCTTATTTATATGCTTTGTTAATTAAGTATGTTCTATGAGTTTATAATATTTCTTGATTATGATAGTTTGTTCATCAATTATAAGAATATGATTGGATATGATCATACTTAATTAATGTTTATTTAATAAATATTGGTAATTTTTTTAATCATATATTTATTTTAATATTTATTTGAAAAAATAATAGAATTTATATTACATTCAGTTAATAATAGTACAATGTTTATTAAAATATTAATTTAAATATTAAAAAATACAATTATATATATATAATTAATAAGTATCAAATGGGTATGGGTAATCCGCGGGTATGGATAAATAGGTTTGGAACGAGTATGAGTATTAAAATAATTCTTTTTAGAGGGACAGATACGGGTATCAAAATAATTCTTTTTAGCAGGACAAGTACGGATATCATAATGATGTTTTTTAGTAGGACGAGTACGCGTACTGATTATTTAAACGGGTGCGGTGCCCCAAAAAAGGTGGGTTCCCTATTCATTGCAATCCCTAAATACGAGTAGGGGTATCACGAAATAAACATGTATTTCTAAATACTAATTGATAAACATAAAATATATTATGTTAAAAAAAATATTACATAAAAATGGATAATATATGTAAAAAATTAAATATATAACATCAAAATATATAAATTCAAATAAATAAATAAATAAATATATATAATTTATATGGTTAACATAAAAATATAAACTTAAATATACCAAAAGGTAATTTTTTTTGTATTTGTCAACCATTATATATTAAAATATTATACTCCCTCTGTCCCGGCGTAAGAGGGCCATTTATTTTTTTGCACATAGATTAAGGAACATTATTATTTAATATGTAGTTGATAGTTGTATTAGTGGGAGTGTGGGTCCCATATTTTAATTGTATTAGAGAGGGTGTGTGGGTCTCATGTGTGTAAAAAAAGGAAAGGTGACTCTTTGGGTGAGACGACCAAAATGAAAAATGAGCCTCTTAGCCTGGGACGGAGGGAGTATATATTTGGCCAAAAACAAAGGTAGAAATTGAAATGAGACAGAGAGAGTATATATTTATAAACATAAGAGGTTATTTGTTGACAAAAGTGTAAATTAAATTATTTTTAAATATTTTTGGAACATCAAACTTTGTTATTGAGACAAATAACTTATCTTTTTGGCGGATGAAAATACTTTTATATGCCACCTTCATTTTGACTCATCTTCATAATCAACATGAGATGACAGTGCTGGGTAAGATGTAGTGTGATTTGTTATTTGTATAATTTTATGGTTAGACCAACTTTACTGGACTATTTTATCCATCACAATTTTGAATAAATCTTAAGCAGATATATGTATTGAGCTTTATTTGATCCATCACAAGTTTTGAATAATCTTAAGAGATATGTGTAATGTGGTTCACCTACTTTTCTATTTGTCATTTTTTTATCATATTTATTTAAAAGGATTATATTATATTCATTTTAAATTTAATTAGTAATACTTCCTCCATCCTACCGAAAGGTCCCCATTTTATTATATTGGACGTCCCATCTAAATGTCTCCATTTTCCACTTTTAGTAAAAAGATACCATATGTGGCCCACCACTCATTACTAATACAACTACCCACTACATATAAAATAGTAATATTCCTTAATCTACGCACAAAAAGTAAATGACCATCTTTGGGCGGGACGGAGGGAGTAATAGAATCTTATTTAAAATATAAATTTAATCACTAAAAAATATATAATATAAAAAATATAAATTTGTATTAAACGTAAATGAGTAACTTGCACGTATTGATAAATGAAGTTTGAGACGGAATATTATAATGAATTTTTAAACGTAACAAATACGGGTACAAGTGCTGGATATTTAAATAGATAAATGAACATGTACCCATATATAAATAGGAACATTTTGCATATTCTTCCGAATATTTAGATCAATGCTCAACTCTATTACATGCTAATATCAACAATTAGGAAATTTAACCTAGAACGATAACGGGTACTCATCAATCTGATCATCATCACCAGGTAAAACTATCACATTTCTCATGCTTCTTCCCAAACTAAGCATTTCAGTCCTCATATTTGTTAATGACAGCGGTTTAAGAATCACAATCAAGTCATGCATGAGATTGTTGTGGTTTTAAATTAAAATAAATTACTCTTTAATTCAAAGGGAATATTATTAACCTCATAAAAAATAAAAGTTTACATATAAAAATATTTAAAAAATATCCCTGTCCGCGCAACGCGCGGCCGGGTAAATACTAGTTAATACATAATTCGAATGGTTCACAAAAGAAGGGATACTCTCTTGTGAGATGTGCATTTTTTAGACGGGTCGACCTATTATTAAAATAATATTTGTGAGACGAGTCAACCTATTGTTAAGTATAGTTGTTATATGATAAATTATATTTAATGATGCTTAAAGTATGTTAGTAATGAATCATACTATAAAACTTTAAAATATTTTTTTTTTAAATTAACATACTTTACCTATATCAGTATTTTCATAACCGGACCGGAGCTCGAACCGGTGGCCCCAACGGTTCGAGATTCAACTAGTCGGACCGGTTGAACCGGCGGTTCAACCGAAAAATTTAAATTTACGTATTTTTAATTATATTTAAAAAGAAATATATAATAAATAAAATTATATAATTAAATAAATAAAAAGACCCATCATTTAAAGCCCACTTATGATAAAGCCCAACTAATCATAGTATAATAAAAAAAAGGAAGGGTAAAAACATCATAAATTAAATTTCAAATGACATATACTAACGCATAAGGAGAAGTAGGGTTAACTGGTTATTGTTGAGCGCCGTCCCCCTCTCTCATCCAAAGCGCCTTCCCCACTCTCCCCACTCTCTCATCCAGATTTTTAAATTTTTGCTATTCTCTTACTTGATTTAACTCTATTTTTTCTTTAATCCTGACATCTTAGCGTGAATATTAATCGAGAAAATTTCAATGGAGATGGTTTATGGAGGCAGTGGCCTATTCCCTGGACTAGTGGAGAAGAGGGCTTTTAATTGTGTTCTTCAATTTATTGAATTTATGTAAGTTGCAGTCGATGTTACCTATGTAGACAAATTGAGGGAGTGATGCAAGTTTGTGGTTATTACTTAATTCAATTTTCTATCATTTCTCCTTCGTAACCAAATTCATGAAGAATTGGGTATATATATATGAGATTTGTGTTTTCTGTTATGAGATGTTTTTGGATTTGGATACGATGTGAATTTGGAAACAAAACCGGCCGTTTTTCGATTCTACCGATCTTACTGGTTTACCAATTTTGACCGGTTCAACCACAAAAGCGGTTCTATAGGTCATTTCGAACCGGTTTCGGCTCCGGTTCCCGGTTGAACCGATTGGTCCGGTCCAGTTCTGAAAATACTGACCTATACTCCCTCCGTCTCACACTAAGAGTTGCTTTTGCTTTTTGGCACGTGAATTAAGGAGTATTATTATTTAATGTGTAGAGGGTAGTTGTATTAGTGGGAGTGTGGGTCCCATATTTTAATTGTATTAGTGGGTGTGTGTGGGTCCCATGTATGTAAAAAGGAAAGGGGACTCTTTGGGTGAGACGACCAAAATGAAAAAAAGAAACTCTTTGGGTGGGACGGAGGGAGTATAACGAATATTTTTAACAACGGGTCAAACCAACCGTCTCCCAAAAGACTTCCTCAGTAAAATAATTCACTAGGTCATCATTATTTTATTAAATTGAATATTATTTATTTATTAAAATATTATGAATTCGTTTCACTATCATATTTCCGGAAGATACTATTCTTGTGCCTTTACCCAATACTTATCTATTGGAAAATGCTGACTTATTTCATTATCACGAATCCTAAAATTCGTTTGGATACAGTTTAGAGATACTGAGATTCAGATAATGATTTTTAATATATAGAGAAAAAGACATGGGTAAGAGATTTATATGTGACGGATTATTCTTAAATTGAAAATTTGAAAATTAATTATAGAATAAAATTAATTAGACTAAAATATATGGATACGTCTTGAATGATGGGTTACCCATATTTTATATTGAATTTTATAAAAAAAAATTAAAAGTAAAGAAGGGCATGTATTGACTCGTTAGTTAATTAATTAATCCATTTTTAAAGTTTGAACTTTGGAGTTCGGCCACACACGCTTTAAGGCTACGAGGCTAGCCACAAACAATACATTTCCCATTCATTTGATAGATTAGAGTAGATAATAATGTATTAAAGGGATCGGTATTCTCGAGGGTAGAATAAGTAGGTAATATTAATATGATATTCCTGTTTGGTATAATGTAAAAATAATTACCATTAATATAATGTGTTTGGTAAGGGATACAAAGTGTTATAAATTACATTTAAGAAATTGTCCTTAGTGTAAAAATATTATTATCATGTTTGACCCAATATATATTACCACTGTATCCATTCCAATTAAGATCAAGATCCCCTTTAACCTGCATTTTCGCGTGAGATCCCCTTTCTGCATTTACCCTATCGCATAAGTAAACATCAGGATCCAAGATCCAAAGCCCATATGCATGCCCACAAAAATGAATCATTTCAGTGAAATTCTCTCCGAATTCAATCCACACTGGCCACGAAATATAAATATAGCTTTAATTGCTGGATTTTATTTGGTAATTTATTGAAAAAATGATGAAATTCTCCGCCTCCATAAGGATTTCCCATCTATTCACGACGGCGTCAGGTCAGTTTCTTTCCACGGAGATATACCCTTCGATGCCCAAGGAAACGGCGGATGCGGTGGTGGTTGGGGCCGGTGTGGTGGGCATAGCGATCGCGTCAGTGCGCCTATGAGAGCGTAAGAAATGAGAGACAACCAAATTAGGGTTCTGGAATTGACGAAGCAATCATGAATGTGCCCTAACCTATTTTTGGAATTTCCATCTTGAGTATGGATGTACCGTGCGATGCATAATAATAATACCACGTTGAGTGCGATATTAACATTGCTGAAGGCTACAGTGATAATCCACCCGATTACACCAAACAGGATATATATTGCGGGCCCCTTCACATATTAGTATGATCTACCAAAAAACATATTACAACATATTCCTTGTATGGAGTACCATATTATAGTCTACCAAACGAAAGGTTCACTTTTCATTAATTGGGTATCACTTTTTATTGTAAATGTTATCACTTCTTATCATTCTCACAAAAATCATTTCATAAGATGATTTCATATTAGTCATTGTTATTTTTAATTATTCATGATTTAATTCGAATGGAAAGTTATTAATTTTATTTATTTTTTTTATTTTTATATTAAAAATATAACTACTTTTTAAAAATATAATCAATGAATAATAATTTTTAAATTATTACATTTTTAAATGATAAAAAATATATAATTAAATAAAAAATGTAGAAAAAATAGGGAGGATTACTACTAGGTACAAAAAAATCCTTAATAACTATGAGATACAAACATACAAAAATATTACTACTAACTACAAAAATATATAGTGATATTCAAATATTACCCCTACAATGTGCTGCACATAAATATTGTGTGCAGCAAATATTCGTATGAAGTAAAAAAAGTGTGTGCAGTAAAAAAATGCTGTGGTCCGGCGCCGATCCGGCGATCGACCGCCGGAGCTCCAGCGGAGGCAAAATTTCGGCAATCGATCAGCGGCGGCCTGGCAGAATTTCGGCGACCGGCCTGCGGTCCGGTGGAGCTCCGACGATCGGCCGGCGGCGGTCCGGTGGTGATCCGGCTGTGGGTGATGGTTTAGGGTTTGATGTTTAAAAGTGTATTAGTTTAGGGTTATATTTGGTATTTTACTTTAATATTTTGTATGTGAGAGTAATTATTTTAAATCAATGTATCTTATAATAATTAGGGGTAGAAAGTGTGCACCTATTAGTAATTATTCCGAAAAATATATATACGAGTAAGACTTAATTAATTTTCCTTTCGTAATTAATTTTTAAAATTTTTAATTAATATCAACCAAATAAGGTCTTTAAATTTATTTAAGTCTAATTAATTTTATTATATAATTAATTTTTTAATTTTTTTTTAATTTCATATGTCACAACCCAGTTTATTTATATGTAAAGAGAAAAAATCAATTAAATTTATAGGTGATTTTTTTTTTTGAAAAGCTAAAATGAAACAATCGAATTTAAATTTATGATAATAATAAAAGAGAGTTTAATCAAACCATAATTAGAATTTAAACAAACATTTTAGAAATTTAGTAGCAGAAGTCTTTTACTGATTTTGTGTGCAGTGACAATTCTACACTCATTGTTCACTATTTCAACACTTATTTAATTAGAGTACATGATACTTCTAAATTCTTCCAATACTCCCACTCATAGTCTGTCACGCCGGCTACACAATGTCATCTGTAAGGAAAAATAGAGTGGGGTGAGCACACGAGAATGCACTCAGTGGGGGATTTCCTGTTAAATTTCACAATTGAAAATGATTTCATCTTTCGAGAAATGAACATCATGAACATTA
The DNA here is from genome assembly GCA_023678885.1 of Pogostemon cablin. Classification (NCBI taxonomy): domain Eukaryota; kingdom Viridiplantae; phylum Streptophyta; class Magnoliopsida; order Lamiales; family Lamiaceae; genus Pogostemon; species Pogostemon cablin. Next base: position 19,969,279 of record CM042962.1, read on the forward strand.
AGAGTAAAGGAAATTAACCCATAGTCAGGTCGCCCAAAAGCGCTCATTATTTAATTCGTCAAAGTTATGCCAATGCGTCTGTCTTTCCTTATTGGCAATAATGCCAACTGTACGTACAGGTTCCCGGTCCAACAGTTGATTAGTCGTTAATAGTGGGGATGACCAATTAAAGAATTTATCGACCCCAAGGGAGGAACGTGCTAGAGTTTAAGCGATCTCAAGTTTATGATGATTTTATAAGAACGATGGAATTGGATGATAAGATGTAAATAAATGCAATTAAACTAATGCAAGAAATAAAGATAAAATGAATGCAAGAATAAATGGGTTCCAAATGATGCAAGGATGAGATTAGCAATAATCACGGTATAGATTATAAAGAAATCATGCAATTAATTCTAATCTCTCGAGATGGATAGGATGTAGGCCTTTAATAAAGCTCCCAAAAGCACATAGGATCAAAACCAAAGTGAACACCCCCCACTAGGTACTAATTACTCTACGAGTTCCCTAATGAGGTACTAAATCATAGGCAATATTGCCTTTTAAGGTACTATGAATTCACTAATGGCTTGGTTCTCCTCACCTAATCAACCAATCTCTCGATTAAGCTAATCAAATGTTCTATCAAAGGGTTTTAAATCTAGAAGGATATCTCTATCTCATTCAAAATTAATGCACATGAAGTGTATGATGAAATGATTCAATGAACTATCCTATACACATAATTGATTTCTCAATCTAATCACATGTCCATGACAATTAATCACACAAATCATACATATACATCAAGCAATTCACATCAATGATAGAAATAACACAAGTGCCCAATTAAGATTAAAATCAAATTGCATATAACCTAAATTATCCAACACCAATCATAGAGTTAATCTCACAAGTGAGATTAGCCTATCATAGTCTCGAGCAAAACAAAATAAATTGTCTTACAAAATTTCATAAATAAACCCTAAGAAATTTACAAAATAAAATAAAGGCTTCCCTTAAATTTTTTCAAATGAAGCCTCTATCTTCTCTTGCAATCTCAATCCCCCATTGCTTCCTTGATCACTTGGAGTTAATAATGTAGAAATTTAGTAAAAAAAATAAGTGAAGATGGTGAAATTTGATGAAAGATGAATGGAGAAAGAATGGGGAAAACAGGGAACTGGAAGTGGATGTTGGAAATTATTAATTTTTATTATAATCTAATTGTGGGCAATATATTATTATGCAATTATATTAGCTATTCAATTATATTATGAACTTAATTAAGTGATTCAATTAAGGTTAAAGTTCCATGAGCTATAATAATAAATGATATGGGCTTATTGAGTAGATACCCAATACTACGTGATTAGGTGATTATGGGTGGTCTAGTCAAGTAGTATATAAAGGTTACCAGGTTATGGTCCCCAATATACTAAGCCGCACATGGTCTTCCCTTCTCCCCATCGGGAGGGATTACTACGGTCCCCATAAGGAATAATGAGGCTTAGTTGAGGAAGGTCATATAACCACTGATCCTGAGTTCGTGTTCCGCCTAGAGACTCATTGGATCAGGTACGCTTCCGCTTTACGTTTTAAATCTCGTTAATCATAATAGGGCTAATGTCTCATGGATTTATTTCCAACAAGTGGTATCAGAGCCACCCTATTTATGATTCTCTAAGATCTGTATAATTGATGATTAGTAGTCGAGACTTTGATTAAGTTTTGATTGTTGAGAATTAAATTAAAATTCAGCCTTTCAGAACTTGAATTCATTATTTTCGAAAAGCTTATGAATTCATATGGATATTTGATTAATGTAATTATAAAATCAAGATGACTGGAGAATTAATATTATTATCATCAATTACTTTGGATTGTAATATTTTGATTAAATGGTTCCGATGCATCAGTGCATCATTCAGTTTTTTTTTGTCCATATGATATTAATTTCGTTGTTCTATTGACTTTGGAATAATGGTTAATTTGATGAATTATAGTGACTTGCAATTGATTATCTTAACAGAACACTAATTAAATCAAAAAATTGTTAATAAATCAATGCTATCAAGTTATAGTGGGTGCTCGACACATTTGTGCTATCGAATTGGAAAGAGTGGAGAATGATATCAATATTAAATCCTATGCACGTTGGTTCAGTAGGTTGATTAATTGGATTCATTCTTGATTGACTTATTTGTTGTTTGGACTTACCCCATTTAAATTAATACCCTATAGGTATAAATTCAATTTAATTGAGTGATAATTGAGATTAAAGGATTGTGATTGTATCAATTATTTCTCATGATGGTTTTTTCGTTCATGTGTAATAATTACCATTTTCGATTCACTTGATTGCATTCATATCTTGATAAAGGATTTAGTTGTGAATATTTAAGCAAACATAATTATCTAATTTAATTTATTCTAAAAGATTTGGAATCCTTATTAAGTTAAGAAATCATTCAGTTTATATTAAATTGGGATTTTGGAATCCCTAATTAAGTAAAGGAGATCTTTCATCATTATAGGATAATGAATCATCTAATATTCCTATTTGGTTAGAGGAATAAAATAAAATTAAATTGGGGAGACAGTTAAATGTCGTTTAATTAAATTAAATATTTTAATATTTATTTAATTAGTCTAGTAAACCTTCAATCTAGTCAATCAAAGCACCATGTTGCCACAACAATATCGTGTGTGGAGAAAAGCTTTATTGAAATTACATAGATGGGTCTGGTATTATTTATGTGTTCTGTATTCGGCCCACAAGTAGGCACAGTTTGACAGAATAATAACACACATGTGATAATAAGTATGTGATAATTATTTGGATTATTCATGTGAATATGAGTCGGTCCACAGATAGACTCTTGTTTGACAGAACTTATTGTCAATACTTGATTGTTACACCAAGATTACCCCTGCAGTTAATTTTTGTCCACAGACGAGGTTAATGTTGCACAAGGTGTCTTGTGATGGGTCCCTAATTAATAATGATGTGCAAGTGTATCTTTATGCGGGTATTGATCGGCCCATAGGTAGATTAATATTTGGCAGAAATACACAAGCACCTGTGGTTGTAAATACGTGACAATTATTTGTTTGACATGTGAGTAATAAGTCGGCCCAAAGAAAGGGTATTGCTTGACAGTTTTATTGTCAGTATTTGACTACTACGTAGAGAGTGTCACTTACAAGTTGGTATTGATACTAATGATGTGATAGATTCCTTGAGATGATTCTAAACTATTTAAAATTTGAAAGATTATAAAGTTTAGTGCAAGCATGATAATCATTTTGGATTAATTCTCTGTACAATTAAGAAGTCTGTTAATTAAGTTTAACCTATGCCAACAACAAAATTATACATGATTAGAACTTCAACAATAAGGATGAAATAATAAGTTTCTAACAAACTCTGTCTCAATAAAGTATAAGGGCAACAAAGAAAAACCCGTTTGGAAAGCTGTTAAAAAAGAAACTAAAGTATAACCTTTCGTTTTCTCTTAAAGGCTTGTGGAATTGTTTTATAATACACCACATTAAGATTACTTAGTATGAATTGTGTTGTGGTGTAGTTAAAAGACAAAAATAGTACTCCACAATATATGGTTACTAATTGGAGAAATACTAAAGATTGCAGCTTATGGTCTCAATAAAGTTCCAACCAAAGTAGTTGTGAGAACTCTTTAAGTTTCACATATGGTGACATCCAACTAAGGCTAGATCATTGGGATCTACTAAAGAAAATTGGATTCAAATAGATACAAGCTACTTTATTGTTATTAAATAAAGATAATAAGTTTATGATCCAATTGATCGGATCATATTTGAGACGGGTAATACGGTATTATGTGAGGATGTTGATTTTGGGGGAAGAATAATATTAGAGACATTGTCCTTAAGGGGAGTCGATTCGATCCCCACTTATGCTTTAAAGAATTGGTGCAAATTCAGAATAACGATATGACAATGTCAATAATATTTAAGGAATAACAAATTCAACAACCTCAAGAATTAATGTCACTAAGAAAACCACTAGAGTTGGGTGAAAGACAATTCGAATGATTATGTAGTTTTTCTCTTAAATAATGAGGACACTATGAAATTAATGGTAGAACATTCAAACAATGTTCATCAAACCATGAAAGGTCCAATTACTCCAAAGTGTGTTAATGCTATAAGTTATGAGTATAAATCAATACAAGATGATTAGGTTTGCATCTTGATATAGGATTATACTCAAAAGGGAAGAAAGTCATTATTATAAGATAATCGTGACATTAGTAGCACATTTTGATCTTGAATCATATTAGATGGATGTAAAGATAAAGTTCATTGATCGCAACACTGATGATACGATCTAAATGGTTTAAGAACTAATAGGAAATCCATCTACGATTCAAACAATTTTTTTTTCGTAAAGGAATCATAAGTATCATCATGAAGTAAGTGTCTCATTTGGTTTTGAGACAAATGTAGATGATTATGTGATTCAATGAGAGAATGTTTAAGTTAAACTAAGGGAGACAAATGCAGTCTCAATCAGGTGCCCTAAAGTTAAACTAAAGATTTAAGAAATGTAGAAATATTCCATATTCATTGGTTGTTGGAAGTTGTTGTATGACGAGGTCTGTACAAGACCTAATTAGGCTTATGTTGTTGGTATATTAAGTAGACATTTAAGTAATTCTAGTATGGATCTTTATAAAGTATGTATAGAGAACTAAGAATAATATGCTTGTACATCAGAGATCAGATTTGTTAGAGATCATGAGGAATTCTGATTCTGAGTTTGTTGGATGTCAATACAGTATAAGATCCACTTCAGGCTATATTTTCTGTTGGTCGGAGAGCTATACAAGTAAAAGTATTAAACAAACACTTTAGCTCATTAACCATGACAACAGAATTAGTAGCACACTAAGGGCATTCAAACATGAAATAAAGGTTGCGAAGATTTGTTACATAAAGTTCATTGTGACAGTTAGTTCGCAGTAAAGTATTTATGACAAGAATACTTATAAGTCAAACAAATTGACTAGAATTCTTGGTTGTTAAAGAAAGTGTTTTGTGTAGATAAAATTTTAGAAGAGCATATTATGATAGACTCTAAATATGGATCCACCAATTATGTATTCAACGCCCTGCAATTTTATGAGCTAGCTAATCATGTGGGTGTTATATGGTTTTAGAATACATTAGTTTAGTGGGAGTCTATAATTATTGTTCTTTAAAGTTTCAAGACACTTTGATTTGGATAATTCAATTTTTTGCAGAATAAAGTTCATGGCTTTGAATTCATTGTGAATTCACTTAAGTAATTTCATTTTGTAATATTTTACATTATGGATTGATCTCACTAAAGTTTAAAGTTGGACTAGTTGGAAATAGACATGATGTTGATCACATTTGACATGTAATTTCTATGCTACTCACCATATTTGATCTATGTCATTGAGTATATTGATATGATGATTGTCGGGGTTTAATCACGATTTATAATGTGGTGAATGCCGCGGTAGTTTCATATTAGTATATGAGATGAACCAGATTGTTAAGTATAGCCTGAAGAGGAATATCATAAAGTTGCGCAACTAAGGACTCTTGATATAATTGCTAACGGAAAATATATAGCCCAAGTGGGAGATTGTTGGAAATTATTAATTTTTATTATAATCTAATTGTGGGCAATATATTATTATGCAATTATATTAGCTATTCAATTATATTATGAACTTAATTAAGTGATTCAATTAAGGTTAAAGGTCCATGAGCTATAATAATAAATGATATGGGCTTATTGAGTAGATACCCAATACTACGTGATTAGGTGATTATGAGTGGTCTAGTCAAGTAGTATATAAAGGTTACCAGGTTATGGTCCCCAATATACTAAGCCGCACATGGTCTTCCATTCTCCCCATCGGGAGGGATTACTACGGTCCACATAAGGAATAAGGAGGCTTAGTTGAGGAAGGTCATATAACCACTAATCCTGAGTTCGTGTTCCGCCTAGAGACTCATTGGATCAGGTACGCTTCCGCTTTACGTTTTAGATCTCGTTAATCATAATAGGGCTAATGTCTCATGGATTTATTTCCAACAGTGGATAGTTGCTACTGGGCGATTAGGCGATGCTCCCCAATTCTCGGTTGCTTCTGCTTCTTATACTCTACCCCACTTCTCAATTTATTTAATCAAATGGGCCCTTTTAATTCTTTCCATAATGGATTCATTTAATAAAATAAATTAATGGAAGGCATGCAGGATTTGATAAACCAATCAAGAAGTTGAGCGGCTGCTTCTTTATCCACCTGTAATCAACAATGAGCCCAATTTCTACTTTTGTGCTTGTTAATCAATTAGTTGGGCTATTGGGCAACCTATCAAGAATTCCAGTCAAAAATTAATATCAAATGGGCCAAACATATGCAATGGGCCGCACCAATATTAGCTGGAATTTCAGCTTGCGCGATGTTTCTATTTTAGCCTGTATTTGCTCGTTTTAACTCCGAATCGAGTTCTTTTTTTTCACGTCTTCATAATTGCATAAAGAAGCTCATTTAAGCTCAAAATACTGCAAATTCCACCAAAAGATCCCTCTCCAAAAAAATTAAGGAATTAAAGAAATTAATCACTATAAACAACCTTAATTTTATAAATCCTAGTTAAAAATAGACCATATTTTCTAGCAATTTCTACGCTCATCACCAGTCTTAGGTAAGATTTTCATATATATCCATAACATCAATTAATAAAATTAAATTCAATATAGAAATTGTAGCAGAAAGCCCACTTTAATGAAGGCAAGTGTTGCAAGTTAAAATTTAATTGAAGGTTGAGTACGAGCTTTGATGAAGCTAGTTTCTCCTTGTCACTTTGATGCCTTCAAAATTTAAATTTACTTTTTAGAATATAAATATACTTATTCATTTAAAATTTTCTAAGATGATTTGTTTCAAATATCATAATAACACATATCATCATTTTTATTATTATTATTTAAAAAAATAAATTCTTCTTAAACATCTTTAAATTATATTATAATATTAATAAAAATGCTTATTTTAAAAATTGACTTATTTACTGTCATATTTCTTTTAATATTATTATTATTACTCCCCCATCCCATAAAAGTTGGTATAATTTTTTTTGGGCACGAAGATTAAGGAGTATAATAATTTAATGTAAAGTGGAGTAAAGTGAAGTGAGAGAAATAATATTTAATGTGTAGTGGGTAGTTGTATTAGAGGTGATATGTGGGGCCCATGAGAATAAATTAATTATTTTTTGTGTGGGTCCATGTATTAAAAAGGAAATGTGTCAACTAAAGTGGGACAAAACAAAAAGAAAAATGTGTCAACTTCTATGAGATGAAGGGAGTATAATTTATGGTGTTATATTTATAACGTAAACATGATAACTTAAATCTGGTAAGTTATAGTTATAATTATGATATCTTAAAATTGTACATGTTATAGTATAATATTGTCAAAACACATAAAAGTTCAATATCCAAAACTGGAAATCTTTTTCTTGTTTAAAGATTTTTAGTATATTAGGAGAATTAAAAGATTTGATATATTTTTCTATAAGGTTTAAAGATTTTTAGTATATTACCAGAATTAAAAGATTTGATATATTTTTCTTGCTTACAGAAAAAGTTTTATAGTGAAAAAAGATTTAATATATTTTTGCTTACATAAAATATTTGATATCTTTCTGTAAAAAAATATTTAATATGTTTGCTTACAGAAAAGATTTGACACAATGTTACCACGGTTAACAGATTCTACAACTAACAGTTCTACTACGGCTAATCAGAGAAAAAAAAGAAAGCTAATATTGATAATATTCAACTAATATTCTACGGCGTTAGAAAATATGCTTTCAAGAATAATAACAAGAGAGCACATAAACTAATATGCTTCCAAGATATAATGAGAATAATAACAGAGAACACAAAATCTAACATGCTTCCAAGACGTAATAAGGATAATAATAGAGAACACAGAAAGTAGAAAGGCTAGCTGATAATATTCTACGGCTAACAAAAGAAAATATAGTTGCTTACGCCTAACATGCTTCCAACTATACATATCTACTTAAATATATACATATCTACTTAAATATTAAAAAGAGCAGTTTGTGAAAATGACGAAACTGTCATAGCATCTTATATATTTATTTATTTATTCTAAAGAAGAGCGAAGATCACCTTGATAGTTTAGGGAAACTATTTAGTGCAGATGGTGAAAAGAATGATGACTCTCTCTCTCTCTCCTTAAGTCGCCACTTCTCTCAGAAGGAAAATCTCCTACTGTTGATATGGATGCTCAGGCCTCCTCTCCTTCTTGTTTGTTGTTTTACAGTATGTGTTTGGCCCGTAAAAATTTTACACATGAATTATTTATGGCCCAACTCTTAGAGACACCATACAAGCAAAAACGTTTCCAGCCCACATGTTTTCTTGCCAAACCGTGTGAACAAAGAAGAGAAATCAGATTTTATAAACTTCCCTTATTTAAGAAAATCTCTTCCTGCCCAAGAAATCAAATTATCTCGTCTAATCTGTGAAAGAGATATCACCCTACAATCAATCATAAATTTATTCTCCTTACTAAGGAAAGTTTGACAAATCCTATGCATCTATTTTTCTGGGGTTTTTGGTTAGCCACATTACTATAAAATTCAGATTATCTTTCAATCGATCACACTTTTAATTTCTTGCTTTTCTTCAAGCTGCTGCACTTGTACGAAGGGAAAAGGGTAACAGTGCCTTCAATCTCTTTCTCTTCTCCTTTTACTTCCATTGATTTAAGTTCTAGCCCTATTCCCCTTATTCTTCTACCCTCATACGATTTGGATTTTATCATAGTATTACATTTTGATTAGTAACGTGTAGTTGTATGATTATAGGTTTCGAAGGATTTTGATCACGGTATTTTATACTTGAACCTAAGTCTTCACGTGGTAAAAAGGTGGGGATTTTCTTTTCTTATGTATGTGAATTATTTCTTATGTGATAGATTGGAATAAATTGGAAATTTTTATCACACTGTGATCCTACTTGAACTTTATGAAATCATATATTACATGGGTATGGGCTGAAATAGTGCCATACTATTACATGGATATGGGCTATAATGGTGCCTTACTATTATACGGGTATGGGCCGCAATGGTGCTTTACTAACGAATCGCGATGTCGTATCATTATATGAATAATGGGCCAAAAGGTGCCTTATTGACATGACAGGATTGTATTGTAAGTAAAATTTAATTCTCGCACATGAATTACTTGACTTATGTAAGCATAATTAAGTCTTCACTGAGCTTGTGGTTGCTCACCCCGATAATTATCTTATCTCAGGTTAAGCGTGGCGAATGCGTACGAGCGGGGAGCGCGTAGGTGAGGAGACTAAATAAATATTTTAATAAAATTGCAGTTTATAGGCTGCGTACCTATAATTTTTCAATTCAGAAATTATGATAACTTGAATGATTATGTTCGATTGTTGGAAATTGCTATTTGAATTATTTGGATTATTTGCAATAGGGTTTTCTGGTATTACATGTCACTTGATTGCTCACGTTATTATTTTAAATTGCTGTCGGAGACGTGAAGTGGGACGAGAATTTTGGGTTGTCCCTTTTTCCAAAATTTTGGCTCTTGCAGGTTCTTTCTATGGAAGTTTGAGTATTTATGAACACACACTGTATTGGCGTGATGGATTATGGGATAGTGAAGAGGTATGAAATAAATTAATATATGATTTTAGTTGATAGTCACAGTTGGTGGAAGCGTCAAATTTTGCTACTAAATCCCACTTCTACATTGGATTGGAAGTTATGCATGCTGGAAGAATATTTAATTGGTCGTGGGTGATATAGTTAATTAGTGTGAATTCGTAGTACAAGTGGAGGAAATTTTGGAATAAAGTCAATTGGTTTTTAATTTGCAAATTTTCTAATTCCTATATGGTTATAGTTTAGGAATTTTGGGTCAAAACTTGTTGTCCTTACTTTTGAAGTTCTGCAGAAATTTTTTTAATAAAGTTTGCAGAAACTTAGGGGACCTGCCCCTTATTTAACTTTTTTATATCTTGCATTAAATCTTTAAGGTTGTTTGAAACTTATAGGACTAACTCCATATTTATTTATTTCCTCCTTATTTGAAAAATTACTTATGTATTTATTGGAATAAAAATTTTAGTCATGCCCTATTTAACATTCTATTTCAAAATAATATGAAATATTCCTTCTATGAAATTTGGGGTGTGACAGAAGGAAGAGTGGTTGGACGGAGAGAAGAAACAAGATAAGGGGGTTAGTGAGTGAAAAGGGTTATGTTCTTTTCGTAAAGAAGGAAAGATGTGAGTAGGTTATAGGAACTCTTCAGATTTCATATAGCTGCGGCAGGAGAATCTGGGTGGGTGGAAAGAGAATGGGGATATGAAGAAAATGAGGGCGGTGAGGTCAGTGAGATCAAATGATGTTTATGAAAATTCTCAAGATCTCAAATTGCTTCGCTGTAGGAGAATGTTATGATTGGATTCTCTCCTCGGGCGGCCTCCAAAGTTTGGACTGTCTCACCGTATATAAGGCATTTGTCTTTTTCCAAAACCAAAATTGAACCTTTATGCGTATCTATTTTTATTTTTTTTTGTCTTTTCTAAAAACAAACTCAACCTTTATAGATATGTTATTATTATTATTCTTTCCCATTCTTTTTTTTCCAAATTTTATCAATAATAATATATATATATATAAAAGCATAGATATAGATATCTATTATTATTATTATTATTATGCAACTATTACACCCTCCCCCACTAAAATTAAGTTCGTACTCGAAATTTAATATACATCAAATCCTTGATATGTGCAAAATTTAAGATTTATGCAGCTCTCAGTACTGCTCTAAAGGCGACTTTTACCTATCTATCATTAGTGTCAGATGCATGACTATTTATTACAAAGAATTTATTGATACTCTTAAGAATGTATCACCAGCCTAAAGATAATAGATAAGGCTTCTAATGCTTCTATTTTAAAAAGATGTTTTCTCTTATTTTCTCTCGCTTTTCTCTAAAACCCTAATTTTGTTTTCTCAACATGGGGGACCGCCCGCGTCCGACGAGTCCTCCCTGCCACCACCGCCATCTTTAGACGGCAACCCATGCTTCTCTTCTCCACGTTGGGATCCCATGTTGGACGATCCTGATTTAGGGCTTGTTGGAAGCCCTAACTTGCAACACAAGTCGGGTGCCTCTCGATGCCCTACTTCTCATGATAAGTTTTCGTCTTCCCCTCTTCCTGCTGTATGTGTTGATAGGATTGGTACTGCTCACGTTAATATATCAACCATGCAGCCTTTTTTGTCGGTGCAAATTTCTCACAGCGAAAGCCTCCATCTTTGACCACCGAACACTTCACATGAGGTGTGTGCTTCACCTCCCTCCTTCGGTCCATCTCCACCACCCAGGCAGCCTTTTTTGACCACCGCTTCGTGTGAGGGGATTAACTTGCATGGCACGAATACAGGAAAGGGTGTTTTGCCTCCCAGCCATGATTCGGATAGTCATGCTCACGCTGCACCAATCAATAGCTCCAAATCCTTTAGGGAAGTAGTTTGCAATAGCGCTGTCCCATCACATGATCGGTTGCCAGAATTTCAGCCTTCTTGGATTCCTTTCAAGAAAAAACACCACCGACTGATGTCTTCCCCTTCTCTGTTACGGGAGAGGAAATTTGCATATCTATTGATGATTCGTATTATAACAATCGGGTTAAACTTTGTTCGCTTTTTCTTACTCTTAGGTTACTCACTGAACGGGGACATAAACCCATGGGTACTGAAGCTTTAATCAGTTTTCTTAAAACTCACTGGAAGGTTGCAGATTTACACGTGATCCCTCTTGGTAGAGGAAATCACAACATCTTGGTCCCATATTCTCATCGGCAGGATATCTTGAAGATGCGTTCCTTTGATTTCAACGGGGGATCGATCAGATTGCAGAAGTGGAGACCCGATTTTAATCCGTATAAAATCAAATCAGTGGTCTCTGTTTGGGTAAGAATTTTTGAACTCCCCTTTGAACTGTGGTCAGAGAAAATCCTCTATTCTATTTCATCTACCATTGGCTCTCCTATTAAACTTGACAACAGAGCAGTGGCTGACTCGGGCACTTTGCTCGGGTTCTCATTGATGTGGATGTTCAGAATCCATTGCCAGAACATATTACCTTGAATATCTCCTCTACTGCTTTGAAATTATCTATTAGTTTTGAGAATTTACCTTCGTTTTGTGACTTGCGTCATACCTTGGGCAACTTTAATGTTGATTGTAAGAACAGGCAGTCTAAGAAAAAAAAATTAGCAAAAGCAGATGGGCATCCGAAGAAGGAATGGAGAGTGAAGGTGCCTGCTACTGTTAACCCTCAATCTGGAATGGAAACGAGACTCAATTCTAGCCCTTCTAATGCTTTGAATGGTTCAGACTATTTGGCCAACGGCATAGGAAATTCTCATCAGGTTGGCCCTGGGACCCAGCGGGTTTGGGACCCAGCGGGATGATGCTCAATTGGCTCCAAAGCCTGCAATTCACACTGATAATAGGTTTGCTATTCTTGATGACCATTATGCTGCTGTTGATACAGTTTCAGAACCCAGTTTCTGTACCCAAGTGCCTGCAGTGTCCCCAAAGTAGGCCCCGCCTTCTGTAAATCTCTCTCTTGGTTGGACACCTATTGAAACAAGGAAGTCTCAACTGGCCGATCTTACTGCTTCATCAGATACGATCAATGCAGCCTTGAATCTCTTGGCTTCTTAAAAATCGCCTTCAATTGTCCCGCTCTCAAACAAGTTTGGTGCACTTGCAGAGGACACTTCTAATGATGTGGATGATGAAGCTATGGATAACCAGTAGGCCTTACAAGCTCGTGCTGCCTCACTGGAATTTATAAACTCAATCATGGGAATTCTTATAACCCCGGTGCCGCGTTTGTTGAACAATGAGATAGTTCATTTTATGTCTCCAAGTTTTGAGAATGATGAATAGATTAATGAACACGCAGATGTCCAGTCTGCTTATAGGCCCTCTCTAGTTGGAGCATTAGGTGCGGGTCTTTCAACCCCGCATCATTCTACCGAATCCAGGATGGTCATTAATCCTGGCATTGTCCATGTCGATACTCAACTTAAATACTCGAATTATTCTGATCTCTATTCCAAAGAGAACATAGAGGAGTTCACAATTATTGAAAGTAGTGTTGTGTAACAAAAACGAGGCAGGCCTAAAAAGGGTTTTTACCAACCGACAACTAAGCCCAAAACTCGTCTACAAGCAAAGCTCAATACCCCAAAGATCATGCTTGGATTTTTACCAACCGACAACTAAGCCCAAAACTCGTCTACAAGCAAAGCTCAATATCCCAAAGATAAATAAGCATGAGCTTATGAATATTTCAGCGCTCAAAAAGATGCGAGAAGATATTGATTAGACTTATTTATGGGTCAATTATTTTTACTTTTTTTTCAGCCGCTTGTTTTGGTTTTTATTGATTTTATCAGCTTTTTAAACATCTTTATTTATCAGTTATCCCTCCCCTTCTTATTCTTTTTTTCTATTTAATAATATCTCATCTATTTGCCTAAAAATAATAGATAAGTAATAGAATAATATAGATATCGTATACATTTTTTTAATTAGCTTATAAACAGTAAAATATTTATTGTGTAGTAGGTTGTTTTATTTAATTATATTATACCAAAATCTCATCACTCAATATTCTTTTAATTAACATATATAAATAGTATAATATTAATATGTAATGAGTGGCTTGTACTAGGGTGTTCGGTACGGGAAATGGTACGAATTTTTTAAAAATTCATACCGAAAGGTCGGTATGGATTTTTATAAATAGAAAATTCAATACCATACCGAATTTCGATTTGGTAACTGTACGATTTCTTTTTATAATTCCGTACGGTTCGGAATGAATTTTCGATTGTATTTGGATCGGTATAGTTCAAATCGGTGGGGTTCGATATAACTGATTTACCGAACAAATGCATTTACAGCTTTTTTAATATTTATTTTAAAAATAAGATGTAAACATTGATTTTATAATTAATGATTTTATAAATACATTTAAAATAAATTAAAATATTAAATGTAAATATATTTTAAATTTTATTTTAAAATATTATAACTAATATTGTATACAAACAATTATTTAATACATTAATCCTTATCATATTACGATATAATTAGATAAAATAAATTTATAGAAGTAAGAATTTATATATTTATAAAATAAAAATTAAATAATTAATAATATTTTAATATTTAAAGTAAAAGACTTTTATTTTAAATATGGAATTTAAATTATTAAAAAAATATAAATATTATTTTAGTAGGAAGATATTAATTTAAGGTAGAATATAATGTTTATTTTTCATTATTGAGTCTTAATAGGGTATAAAAATTTATTTTAAATTATATTTGTATTTGATTTTTTGGTTCGGTACGGTTTGATTTGGATCAATTCGGGTTTTGGTACGATTTGTCAAATGATATCGAAGTCCATACCGTAAAATATTTTGATTTGGTTTGTTTTGGGAAAGTCAAATAGTCAACGAATTTTTTTCGATTCGAAACTTTTTCGATTTCGGTACAGGTTCGGTAACATCCAATTATCATGCACAACCCTAGCTTGTACTACGTAATTATTAACAACTTTTTATGATATTTTAAAATAATAAAATGAATAATTTTTAAATGATCCAATAATATACTCCCTCCGTCCAATATTAACGTATCTATTTGCTTTTGCACGTGGATTAAGTAGTATTATTTTTTTATGTGTAGTGGGTAGTTGTATTAGTGAAGTGTGTCGGTCCCATATTTTATTTGTATTAGTAGAGGGTGTGGGTCTCATATATTTAAAAAGGGAAATTGATAGATTAAAGGTGGACGACCCAAAATAGTAAAATAAATAGATTAAGGATGGACGGAGGGAGTATTTTATTATTAAAAATAATAACTTAATAATTCTACGTAATGCGCGGGGTTACATTCTAGTATTTTGTATAGTGATACAAAATGTTAAATATCACAATAAAATAATCATAAACATATTATTCCCTTCATCCCATCGAAAGGTCTCAATTTTATTATTTTGAATGTTCCATTCAAAGAACTTCATTTTTCACTTTTAGTAAAAGGGTCCTACATAAACCTATCACTCACTATTAATACAACTACGTACTACACATAATAAAATAATAATCCACGTATAAAATAGAAAATGATAACTAATTAATAGTACAGCGGCGGGAGTATACAAAGTATCTTAAAAAAGTATGTCAAAAAATAATTAATGACACTTAAAATAAAGTGTTCCAAAAAATAATTAAAGACACATAATATAGAGTGCCTTAACTAAAAGTGTCCAAATATGAGTTTTTTTATTTTTTATTTTTTTCATTTTTTAAGTGTATTGAATTAAAAAAATTTCTTATTTTCTCTCAATCTCAAATTTTATCCCATTTTTTAACTTCTATTTTTTATCATTTCGTAATGACTATTGATTATATAATATGTATTTTTATTTTCATGATTTTATATTTCATGCATTTTTTTTCATTTTTTATTGATTTTTATGTAATTATTACAATTTTAATTTAATTATTGTATTCGTATTTTTTTAAGAATTTTTTTACCATAATTTTGGAATTAAAAATATATTTTTAAATATAAGATTAACTTAATCTTAAACATAAATATTATAAAAAAATCTCAACATAATTATATACTCCCTCCGTCTGTTATAGAGTCATTTTTTTCTATATTGGACGTCCGTCCCGAAGGGTCTCATTTATTTTTTTACACACATGAGATACACACCCACGGATATAATTAAAATATAGGGCACACACTCCCACTAATACAACTATCTACTACACATTAAATAATATTCCTTAATTTACGTGCAAAAAGTAAAAGATCATTTTTAAACCGGACGAAGGGAGTATAATTTCATATATATATATATATATATATATATATATATATATATATATATATATATATAAGAGAAATTAATATTATATTAAAAAGTTACATAAAATTGGGTTGTTGGTGGAATATAAAAGAATTGATATTGAGTTGGGTTGTAGATAATATATGTGGATGAAAGAGAAATTAATATACTCTCCGCATCCCCTTGAAAGGTAACCATTTACTCTTTGCATGTGGATTAATGAGTTTAATAATTTAATATTTAGTGAATTGAGAAATATAATAGTTAATATGTAGAGTATAGTTGTATTAGAGTTGAGTGTGTGCCCATGTGTAGCTGGTTGAGTATAATAATTTTTTTTGTGATCACTTCAATCTAATAAAAAAATTAATACTTTGTATTGAGACGGACCAAAATGACAAAATGGATATATATATATATATATATATATATATATATATATATATATATATATATATATATATATATATATATATATATATATATATATATATATATATATATATATATGAAGGAGACAGAGAGAGTATTAAATTAGATGATTGAGTTGCAAAAGATTGTGAATGAGAGTAAGGTGTCTCAATTAGGGGTGGCAATTCGTGCTACTGGATCGAGTTTCGTTGTAACACCCCATAATTTCATAATCTATATTTTCGTAAACTCGACTGTTAAATAAAATTATATTAATTATTTTAGTATATTATATCTTTTATAAATATAATATATTTATATAATAATAGTAATATAATATTAATATTAACACATGTGTATGCAAGTGGTTAGTTTTTGGATAAGGATTAAATATTTTTGATAAGGATGAATTTTAAAGTGACGTGTGTTGTGTGGCCAACTTGATCTCTAAATTTTAATAATAATAAAATATGTATGATATTTTCGCAAGTTACATTTTGGATAAGGAAGGAGGGAGGAAACAACTTGTTTTGGATAAGGAAGGAGAGAGAAGCAACTTGGTGGCCAAGTTGCTTATGTATATATAAATCACTCACACAAGTGCTTGAACAACTAATATATATATATATATATATATATATATATATATATATATATATATATATATATATATCAACACACACGGCTTTTCTAATGATCCATTCATTTTGTATTTTATTCTTATCCTACTATATATCAAAATGTTCGTCTCGAATCGTAGATTCCATATATATAATTCTTTTATAAAATAGATGTCATTTGAGCTAGAAAAGCTCCGTCGAAGTTTTTAACCCTTTAATGACATATTTTGTTTCTGTGTGAGTAAGCTTTTATATTATAGGTCATTTTGAAGCTCTCCTCACAAGGATCACAAAAGTATAATTAGTTTTGAGTTTTGATGTAAAACGAAAGATTTGTAAAGAAACCCACTTTACTTTCGAAATTGCGTCCCATTTAAACTTTGTTATTTTCATGTAAAATTGGTATACATGTGATCCTCGTCTTGCGAGAACTCTATAAGTACTTTCGGATTTTTAATCAGAGTTGTATAATTTAAGATGAGTCATTTTGTAATAAGTTTAAAGTTTAGGGTAAGTTTAAATGAGAATTTATTATAATGAAAGGATTTGATTGCAATTTATATAAATATATTAATTAATAATAAATAAATCAAAAAATTGAGTTTTGAAAGTAATATATGCTTTCGTTTTCGTACTGCCTACATATGTATTATATAATTTAATTTTTCATTTATTATAATTTTATATTATTATCTTAACTTTTTATTTTAAATATTATTATAAATTTACTTTTCATTTATAATTATAATTTTTACTTTTTCATTAAATAGTATTATTATAATTATTATTTTAAGTGAAAAAATCTTTATTTAATATTAGTATACATTTTTAAGGATTTCTGAGATCGAAGAGCAAGTCTTCTCCACTCTACAATTTCCAAGAAAGTTCAAGGTGGGGTAATTTTCACTCTTTAGCGAGTGCTACATTTTATGTCATGATTACTATGTTAAGATGTGATATGTGTTACTTATATGTCATGTTATGTGTCATGTGTACTTTTAATTCGATGACAAATGTTTCCTACTAACATCGTACTGGGTGACGACTCGGTACGCACAGACCAACTAACACAAGTTACTAGCTACATCGGTTCAATACTAAAATGTATTTCAAAGTATGATAACATCGTACTGGGGTGACGGTCCGGTGCGTACAGACCAACTAACACAAGTTATCGGACGACGGTTCGGTCTAAAATATTTTAAATGAGTTATCGAACAACAACGTGCAAATTTATTTTATTAAAATTGGTATGTGTTACATCTTATGGTATATTTGACATGCATATTTATTTTTAACTGTGCAATCATTTAAGTTAACCCGCTGAGTGTATTTCAAACGCTCACCCCTTCCACTCCAAACCCTTTTCAGGTTGAGGCTGCGACAGTGTACTGGGACGAATGCGTCACGTGAAAGCTTTTTAATTAATGCGCTGCGAGAAATCTTTAAATATATTTTTTAATGATTTATATTATTTAATTATATTATTAAATTGTTCACGCCCACATTCACTACAAAAAAGTTGTTCGACAGTGATGGAATTTTGTGACGAAAAATTTGTCGTCACAATTGTGATGAACTTTATTATGGCATTTTGAAAATAGTGACGACTAATAGTTGATCGTTTAAAATTTCATCATTCCCAATATTTGTGACAACATTTGTGATGGAAAAATTTGTGACGGACTTTTTTCCATCATAAAAATAATTTTTTTATTTTTTTAATTAGTGTTAAAAAATGTGGTCACAATATAAAGGGTCTCATTTATGACGGGCCCGTCACAAAGTTTGTGACGGACTTTGTGATGGACAAAGTCCGTCACAAATTACAGTTTTAAAAAATCATTAAAATTGTACTTGCTCGTTACTCATGTACATTATTATGCTATTTAATTTAATTATATAAAACAAAAGGTTAAACTTACATGTTTTTTTAAGAAATTATTTTTTTAATATGTATTGTGAATTTATTTACACTTAAATATTTGAATATATTGTATTCTTGTGTATAATAATATTAATTTTAAAATCAAAATAATTATAAGAATAGAATTACTTCTTTTTTTTTAAAAGAAATTATTATTTTTTTAATATTTATTGTGAATTTATTTAAACTTAAATAATTGAATATACTGTGTTGTACATAGTAATATTAATTTTAAAAGTTTTTCCAAATAATAAAAAAATATGATTAAAAATATGATTGACTTAATTATCTATTTTCAATTAAAAAAATACAATTAAAGGTGGTATTTAATTTGAAGATGTACATGGATAATAATATCAATAAATTAGATATATTTTATTGATTATATATTCCTTAATCAATCAAAAAAATATAATTAAAGGTGATTTTAATTTATTGTATGATTTAATATATACATGATAATAATAATAATAAATAAATAAAATTAGAAAGATTATATATGTAATATTAAAATAAAAAATAAAAAATATACTAAATTTAACCACGTTGCGACACCTCATATTTTTAAAAAGTTATTTATAACAGCGTATTCGTTATTAGTATATATACTAGTATGTTTTCCCGTGTATTACACGGGTTATATTTTTTATAATATGATTTTTTAAATGATCTTTACTTTGTTATGTTAATTTTGATGTATTTTGATGTAATGTTATTTTCTTTTGTTTTTCCTATTTGTATATATTTATCTTTACTTAGTGTAATTCTGATATTTACCTTTAAATAAATGGTATATTATGTAACTGAATTGAAATAAATTAAAAGTTAAATATAATCATATTTATATTATCTGTAACATTAATTATTATAAATTTCTAAAAACCTCACCAAACACAACATTAAATGTGTTGTGCTGTTGCTTGCTTTTCCTTCTTCATCATATTCTTAGACCTGCCCTACTCGTAACATTGGAGAGCGCAACATATAACTGACCATGTATAAAAATAAATTTCGTTAGGAAAACCTCAACACTCGATAATGATTGTCCGATTATTTTTAAGTTAAAAAGACTAAAAAATATATATATTTGGACTGTTTTGAATAAAGTAAAATTTTAATTATTAATTTTTACTTCTTGTAATTTTGTCTCAAAATAGTATTTTTTATCTCTATAAAACTCATAAATAAAATTGATCATTTTTAGGTTAAAATGACCATTTTAAAGAAAATTTAAAAGTTATGGAATTATTTGTAGATAGAATTAAATTTTTTGAGACTATTTTGAATAAATTAATTTTGTATGAGACAATTTAGATTCTAAATTTTTATTCTTGTGGTGGCGCATGTCTACTTGATATGAAAAACAGAGTTGGTAATAGTATCGAAATAAACATTAATCCTTGATTTTAGAAAAGTTTAAAAGATAGAATTGATAATAGAATTAAAATAATCATTCTTTCATAAAAATTGCAATAATAAAAATATGCAGCTATAATAAAATTTATAGATAAATTCTAAGTTCTTCATGAAGCTATAGATTTTGTTTCTTAAGATTGATTATCTTCAACTTTTACTTGAACCATCCTTATTTTTGTGGCCGACATTTGAGTCTGATCCAGAGCATTATCTTCATCATCATCCATAGTCTCAAAGTCAACCAATTTACGCTTCCCTTTTGGAGTACTCATTTTATTTGAAAAAATATCATTCATGGAGGATCCTAAAGACAGTATGTAAACATAAAAATAACAGTATAATATAACAGTTAGAAAATGGATGGAGCAAATCACCATAAATGCATTTTTATTTTTGAACTTCAATACATTTTTTGCTTTTGATCTATTCGTTATAGCCTTGATCATAGTAGGATCTGAAGATACTATCATCGCAGTGAATACATTTAATTGACTATTTATATTTCTTTCAGAGATATGGAATCTAAAGATAAACTTCGAACCGATAAGAGTGTCAAGCTCTTTAGGAAATGATCCAACCAAGTCCAGCTAATAAAAAAACAAAAAAAGAATTACAATAAAACATAGAATAGGTATAACAGATATGTTGTATTTTGCAAACAAAATTCTAATTTATGTCATATCTTTCATGTGAAAATTTGTAACATGTGAAATTTGATTAATGCAATTCTATTCTTTATAGATGTCAGTATAAAAATTATAAAATACCTTCTCAAGATTTTCAATGAGTTCGGCTGTTGTTTTTCCAATGATTGGCCTAATTTCTCTATCAAATACTATAAAGGAAGTACTCCCAGTTTCATCGGCAACCTTGAGATGAATTTTATATCTGTTGCAATGCAAAATAACTTAATTAAATTTTATTTGTCATTTTCAAAAGAAAATAGTAAATTTAAAAAAAAATAATATGTTAAACTTTCAAAGAAAAAAATAAAATTTACTATAGCACAGGTACTGGTATGTCCTGCTTACACTTCTCACAGTAAAAGACTCCAGATTTAACAATAACTTTCTTGGTGCATTTATTATATCTATTATAGTACCATCCATATGGAGTTTGGATCATTTGAGCATTTGCAACAACAATGCAACAGCTTTCCTAAAAATCCATGAAGAAAATATAAATTAACATAGGTTATACAATAATTGAAATGCATTTTAATCTTTGTAGCATAAATATTTTTAAACAAAAATATTATAATGGAATATTTACATCCTTGATGTCTTGAATTTCTGCAAGATAGATCACTTCTGCATCTGGTGTAAATTCTTCAAAGACGAAGCTTCTACTAATATGATTTTTATGAGATTGTCCAGGCAATCTATCATGGTCTATTAAACCCATGCTACATTTCCAAAACATAAATATTAAAATTTATATATATATATATATATATATATATATATATATATATATATATATATATATATATATATTTAAAAGAAAAAATCACTGAATGTAATATATAGATTGAGTGTGTACCTCTTTCGAAAATCATAAACTTCTTTTATATCTTCATTAATTGTTATCCTTGTTGCATTCCAAGAATTTGATATGTTTTTTTTCTATAGCATATTTCAAAGAAAATTTGATTTAAATTTTTATATAATAATAATAATAATTATTATTATTGTTAAAACATATATAAAAAATTAGAGGACAAATAATATATTATTAATAGATAAATATTAGAATAAATATCTAATGACATCTAAATACATACAGAATTATACATAAAAAATGAGTTTTAAAAAAAATATATACCTCTATATTTATTGTTGATTTTAGCATACTCAAGAGCAATAATAAGTGTTTTGTTTGGATTGTTCCTCTTGTACTGCATCAATTGTCTTGCATATTCTCCCCATAATGTACAATTCATGATCGTGTGTCTTAAATTGATGTTAAAATTTTAGTCCAAAAAAAAAACATTAAACATAAAAATTGAGTTACAAAATAAAAATATGGATAAATATTTTAAAAGAAAGTTACCGTTCATCTTCAAGCTCAATATGAATTTTATCTGTAGGCTTGCCCCGTGCATTAACACAAATTATATCTCCTATTTTTACCACCAAAGCAATTATATCTGTGGATATTGTCATTGTATAAAGAAATAGAACCAATTTTTTTAAAAAGTATAATTAGTTTCTATTAAAACATAATAATAAACTTTTAAAACATATCTATGAGTACTATATCTTTAGTGTTGTCTTGAGAATTGATTGTATCAAAATCAATAAAATTCAAGCCAGTTTTGTTGGTTTCAAATGACGAAGTCAATCGCACCAACGTGTAATTGTGGATGTTCAACTTGAATTCATGATTTGTAATAAGAACCGACCCAATATTTTCAGCAACACGGAAATTTGATATAATATATGTTGCCCCCTCACTTAACAATTTCTCAAATTTTGAGATGTGATTATGGCAGATTGTTGCTTGAATCTTCGAACCCTACACATATAATATAACAATAATTAAATAGGAAACCTTATCATGTTAATAATGTAAAAGTTGTAGAAATATAAAATATACCGTATACATAAAGAATATTTAATCATTAAAATCAACTAAAATTTACCTTTTCATCCATCATAATCATATCTAGGTATATTTTTTTGTCTGTATTATCAAGGTATGAAATCCAAAGCCTCAAGCATTTAACTTTAATTAGCCAATTCTCTTTTTGCATAGTAATTTTAGACACAGGATCATAAATTGATGACATGATTTAATAAAGAAAAAGAGAAACGGTATAAAGATTGCAATGGAGATTAACTATATATGAATATTGATCGATTGTATTATGTCATATACTTATATACAATGAATTTATATGATAAATATGGTAATAAATAATTTAAAATTAACACCAAAATTACTTTAAAAATATTAAATTTTAAAAATATACTCCATCTTTCCTAAAATTATTAAAACTTAATTAAAATAATCAAACAACAACAAAAGTTTTTTGTTTCTTCATAAATTTGCTAAAACGTTATAACTAATTGTATTATACCTTAATTAAATTTATATGCTAAATATGGAGATAAATAATTTAAAATCTAACGAAAATAAATAATTTAAAATCCACACCAAATTTACAGATTAAATCAAAAATATTTAAGGTATTAAATTAAATTACTTACATAAACTTTTAAAAGAAAATTACTTAAAATAATATTATTTCATAATACTATAAATTTATCAAAACTTTATAACTAATCGATTTTACTATGCCTTAATTAAAATTTATATGCTAAATATGGAAATAAATAATTTAAAATTCACATCAAATTTACAGATTAAAGGAAATAAATAATTTAAAATCCAATGAAAATAAACAATTTAAAATTCACACCAAATTTACGGATTAAATCAAAAATATTTAAAATATTAAATTAAATTACTTATATCAACGTAAAATAATATTATTATGTATTAATGGTAGGATTACAAAATATTAATTATTTTAAATTTAATAAACATTAATTGCGGGATCAACATGGGAGCGTCACATACACAATTTTTCAAGAATGAACGTGGCGACGCCACATACACAAAATTTTTCAAGGAGCAACGTGGTGCCGCCACCTTATAATTTTAAAAAAAAATTGACAATCACTTGTAAATTAATACTCCCTCCGTCCTATAAACAAATTCACACTTTCTATTTTTGTCCGTCACATAAACAAGTTCACACCCCCAAATAAGGAAATACACACAAATCAATAACCCCACAACACACTTTAATTTTAAAATTGCCACTCCTTTACAACTCACATAACTTACTTTATAATTTATTTATTACCTAAAAATATCAAACTATCCCCAAAAAGTAATTTTTTTTAAACTCCGTATTTACAGTAACTGTGAACTTCTTTATGGGACGGAGGGAGTAGTATTATACTGATGATATATATAAAGGAAAGTTGATGATTGAATTTAAAAAAAAAGATAGTGTAATTAATTGATAAAAATAAAGTTTATTGTGATTGAATTAAGAAAAATATAAAGATTATGTATTTTTTTATAAGATAATTAAATTGAAAAATTATAAGAATGTTATTTATTTTAATGCAAATTAACCTATTTTTTATCTATAAATAAATAATATATTTAGATATTATTTATAGATTGAGAATTTAAAATTTATAAGGATTTTTTAATTTAATTATGAAAATTTTAATATTTCTTTTAAATAAATAATAAAATAAATAAATTAATGTTTTAATAATTATTAATCATATTAATATATATTACATTAATCAATATTACCACCATATTTATTTTGAAAGTTGGTTGATGTTATTTTAATACAAATTAATTGAATATATACAATATTTATTTAAGACTAACACAAAACACATCTAGCCAAATTAGTTCAACACTTGCTCACAAGCACTCTTGCTTGGCACCCACCCAGGTTCAAACCCGATTGGGAGCCAATCTATACAATTAAATTCTAAAGGACACAAACACTTTGTGATGCATGTTCGGGTGACGGGTGCTTTTCCGTCATAAAATCCATCACAAAATCCGTCCATCTGTCACAAAGTCCGTCACTGTCGCCCATTTTTTTTTGTAGTGATTGAAAGTTAATATTATCAAAGAATTGCGAATAAATCTCTCTTTTTATTTATAAAAAACTGGGGTGTAACATTCGTGTTGATACGATAGTGACACGACACGATAAGGACAAACCCGACGACATGATAAGAATTCGTTCTGACACGATGTAAACACAAAACATATTGGGTTGTGATGTGGACAAGAATCAAGAGAAACCCAACTTTCCAACTTCACATCTTGAAAGTTACAATATTTAATTACTTTTGTTGATTTCTTAGTTTGAATGCCTTTTCAATTCATTTTTCTTTCCTATAAATATGTGGTCTGCTCGGATGAATATAACTAGAAAAACTTTGAAATCAATTTGAATCTTATATTGAGTTATAAAACTCAATTTCTATTTCCGTACGAAGAGCGTTTGTCTTCTACTATTATCCTCCCGTGTCAATTGGTATTCAGAGCCAAGGTTTCTCCTTTGGGAATGGCTAACAACACATTCAAAGCCAAGGTTTCTCCTTTGGCAATATCTATCAACAACGAGCCTACTCTTGTTGATTTATTTAGAGAAATGAAACGTGTACTACAAAGGTTAGACACTTGTGTGGTACGAGTGGAGAAATTTTGTGGCATTAAAGAAGAACATCATGATTCACCCAAAGTCGACCCTATAACCATTAAAGAAGCTGCCTCTAGCACTACAAAGCATGGAGGAGAAAAGGAACCTGCTAAGAAGAGCGCTAAGACAACTGAGCATCGATCAAACAATTATCCTCTACAACACCCGGTAAGCATGACCGAACATGAAGAAGACAATGATTTATGGGAAGAGGAGGATGAAGTCTGTAAACCTGATAGTGAGGAGGTTGACGAACAATCAACAATGGTGGTTCATAAAGCGCTCTTAACACCTCGAAGAGATGATTCCCATCGAAATGCTTTATTCCAAACCAAGCAACGACAAGTTGATCTTGGCACCATTCATAGAAGACAAAACATCTACCAATTCTTGAAGGATGTGAAGAAAGTAACCTTACTGCCTTTGGGTTTCAAGCCCAAAATTGAAATTCGTAAGCTTCTTTCACTAAATTGCTATATGAAAAAGTGGATGAAAGATATGCATGATGATAGAAAAATACATGCTTTGGTGGTGAAAACTATGTTCATGGTTAAAAATTTTAAGAAAAATAAGATAAAGGTGTGATATAAGTTCTTGATTCCTAGATTGAAATACTTGTCGAATAATTGGTCTGGAGCAAAAATAGATATCCGATGCGGTTATCATTGGATCCCCATCCAACCGGGGGGCGAGAGGAAGACAACTCTTAAGACAAAGAACAATTTTTTTTTGTCGTTTGAGCTGTCGAATGTGCCAAGCACATTTATGCTGTTGATGACCAAGGTGTTGTACTTGAAGTACCTTGTTTACAGTATGGTATTGATTATGTATTTCTGGTGGTGGAAAACTTTTAAAAAGGGGTGCACTTCATTGAATGCCTTTTCTTTTGTGGGCAGCATGGCGCATCTGCAAACTGATTCTCGAACTCTTGAAAATCTGATTCGTTGCGATCGACCGATGCAATTGGATTATATTTTGCCTCAAGCAGAATTTGCTTTTAATAGTGCAGTCCAAAGTTCAGCTGGGAAGTTGCCATTTGATGTGGTTTATAAAAATGTTCCATGTCATGGTGTGGAATTAGTCAAGTTTCCAAGAGCTGCAAGTGTGGCAGCAACTAAACTTGCAACAGATGGGCTAGCTGTGCAAGAAGTTTACCAAAAGATGATAAAAACTACTCACGAATTCAAGATAGTTGCGGACAAGTATCAGCGTTTGCTTGTGTTCGATGATATCACGTAACTCGAGGATCAGTTCTTTTCAAGTGGGCGGGTCTGATGTGGACAAGAATCAAGAGAAACCCAACCTTCCAACTTCACATCTTGAAAGTTGC
The DNA here is from genome assembly GCA_023678885.1 of Pogostemon cablin. Lineage (NCBI taxonomy): Eukaryota > Viridiplantae > Streptophyta > Magnoliopsida > Lamiales > Lamiaceae > Pogostemon > Pogostemon cablin. Next base: position 19,996,279 of record CM042962.1, read on the forward strand.
AATATTTAATTACTTTTGTTGATTTCTTAGTTTGAATGCCTTTTCAATTTGAATCTTATATTGAGTTATAAAACTCGATTTCTATTTCTGTACGAAGAGCGTTTGTCTTCTACGATTATCCTCCCGTGTCAGGTTGACATGACATGACACGATAACGACATGATAAGAAAATAAAAAATACTAATTAAAAATAATAATATTTTTTAAGGAAATATATTTTAAAATTATTAATGAGTATTTTTATGATATATTTTTCGGGTTGTTAACAGGTTATTGAGTCATCTGCTAATATTAATAGTGTTTAACGAGTTGATACGAATTTGACACGAACTCGACATGAAATTTTTGTGTTCTTATCGGGTTGACACGATAATGACACGAACCGAATAAGACAAAACACTAACCAGCAATTATTGTGTGGTGCTATTATGTCATGACGAGAATTGCTACTCTAGTCTCATTTGCATGATATTGAATTTCAACATCATGATTATTATTTCGGCAAAAACTTGTATGACCAGTCTCATGCAAGCTCTTACGTAAAACGATTAAAAAGTGATAACTTTTATAATGAAGTGATATTGCTATTTCATGAATAATCTTAATATATCGTATATATGTGTAAAGTAGTTTCCTTGAAGACACATGTTGCATTTTCGTTCTTCTGAAAAGAAAATTTTATATATATTTTTTTTCTATTGATGGAGCATTTATGACTATGTATATTAATTGTATTTTGGTTTTGATATAGTTATTAATTATAATGTCATTTATTTATATTTATATATTTATTAGTATAAAAGTTTTAATATTATAAGTGTAGAAAAAATTATATAATTATGGGGATGTGTATCTTAATTCTAATACTTCCTCCGCCATTAGTAGCACGTGGATTAAGTAATATTATTATTTTATGTGTAGTGAATAGTTATATTAGTGGAGGGTATGTGTTTCATATTTTAATTGTATTTGTGAGGGTGTGGGTCCCATATATCTAAAAGGGGAAATGCATAGATTAAGAGTGGAAGACCCAAAATAATAAAATGAATAAATTATAGATGGACGGAGGGAGTAGTATTTTAATTTTATTTTATAATATTATTTAAAATTATTTTAAAAAATAAAATCTTATTATTTTGTCATTTCATTATACTTTTAATTATTTGATAATTTAATCAAATGATATAGTTATCTTTTAATTAATTTTATTAAATACAATCATAATTAATAATTTAACAAATTACTTAGAAAAATATAACATGCTAACTTAATATCCATTTTATGTTAATTATATTTTTTAATAAAATAAAAAATTGCTTAATTCAAAAAATAAAATAAAATTTTTAATAGCGTAAATTATTTTAATATTTTAATATATATATATATATATATATATATATATATATATATATATATCAATATTAATTATAAATATGAATTTAATATTTCCTCCGTCCGCTCGAAAGATGGTCTTTTACTTTTGTGCACGTTGATTAATGAGTATTATTATTTAATGTATAGTGGGTAGTTGTATTAATGGGAGTGTGGACCCCATATTTTAGTTGTATTAGTGGGTGTGTGCGGGTCCCATGTGTGTAAAAGAGGAAATGACTCTCTTTCAAGCGGACGGAGGGAGTATTTTTATTTCACTCTATATAATGTATATCCGTATATTCAATTATAAAAATGAAAATATATTTTACATTAATTATTAAATTTATAATCCGCGTAACACGCAGATCATATACTAGTTTATATATAAATAAAAAGTGATAATATTTTATAACAAAAGTAATAACATTTCATGCTCTTATGTGAAACGGTGAAAAAGTGATAACTTTTATAATGAAAAGTAATACTCCCTCCGTCCCAAAGACAAGTTCCCGGTTACTGTAGATGCGGAGTTTAAGAAAAAATTACTTTTTGTTTTACTTTTAGGGGTAGTTTGATATTTTTAGGTAATAAATAAATTATAAAATAAGTTATGTGAGTTGTAAAGGGGTGGCAATTTTGAAATTAAAGTGTGTTGTGGGGTTATTGACTTTTGTGTATTTTCTTATTTGGGGGTGTGAACTTGTTTATGAGACGAATAAAAATAGAAAGTGTGAATTTGTTTATGGGACGGAGGGAGTACTCAATTAATGAAAACTGATAAGACAAACTTTCTTGTGAGAAGTTAATTACATATATTAGGCGGTTTGTGAGATGTGTTAAAGTTTGCCTATTATATAGATAAAATATGCTTAATGATTGTTTAAGTATGTTTTCTAAAGTATGATAAATGATGAAATAAAAAATGATTTTAGGGTGTTATGATATGATTCATTATTGACATACTTTAACAACAAATAAGCATACTTTAGCAATGGGTTGACCTGTCTAACAACCATCTCGCAAAATACCCGTCTCACAAGCGAGTGTCTCAACTAATAATGATATGTCATAAATAATTTATAATATAAATAAAAAGTAATAATATTTTACAGCGAAAGTGATAACTAATTTAAAAAGTGTAAAATATTTTCAGGACAGTCTCACACGAGACTTTCCCTATTATTTCAGTTCGGCTCATCTTCTTTACTCCCTCCCACCCAAAGGGTAACTTTTACTTTTTGCACGTGGATTAAGGAGTATTGTAATTTAATGTGTGATGGGTAATTGTATTAGTGGGAGTGTGGTACCATATTTTAAATATATTAGTGGGTGTGTGGGTCACATGTGTTCAAAAAAGAAAATAGAACTCTTTCGGTGGGGGACACGCAAAATGAAAAAAATAAACTCTTTTGGTAAGATGGAGAGAGTAGGTTTTCAAATGGAATCACTTGTTCTGTTCTATATTTCATCTCATATTTCATGTATTAGATTCTCGCCACATATCGTAATCAATGCTCAAATATTCACTACATGATCCAAGAATTTAATGATCATTAACTAAGATATATTATTTTAATACTAAAAAATAAGTTATGGAATAAGGGATGCAGATCTTATGCAGTAAATTAACTCAATTTTCTCTCACTGTTGCTACAGTATTATGTTAAATGGTAATTTGTAAAGTCATTCAAAGTGTATCTCCTAGAGTCCTAGAGTCAAGTCAAAAATATTAATTCATGTGGTGATTCCTAAATTCATCACTTTGCTATGTATACTCATGTATCCAAATGAGTTTGCATAAGAAAAATTATTAATCATTAAGCAAGAGCAGTAGCTTTGCTATTCACTATTCTCAAAATATTATCTTCTATCTCCAACAATTTTGGTATCAGAGCTCAAGTGTACGAAAAACATGGCTGCATCCCAGAATTCCATTTTCTCATATACGACAAGTCAGATTCCAATTTTCAATGGTGAACACTACGATTATTGGAGTTCTCAGATGGAGACTGTCTTTCTTTCACAAGATCTTTGGGATGTAATTGAAGAAGGCTACGATGAACCATAGTCAGAGAAGGATGCTCAATGGTCAATAGAAAATCAAAAGGAATACAAAGAGAATGTTAAGAAAAACGCAACGGCCCTGAGATTTATTCAACAAGGTGTGAGAAAAACCATTTATCCAAGAATTTTCGGAGTTAAGAAGGCGAATGATGCTTGGGAAACCTTGAAAATAGATTTTCAAGGATCTGACAAAGTGATTGCTATCAAGTTGCAATCCTTATGGAGCCAATTTGACAGCTTGTCAATGAAAGAAGGTGAACTTGTCAAAGATTTTTCTCGAGAGTTTCCGAAATCGTCAACCAAATTAAAAGCTGTGGTGATGAAGTTCCAGAGAAAAAAGTCGTCGAAAAGATGTTGAGAAGTCTTCCACAAAAGTTTGAGCATATTGTTGCTGTAATTTCAGAAACAAAGGACCTTGCAAAACTCACACAATATGAACTTATAGGATCTTTGGAGGCACATGAGCAGAGAGTAAGCAAGTACAACAATCAACCATTGGAACATGCATTTCAAGTGAAATGTAATGTTTCTAGAAATCCATTTCAACAAGGAAGAGAAGGATCGTCTCGAGGGCGATCATCCAGTAGAGGTCGTGGAAGATATCACCAAAATCATGGTAGAGGCAAGGAAAGAGGGGAACACGATTCTAATCAACAATCATGTAATTCTGAAACTGAATGCTTTGTGTGCAAAAGAAATGGTCATGAATCAAGAGATTGTTGGTTGAGATGCCGTAGATGCAAAATTCCTAATCATTCTGATAGAGATTGTTGGTTCAAAGAAAAAGATGATAAAAAAGAGAAGCAAAATGCAAAATTTTCAGCAGAAGATGAAACAAATAAATTGTTTTTCTCTACTACGGAAGGTGAAAATTCTGGTTCTACTTGGTATTTAGACAGTGGGTGTAGTAATCACTTGACTAGAGATCAAAGTGAATTTCATGAGTTAGATAGAAATTATTCTTCTCATGCTGAGCTTGGTGATGGAAAGCGGGTAAATATAGAAGGGAATGGTGTTGTCGCTGTCCACACCAGCAAAGATAACAAAAACTTGATTCATGACGTTCATTTTTCACCGAATATTTCTCAGAATCTTTTGAGTGTTGGGCAGATGATGAGAAGAGGTTATAAACTGATTTTCGATGATGAAAAATGTGAGATTTTTGATAAAAATTCTGGAGATTGTATTGCTTGTGTGAAAATGACATCTAACAACTTGTTTCCCCTCAAAATGAACTCCTTTGTTGCTTTGAAAAGTGGTACTTCAGATGGAACAGATCTTTGGCATTTGAGATATGGGCATTTAAATCTCAAAGGGCTGCAACTATTGAAGCAAAAAGACATGGTAGTCGGTCTTCCAGAAATAAAAAATGTAGATGGTGTTTGTGAAGGCTGTGTTTTAGGGAAAATGCATCGTCTTCCCTTTCCAAAGACGGCGTGGAGAGCTCATACTCCACTTGAGCTAGTGCATTCAGATATTTGTAGACAGTTAAGGACGCCGTCGCTGGGAAACAAAAGGTATTTTCTTTTGTTTGTTGATGATTATACAAGGATGACGTGGGTTTATATTCTTGAACAAAAATCAGAAGCATTTGCAAAGTTCTTGGATTTTAAAGCTCTTGTTGAGAAGCAAAGTGGATATCAGTTGAAGTGTCTAAGAACTGATCGAGGAAGAGAGTTCATCTAGAAGTCATTTATGAAATATTGCAAAGATGAAGGGATTCAAAGGCAGCTTACTGTTCGACACACGCCACAACAAAACGGTGTTGCGGAAAGAAAAAATCGTACAATTGAAGAGATGGCCAGAAGCATGATGAAAGGTAAGGGACTTCCAAATCAGTTTTGGGCAGAAGCCGTGAATACCGCTGTGCATATACTGAATCGATCACCCACGAAGGCTGTTCGGAACAAAACACCGTTTGAATCTTGGCATGGAAGAAAACCTGTTGTAAGTTTGTTGAAAGTTTTTGGTTGCTTAGCATATTCTCTTATTCCTTCACAAAGAAGAGAGAAATTTGATGGGAAAGAAGAAAAAATGATATTTATTGGGTATAGTGATGAGTCGAAAGGGTACCGTCTATATAATCCTTCAACTAAAGAGTTGGTACTTTCAAGAGACGTTATTTTTGATGAAAATGCCGCATGGAAGTGGCAACCTGAAAATGAGCAAGTTTCAGTTGAATTGACTTCACTTGTGCCATTGCAATCTCCTAAAAAAGCTGCTGATCCCTCGAGTAGTAATACACATGAAGAAGATTCTGGTTCAGACTCTGAAAATCATACAAGAAGGTATCGTTCTTTGACTGAAATTTATGCCTCATCTAATGTTGCATTGTTTGCAAGTGAACCACAGTGTTTTGAAGAAGCTGTCAATGAGGAAGTTTGGAGAAAAGCAATGGATGAAGAAATGAAAAGCATTGAAAAAAATCAAACATGGCAGCTTGTGGATCTTCCGAAAGAAAAGGAGGCGATTGGCTTAAAATGGGTTTTTAAAACCAAGTTCAATGAAGATGGAACGGTGCAAAAGTATAAGGCACGTTTAGTCGCGAAAGGCTATGCTCAACAACCGGGAGTTGATTATTCGGAAACGTTTGCTCCCGTTGCCCGAATGGAAACAATTAGAGTATTTCTTGCTCTTGCAGCTCAGTTGCAACTGCAAGTATTCCACCTTGATGTCAAAACAGCGTTTCTCAATGGAGTATTGGAAGACGAGGTTTATGTCTTGCAACCTCAAGGTTTTGAAGTAAAAGAAGGGAAAGAAAAATTGTACAGGTTACACAAAGCTCTTTTTGGGCTTAAGCAAGCACCAAGATGTTGGAACAACAAGATCGATGCTTACTTTAAGAAGAGTGGATTCATGAAAAGTCCATCTGAACCATCTCTTTATGTGAAGAAAAATGGAGCTGATTTTTTGATAATTTGTCTTTATGTTGATGACTTGATTTATGCAGGAACGAATCAAGCAATGGTGCAATGGTTTAAAGAAACAATGATGAAAGAGTACGAGATGTCCGATCTCGGAGTGATGAAATATTTTTTGGGGATTCAAGTGCGACAAGAAAAAGGGCAGATTTTCATTTCTCAAGAGAAATATGTTTCGGATTTGCTAAAAAAATTTCGAATGGAGAATTGCAAGTCTATAGCAACTCCGATGGGTTTAAACGAAAAGCTGAAGCTGGATGATGGGGCTGAAAAATCAGATCCTAATATCTATAGAAGTCTTGTTGGTTCCTTAATTTATCTAACGAATACAAGGCCTGACATCTTGTATCCTGTTACTCTCATTTCCAGATTTATGAGTGAGCCAAGCAAGCTTCATTTTGCAGCAGCAAAGAGGATTTTGCGTTATCTCCAAGGCACAAAAAACATTGGAATCAAATATGCAAAGGAGGAAGGTGCTGAGTTGGTTGGTTTTTCGGATAGTGATTGGGCTGGAAGTCAAGATGATAGGAAGAGCACATCAGGATACATTTTCTGCATTGGATCAAATCCTGTATCGTGGAGTTCTAAGAAGCAAAATTCAGTTGCATTGTCGTCTGCGGAAGCTGAGTATGTAGCCGTGAATGAAGCTGCACGAGAAGCTGTTTGGTTAAGAAGAATTCTGAAAAATTTGCAGCAAGATGTTCCTAATCCAACTCCTATTTTCTGTGATAACAAATCTGCAATTCTGATGACAAGGAATCCGGTGTTTCATGGAAGATCAAAACACATTGAGTTGCGTCATCACTACGTACGTGAGATGGTTCAAAAGAAGAAGATTCATTTAGAGTATGTCAACACTTCAGAGCAGCCTGCTGATATTCTTACCAAAGCTGTTTCATTGGAGAAGCTTCAAAACTTCAAAGATGGCATGAAGATTACAAATTAAGGGGATGTTAAATGGTAATTTATAAAGTCATTCAAAGTGTGTCTCCTTGAGTCCTAGAGTCAAGTCAAATAGTGGTGATTCCTAGATTCATCACTTTGCTATGTATACTCGTGTATCCAAATGAGTTTGCATAAGAAAAATTATTAATCATTAAGCAAGAGCGGTAGCTTTGCTATTCACTATTCTCAAAATATTATCTTCTATCTCCAACATACTGTACATATAGTGAGAAAATTGAGTGAATTTACCGAGGAGGATCCAAAGTCCTGGAATAAGATACCGGTATCTTTTATCCTTTTCGATTCCAGACTTACTGATGGGATAGATGTATGTATTCGGAACCGGGGTATATTAAAAGAGTGCACAACTAAGTAGTAGAAATTAAACATGCAGTAAACACCATCTCGACGAGTAACATCAAAGATTTAAATATTATCTCACACAAAGAGTCATGAGGGCCAGCTAAGAATTATACAGCATAACATAACCACTTTGCATAATTAAAAATTTAAAATCAACATAATCTTCCATAACAGGAATTAGACGGAAGAATAACTAACGAAGGAGTTCTGAATCAGTAACTCCACACACAATCGAGCTCACTGGCGCCCATTTTTTGATTCTCAGCCATCTGCCACTGTCCAACAGCGCCGTCGGCATCGCCTTGAATGACTGCCGGAGAAACACCGGAGAAAAAGAAGGGCAGCTGGAGGTTGCTCGGAAACGCAGAGAGCCCAAAGCATTGCCTTTGCAAATGTGAAGCAAAAGATGGCGACGAAGTTGATTGGTTAGGCGCGAGTGAGTTCACCGCCGGCGGGAGAGGACTGAAGAGGGAATTATGATCATGGTTGAACATCGACAATGAGGTGGTGGAGAAACAGGGCACGTGCGTCGCAACGCTGCCGTCGAAGGAGTCCACGGAGGCGGTGGCGGGCTCCAGTAGAGCCGGCAGAGAGACGGAAACTGAGGACGGAGAGCTTTCTGGACCGGCGATTGACCGCATCTTCTTTCCTCCTCCGGTGGCGGCGGGGTCACTCTTTTGAAACACTCTAGAAATGACCCATTCGCCCTATTCCCAAAGTGAGTGGCAGTGTCAAGTTCGATCAAAGTTACATCAAAAAGTCAACAATAATAATAATAAAATAATAAATAATAATATAATTCTAACATGTACAGAGTGATGGAACCAAACACGTTATCCAATCCTTAAATTAATTCCGATAATTAAGTTAATAACTTATTAAGGTTAGGGCAGTACCCATATATGATTATTACAAAAAATAATTTTGCCACATTTTTTTAGTTGTAAGTTTTAAAATATCCTATAAAGCTAACACACCCTTATTCAATTGACTCAATTTAAAAGTTTAATTAGGTGATTGAGTATTTTAAAATTGGGTAAAATCGAGTATTTTAAAATTTCTCCTAAAAAAAGGTAGATAGAAAAAAAGAAAAAAAAAAAAGAGGATAATGTCACCTATTCCTTCATAATAAGGTTAACTATGATATAAGCCGAAATAAATTAAGAGAAACTATAAATTAAGAGAAAGCTGCAGAAAGAGAGTTGTTGCTGTCATTTCGTTTTCACAGCGTGATGCACAGAATCAGGGTACCATGCAAATGAATAAGAACTGTACTATGGCCCCCTGGCCAACATAATACATTGCAGGAGTTTCGCAAGCTTTTTTTCTTTTCTCTCTCTAAAAAAAAAAACTTTCTGTCATCACCACCACCAGATTAATCATTATATTTTATTTTTGATAAATGCACAAAAAATTCCTCCAATAGTAATGCACTTTAAGAACCGCTGATCTAAACGAGTGCTGACGTGGCTAATCATGAAAAAAAAGCTAACGGGATCACCTTAAATCTCCATATCTCATCTTCTAATCAATGCCTAACTTATTTTATTAAAATTAAGTTAGAAAACACGTATTGTGAAATAGGGAATTTAGATGGAGAAAAGAGGTACCTTGGCGTTTCTGGACAGGTAGTGGTAAGCAAACTTGCCATCGAGGCGGTACTCGTGCATGACCCAGTTGCTCTTCTCTCCCTTGGGTGCCCTCCCCCGGTAGAAAACTAGGGTTTTCTTCATCCCAACGAGTGCACATGTTTTGGAGCTGTAGATCTCCCGGTCTTTTCCGGTTGCCTTCCAGTAACCGGCTTCCGTCGCCCGGTTCGTCCTCAGCCCGGTCGGGTACTTCCGGTCCCGTAGGCTGAAAAAGTACCATTCTTTCTCTCCCATCTTTGCTCTCCCTGCACATTAATAAAATTTAATTATGCATATATGTATGATATGATGATAATCTTGGTGTATTTAGAAACTAGACCTGGAAGATGCCATGGCTCGCACTTGTTTAGATCAACTTCGGCGATGGCTCTGCTGGAGAAGTTGGAGTCCAGAACTTTCTTGAGAAGATAGTAGGTGATGAGCTCTTCATCAGTCGGGTGGAATCGGTAACCCGGAGGGAGTGCTTCGTGGCCATGATAATTTTCCATCAGAATCAGAATGCAGAAAGAAAATGACGAAGCAGGAAGTGAAGGGCAAGTTTAGAGGCATATATGTGGCATTTTGATTGACAGAGTTAGTATTGGGGGTGGAATTATATTAATGGGAGTGGCAGGGGAGAAAAGGCCAAATTATATTAAGCATGATGTGGGTAGAAAAATCTGGACTTCTGTGGAGTCTGATCTTTCTGCAGTCTTCAGCAGGCCTTATCATATTCATATGGATAATGGCTAGAAAGTAACTTATGGTAGAGAGAAGGTGGAAAGACTTTCAATTGGGCTTGGTTATTGCAGGATGGGAATTCGAATTCTGTCTTTGGTATGAATTTGGCCCTTGCAAGCACAAGTTTAAAAGTGAGCCATCTCTATAAATCACTTGAGGCACATCCTGCTATTTACCTCCTCCATCAATCTACATAACAGGAGTGATGGAATCCCTTGATAGTGTGGTACACCATTTAGAAAGTAGGGAGGGAGTGGGCGATGGGGCCTAACGGTGGGCACACCATTTAGAAAGTAGGGAGAGGGAGAGGGAGGGGGAGGTGGTTGTAGGGGTAATGTACGTATATATGCAGTGATAGGGGTAGGTTGTGTAATTTTGTTTGAATATGCGTGCGTGCGTAAGTGTGCAGGTATTCCTATGTCAGTGAAGAAAATGAAAGGAAGGAACAGAAAGTAGTTTTATGAGAGAGAAAGAGAGGGGGAGTTTTGTCAGAGGATGAGAGAGAGTGATATCATGAATTCACCATCGATCGATAAAGCTGTTTCATATCTCCTCTGTCAGCACAGTACAAGATTAAATAATAATCGTGTGGACAGAGACAAGGTGAATCCATGTCCACCCTTTTCTCCCATTCCTAATTCCTCTTTCCTTTCCGATTATAATTTTTTTTTAATTTTCTATTTACTCCCTCCGCCTTTAAGGTGCTGTTTACTTTTGGGTAAGTTTTGCGTGAGATACGTAAGATCATTTTACATTTTTTACAATAGTTATCACTTTCGTTATAGAATGTTATCACTTTCGCTATAAAATATTATCATTTTTCATTTATATTATAAATTGTTCATGAAATAACATTATCACTTTTCATTAATTTAGTATCACTTTTCATTATAAAAGTTATCACTTTTTTATTGTCTCACGTAAGCTCTTACGTGAGACGGTCTTACACAAGTCTTTGCCTTTGCTTTTTACATGTGGATTAAGGAGTATTATTATTTAATATGTAGTGGGTAGTTGTATTAGTGGATGTGTGAGTCCCATTTTTTAGTTGTATTAATGAGTGTGTGTAGATCTTATATGTATAAAAAAGGAAATGAGACCCTTGGGGACGGACGCCTAAAATCGAAAAATGATTAAAAGCGGACGGAGGGAGTATCTTACAATTTTATCTTTAAAGAAAACATATACTCCCTCCGTCCACTTCTAAGGTGTCTATTTTATTATTTTTAGCGTTAAAGGTATTCATTTTCCCTATTTAGTAAAAAAGTACACAATATGGCCCACCACTTTCCTCTAATATAACTATCCACTTTACATATAATAATATTCATTAATCCACATGCAAAAACCAAACAGATACCTTAAAAATCGAATGTAGGGAGTACCAGATATATAGGCCTTGGCTATATGCACACACAATTTTTACTAAAATACACTTATATAATTTTTCAAATTATAAATGTATATAATAAATTACTAAAATATCCGTAAAACTTATCTACCACATTATTACACAACTCCATTAACAATACATACACACACATCATCGGCTCATCCTCATATGATAAAACGAAAAGATATCCCCAATTCACGCCAGGTCAACGCCCCCATACCCAAATTTTAAAACAAGAAGAGAACATCAATAATAGATACAATAACACAGAAGAACAAGAAACAAAGACAATATTTCAATTTCGTATGAAGAAGCAGAGATTGGGAAACCAACAAATACGAAATATCAGATCTGGTCATTAATGAAACTTGAATCACTCTCTCTCTTTTGGATATGTTCGAATGCACATAGTATTGTTTGAGTGGCTTTTGAAAACGATGTATCAGATCTGGTCAAATGCACTTAACACTGTTCGACTGGCTTTGATCAGAAATTTTGGATCTGTTCGCCGGCAACTGGTCGAACGCGTGCACTAAACGTCGACCCACGCGTTCGACTAGTGTTGGTCGAACAAATATATATTCACCGGCAGACAAGGGTCGAACAAGCATCAACAATTTTTTTTTGCAATTAACCAACTGCCCATTTCTTGAATTTGAGTGATGACTTTCTTCCTTCCTTTTTTCTTCTTCTCCTTTTCTATTCTTTCTTCTTTATCCTTTTTTCTGAGGATGGAATGCGAATGCATGTGGGTGTATGTTTAACTTCTTCCTTCTCATCTCTCTCTTGTTCTTCTACTTTTCTAATTCTTCTTCTTGAACGTGGGTGGGTGTATGTGTTTTATTCTTTATTTTGGGATGGAGAGTATTAATTTAGGTGTATTAAATTAAGGGTAAATTAGTCTTTTACAATTGTGTGAATATATAATTTTTGTGTGTGTAAATATAATTGGGTGTATGAAGTAATTTGGTGTGTGCGAATAGTCGGCGCTATATATATATATATCCTCCGCCCCGTGTTAAAGTCTAAATTTTACACTTTAATTTATTTCAAATTAAGATTTATATTTACAAAATAATTATTTATTCCACATAGAACTCACATAAAATACTAATACAACTACCTACTACAAATTAAATAATATATTTCTCAACCTACTGTCTATTAAAATAATATATCTCATAATATCCTTGGAAAAAGAAAGTGTCAATATTTGTTGAATTGTATAATAAAAGTCTAGCTTTTGTATGAACACTACGTTAACAATTTATTTGAAATGAGAATCATATGATCAAATGATTGCATCTTATAATTTATTTATATGCATGATGTAATAGTCAACTTACTTTATACTGTAGATAATATGTTGTGCGACAACACGTGGAACATCATATTATCGGTTTCTTTATAAAGTATGAATAGATGCTCACAACCGAGATAGACGGGGACTCTCTATCGGGATGGTTGTAGTGTGGTTAGATATTAGCTTGTCTTGGCTATAGAATCACATTAGTGCACTTTGCGTGTATTGAGCAGGACCACTTGAGATCGTTCGACTTATACTTACTTATAGGAGAACTTGATCTCAGTTATTATGGATGTTCGTGCTCTTAATCCCTATACAATAACCTCGACGCGTAGGGCAGTATGTATTTCTTTGATTCATCAATGGGTGAGATTTACATGTAATTAAATCGACAAACTCGGTGAGTTGGGAAGTTGTGCTGTCTCTATGGTGTGCTATTGATTGTAGAAGGAATCCGTGTCCGACATAGGTTGATGATATGCTCTTGAGGAGCTCATAAGAATTATCATGTAAACCCTGCAGGTGGATTTATTCCGACATGATAATGAGGTTGAGTGGTACTACTCTTGGATGAGATATTAATTAATGCAGTTGTCAGTAACTTAATTAATTAATGGACATTGTATATCTTAAACATGGGGAGACTAACGGACTTATAATAAGAAGGAGCTCATAACGAAATAATGGGATTAGAACGGTAGTGCAGTAATAATATTTTAGTGGCATATATTATTATTATTGGACTTAAGTATAAGCTTTGGGCTAAGCTTGGATACTTAAGCCCAATGAAGACCCAATTCTAATTTCTCCTCTTGGTCCATGCTGTAGCCCATATATAAGTCATCTCAACTGTCCTGAAACCCTAATCTATGAGATAATTTACGCCTAACACTGTGAAGGAGGTTATGGAACAGCAGATTGAGAAGATCTCGAGGATCGTCGCCCACACGACGTCGAGATTGGACTTGGGAATAAAACAGAAGTCTGGAAGGTTGTTTGCTGCTGCTGTCCGCCACCTTCTATAATTTTTATAAAATCATGCAGACATCAAAACAGGACTTGTGATATACTGACGGAAAGCCATGGAAGATAAGATCATTTTGGCGTATAGATCACTCAAATCCGACATCGGATGAGAGAGTTATGCCCAAAACGGTAACGTTACGCAGGCTGGTGTCGAGAATCCGTCTTCTCCAACATACCCTGGTGAAAGGTAATACGTTTCTTGTTTACTTGTTTCCGCTGCTTGTTAGAAATGTATGGAACCCTAACAGTTTATGTTAACCAAATGATCAAACGCCAACAATATTAACACAGACGGAGGGAGTGTATATTATGACAGGTTCAGTGTTGATATTTTCTTTATAGGTTAAAAATATCAATTCTAAGGACAAGAGTTGAGATTTTCCTTCTGACTACGTGTCATTCATCTAATTCGTGTGACAAAAGGCGTAACACTCAAATGAGAACATCCAAAATCTCAACTTACGTATCATTCATTTGACGCGTGAATTCCGTTTATATCATAACCACTTCAGTAAAATATGGAGTAGTAAATTCATTGGCAAGGGCAAGAATTCCATTCAGGACCCAATTTCTAAGGCAAAGAATTCCGTTCATGATTAAATTTCTTTACCATAGAATTGGAGTTCAAAAATCTTGTTTTCTTTTATCATTTTTATTATTGATTGGTAATGTTGTCTTTTTATAAATAAATAATATAAATAAATAATAAAGTAAATAATGTTTTAAGTGGTGCTTACATTTTAAAAAATTAGTGATATTTTTTATTTGAAAATTTTATCTTTTTTAAGGATGGAAAATGTAATGAGACAAATAAATTACGAAAGAATGAAAATTGTCATCCCTAGTCCGCCAATATTTTCCATTCTATTCGACCATTATCTTAAAATTACTCAAACATTCAACCAACATTGGTTAAAAATTCCTAAACGTTATGTTTGTTTTTTAGTTTGAAATTCAGTTTTTGATTTTCAAAATCTACAACTAAGTTTTCAAAACACTTTTACATATTTTATACATTCTCTCCACCCACATTTTATACATTCTCTCTATCTCTATCACCTTTCCTCTCTCATCAATTAATAACTTTTACACATATTACCGCACATCTCTATAAATTGATTTGATATAAATTTTAAACCTACACCCTACTGAAAACTCAAAGCGCGCAAACATATATTACTATTCAGTAATGGTTTAAAAAATCAAGTAAATTGAAAATAAACATAACGTTAATATTAGACAAATGTCGATTGAACATTAGATTAATTTCCGTCCAATGATGGTCTAACGAATGTAAAAAAAAATCGCTCCTAGTCGGCCGAACAATTTATGTCGGAGAAATAGAAAAGTAAAATCCTTATATAAACTGGTTAAAATGCATAAAAACACATACTTTTAGGCTCTTGAATGCTTATTTGTCCGACATAATACTTGTAGAGTGAATTTGTAATTTTAAAAGGATTTTGAGAATCTAAGGTTGTTTTTTTTTTTTCTTCTCTTACTTGTAAATTTAGGGTTGGTGTGAATATGTCTATGGAAGAGATGTGTGTTTTGAGAGGTTTAGTATATAAGTGGGTTGATGTCTATAACATTTGAGAGTGTGTGAATGTTAATTTATATATTTTTTTAGATACGGTTATTTTAGTCTTTTATGATGTTGGTATTTTTATAAATATGTCATAAAGTGTGTATTAAGTATAAATGTCGGGTGTGGATAATCGACGCCTAAACATAATAATTACAATAATATTGCCGCAATGGGGCATAATGTGTGATGACAATCGATCTTATAGGCCAGTACCCCATTCAGAATCCATGCATATATATATCTAACATATATAGCAGAGTACACTGAAAGTTTTATCTTTCATCGAAAATTGCATGGAGAAATTAATCTCCAGAAGTGAGCGTCATTTTCACCTAAGTTTTGTAGTGTTATTTTGGTTATTTAATGTGTTTTTATTTCTATTTTCGTTTTATTAGTGGTGTATTGTGGCATTTGTGTAGTATTTTGTGATATAATTTAAATGTTCAGGATTTGATCAAATTGTGCTTAAACACAGGTAAAAAGAGAGAAAAATTGAGTCGGGAAGTGCAAACGTGGAAGGACTGAAAATCAAGCCCAAAATCATGTCAAGAGTCGCAACTCGCCACAAGTTTAGGACTAGACCTGCAGAAGGGCGAGCTCGGATAGCTCCGAATCAGAACCTTCAACTCGCCCTTGTGAAAAGGCGAGTGCGGAACTCGCCACGAGTTAGCCTAATAAAATATGATATCTTTTGGTTAAAAACTGATACTCCCTCCTTCACATTTCAATGTTTACATTTGCTTTTTGTACGTTTATTAAGGAGTATAATATTTTAATAGATAGTGGGTGAAAAAAATATAATATTTAATGCAAAGTGGGTAGGTGTATTAATGTTGGATGATATATTAATTATTTTAGGTGAGTCTCATATTCCAAAAAGGAAAACGTAAACATTGAAATGAGACGCGCAAAATAGAAACCTAAATATTGAAACGAGACGGAGGGAGTGTCTATTAATTAATATTTTTTAATAAAAATTTAATAGAAATCATGAATATCGGTGCCTTATAACCGATGTCTATCAGCAGTTTTAAGTAAGTTTTGCCAATTGACATCAAGACCAAAAATATCGGTTTAAAGAATCAATGTCTAACAAAGCATAAACATTAGGTAAAAAGACATCAGTTTGAAGAACCGATGTCTATCAATATGGTTTTTTAAGAGTTGAGAATATACATATATGTATATATTGTTTTCTTTTTCTACGCTTTTCTTATTCTAATTTATTATTTTTATTATTTAAAAATGTAATAATTCAAAATTAATAATTCATTTAATTTAAATATTAATTTATAAAATGTGATAACCATTATAATTAAAAGTGATATCCAATTAATAAAAAGTGATAATGGTGTTGTGAACAATTTCATAAAATTTATAGTATTAAAAAATAGTGATAACATTTTAAAAGAACAGTGATAATATTTTTAAATAAAAGTGATGACTAATTACGAAATTGTATTTCACGAACAATTCATAGAATGTATAAAACGTGATAATATTTTAATAAAAAGTTATTCCTAATCAAATAAAAGTGATTTCTATCTAATTGAATCATTATTATTTCACGAACAATAAAAGTGATAACATTTTTAATAAAAAGTGATACATGATAAAGAATAAGTGATAACCATTTAATTAAATTATTTTATTAACAATTTGTAAAATGAATAAAAAGTGATAACATTTTTAATATAAAGTAATATCTGATCAAGATAAAGTGATAACAATAGTTCAACTATCTAATAATTAATTACTAATAATATTGTTATTATTGAATAATTAATAATAATAATAATAAAATAGAGTTAAATTCATTTTTTGCCCTGTAACTAACCAAAACTTCGATTTTTGCTCTAAAAAAGATAAGTGGTTCAATTTTGGCCTATAACTAATGAATCATTTCAATTTTTGCGGGAAAATGTAAATTTCGCCAGAATCTGCCACGTCATACTTCAATTTGAGGTTTCCGGCTGGTCAATTCGACGTGACAATTTTGACTTTTTTTTAGCCTAGAGTTAAATCATTTTTTGCCCTGTAACTAAGCAAAATTTCGATTTTTGTCCTAAAAAAGATAAGTGGTTCAATTTTGCCCTATAACCAACAAATCATTTTAATTTTTGCCCAATTTTTGCTGAAACATTTTTGGCCTCGAATTAGCATCTAACCTGTTCACTACAGTACAACACACTGCTTTAATATACAAAGAAAACAACAAGGGTGGAGCATATATAAATCAAAGAGTGTTGTTATTTACACACCCTTTTTTATTAAATTTAAATCTTAATTTAATTATATACACACCCTTAAAATTCCAAAATTACCCTTTTAATTTTTTTATACGCCTCAAATTCATCGTTCAATTTTACTAAATACAATATAAACCCTTCACCCACATATAAATTCATATAAAATGGATTCCATTATCATAAAAAAATAAAAACGCTTTTAATAATTAAAGAAAGATGGTTCAAGTTCATTTTAATAGCTTATACACGTACCTAATTGGTTTTTTTTATTCTTTTTTTTATTTGGTTTGCTTTTTTTTTTTTTTTTTTTTTCATTTTTAGTTCTTTAATTTTAATTAAGTTAAGGTAGTATTAGATTTAAATAATTTATTAAATTAATCTGACATAATTTATGGAACAAATAAAAATGATAATATTTTAATATAAAATTATCTGATAAATAACAAATGACAACTATTCAATTAAATTATTTTATAAATAATTTGTAAAATAAATATAATATTTTAAATAAAAAGTTAAGTCATATAAAAAAGTTATAATTTTTTTATATAAAAAACAAGATAAAATTCATATATATTGTGTTTTAATAATTAATAAAAATACTCTCTATTTAACTTTACATGAGAAATAAATTATTACAAAATTTGTCTTAATATTTGCAGAAGCAATTACGTGAACACCGTTAGGTTAACGATGGGATCGCGTGTTTATTTATTAACTTAATTTAGATATCTTTATAATATATTTTAATTATATAATAGTAGAGTGTATATAAAATAAAAGGAGGTGTGTATTTAAAATACTCTATAAAATAAATAGAGTGTGTATTTAATAATTTTAAAGATATTTTAGACTTTTTAAAAATATTAATTTTATTTTTATAATAATATGTGTTATTTAATAAGAGGAAGTGCACAAATAAGATGAGCATAAATGAAAATGCAAGAAAATTTATTACATCTAACATTTGAGACTGTAAGATTAATTTGACTCAATGTCGTAGCATTACCTAAATTACAGAACAAACCAAGTATTGTAATTCCTAATAAATCTCGATCAGATTGGTAAAATGTACAATTAATAAAACGCAAGGAACAACGTTTGATCGTACAACAATATTCAAAAGAACACGCATGCAAGACGAAATCCTCATTGAAAATCACCCGCTAAGGATCCGATTAATTAAATTAAATTAAATAAGAATAAAATCAAACATATTTTGAATGTAAATTTTAGGGTAAGATAAGTGGACAAAAATTGAAATGATTCGTTAGTTATAGAGTAAAATTGAACTACTTATCTTTTTAGGACAAAAATCTAAGTTTTGCTTAGTTATCGGGCAAAAAATGATTTAACCCTAGGCTATAAAAAAGTCAAAATTGTCACGTCGGATTAACCAGCCGAAAACCCCCAAATTGAAGCATGACGTGGCGGATTCAGGCGAATTTTGTATTTTCCTGTGAAATTTGGGCAAAAATTGAAATGATTAGTTAGTTATAGAGAAAAATTGAACCATTTATCTTTTTCAGGGTAAAAATCAAAATTTTACTTATTTATAGGACAAAAAATATATTTAACTAATAAAATATACTGTAATATTTATTAAAATGAAAAAAATAATTGATTTGACAAACCTGTTTGTAATTAGCGTGGATACAGGCCGCCAATTTCGTGAAAACGTTAGTAATGTTAACTTACCGAGCCAAACGAGGATCTTGCTTTCCTTTATGAGTAGGTGTTGTGCAAGACCGTCTCACGGATTATATTCCGGGAGACGGGTTATCCATTAAACCCCAATTAACTGATAAATTTATTTTAAAAATTAATGAACAATATTTTATTTTATTCATCTCATAAATTGTTCATAAAATAATTTAATGAATGGTTGTCACTTTTTATTAATCAAACACCACTTTCTATTAAACATTTGTATCATTTTCATGTAACGAATTGTTAAAATAGTTCAATTAGATGATTATCACTTTTTACTAATTAGATATTATTTTTTATTAAAAATGTTATTACTTTCTATTTAATTCGTGATTTATTTATAAAATTATTTATTTTGACAGTTATCACTTTTCATTGACTATATATCACGTTTTATTAAAAATATTATCACCTTTTATCTAATTTATTAATTATTCATGAAATAGTTAATTGGTCGGCTATTAATTATGTATCACTTTTTTTTAAAAGTGTTATTTCTTCTTATTCATCCTATTAAGTATATGAAATGATTTAACTGAATTGCTATCACTTCTCATTAATTGGATATCATTTTTTATTAAAAATTTTGCCACTTTTTATACATTCTATTAATTTTTAATGAAATAATTAAATTAAATGATTATTACTTTTCTCTAATCAGATATCATTTTTTTATTAAGAAGTTATTGTCGTCACTTTTTATTCGTCCTATTAATTTTTCATAAAATATATAATCGGTAAGTTATCACTTTTTATTAATCCAGTATCACTTTTTAAAAAAAAAAGTTATCACTTTTTTTTAAAATATATGACTTTTTTATGAATTAATACCATAACTTTAAAGAAAAATCAATTTATTTTAAAAAAATAAACAGAATTCGAAAACGAAAAATATAAGAAATAATTTAATTAAAATTAAGGAAAATAATAAAAAGAAGTTATTTGATTTAACAAGAAAAATAAAATTAATAGAAATATAGATAAATATTAAAAAAATGGAATTTAATTATGAAGTATTAAAAGAAAAGAAAAAGAAAACAAAAACAAAAAAAAAACTGCAAACAGCAGCTTCGAATACGGGTTGATCGCCCAACTTCCGTTTCGTCACTAACCAATTCCTAATTACAGCATTTTCTAAAAGCTCTTCAAATTGAAAAATAATTAAAAATTTAAAGAATGAAACATAAAAATGCATGTCCAATAGATTATTCATAATAACAAAATATTTTATATAATGATTTTGACATTTCAAATTTAGAGAACCAAAATAACTCTTTAAAATTAATGGCACTAACTATACTACCAACACTTTATTTTCTTGAAATGTCCACAAAAAATATTATTTAATTCACATCTATAATAAAATAAATTAGGAGAGAATATAATATAAAAATAAGTAATAAATAAATTTTGGAAAGATAACAAATTAAATGAAATATAAAGAGAGTGTTGGAGGAGATAAAAAATATGGCTCTCTAAATTTTAAATACTCTCTATATCACACAAAATACTCTCCAAATTATAAAGATACTCTCTCTTAAATGTAAACTGGTAATACGAAAAACTATTGAAAGGCGGTCAACGGGTCAATACAGGATCCGTCTCACGGAATGAGATCCGTGAGATGGTCTCGTACACGTCTTTGCCTTCCTTTATTTTTTTTATTTTTATTTTTTATTAATGGATAGGATATGATCCGTGAGACGGTCTCATCCAAAACCTATCCCTAATTAATAGGTACAAACATATTTAAGTATTATTAAATGATAAATTTATTTTAAAAATTAATGAACAATATTTTATTTTATTTTATTTTACCAACACTACAACATAAATGAATTTACGTAACAAATAAAAAGTGTTACTTAATTTAATAGTTTAATGGGTGAATTTTGAATGAGACTGTCTCACATATCTTATATTGTGAGACGGATCTTAATTTACCCACTCAACATAATTCAAATACTCAGCATGGTGACATGGAGGTGAAGGCTAATCAGCAAAATTTAATTTAAAATCAAATTATATAATTGTCACTAATCGTGATATGCAAATTAACGAAGAACCATTTAATTGAATTTACTTGATTGTCATCATTAATTTAATATATATTTAAGTATTATTAAATGATAAATTTATTTTAAAAATTAATGAACAATATTTTATTTTATTTTACTAACACTACAACATAAATGAATTTACGTAAAAATAAAAAATGTTATTTAATTTAATAGCTTTATGGGTGAGTCTTGAATGAGACTATTTCACAAATTGAGACGGATCTTAATTTACCCACCCAACATAATTCAAATACTCAGCATGGTGACAAGGAGGTGAAGGCTAATCAGCAAAATTTAATTTAAAATCAAATTATATTATTGCCACTAATCGTGACATGCAAATTAACGAAGAACCATTTAATTAAAATTACTTGATTGTCATCATTAATTTAATCTATATACAATGTAGAATTATATTTTAATTTTAATAATTTTTTAATGATATATATATAATATTAATTTATAAATTAATAAAAATAATTACATTATTAATAAAGAGCTGTATTCAGTGAGACTATGTTACACTTTTTTAATTAATTGTCATTTTTTTAAAAAATGTTATAACTTTTTTTTTAAATATTGTCATTTTCTATTTATAATATAATTTTTTTATTAAATGGTTAATTTCACCATAATTACTTTTCACCAATTAAATATTATTTTTTATTAAAATATTATCACTTCTAATTCATCTCACAAAAGTCACTCCGTTACGGTCTCATATAAATTCTTGCCACTAATAAAAACATTCAATTAAAATAATACTCTATTTTATTAAGAGTATATGAATTATAAAAGTGATATTATTTTTAATAAAAAATAAAATATAATAAGTAAATAACCATTGAATTGAATTATTTTAAGATTTATAGAACAAATAATAAGTGATAATATTTTTAATAAAAGTGATATTTGATCCACAGATAGTTATATTCTTTTAATTGAATTATTTAAAGAATATAGGACAATTAAAAATTGATAAACATTTTTAATGAATATTTATATCCAACAAAAATTTGATAAATATTTCAATTATTTTATGATCGAACAATATATAATATGAATAAAAAGTAATGATATTTTTTTATATTGATATTTTATCGCGAAAAGTAATCGATTGAATTATTGTATTAGTGAAATATATTAAATTAATTTGATAAATTTTAATTCTTATTGAATATTTATTTTATATTTTAATTATATATTAAATAAAAAGTTAATTACAAAATTAATGTAATTAAACATAAAAATAAAATAAAAAGTACCTTTAAAGTTTAAAGGAAAAAAAAAACGAAATAAGAATGAATTAGAATTGAGAAAGAAGGCAGTTTGGGACATTGATGCAGGGCATTAAAGTAAAATGCAAGCGTTCAGCACATTTTTTTTTTTATTTTAAATTATATAATGTGTGGAGATTGACGAGAGTGAAAATAAGTGTTTTAGTATCCAATTTAACACATTTTTTATGGGAATTGTTGTTATATATTAGCACAAGTGTCTTATATTCGATATATGTGAGAAAAAGGTGCGTTTGAGGTGTTTTATTGTATTTTAAGTAGAAAAAAAGATCAAAAGTGCAAAGTTGGAGAAAAGGTGTAACTTTGTGCAAGAATGCTAAAAACACACGTCCAACTTGTGTAATTTTTGTGTTCGTGTTGATTGGTCGTAATAGTCGGGATGACCAATTAAAGAATTTATCGAACCCAAGGGAGGTAGGTACTAGAGTTTAAGCGATCTCAAGTTTATCGTGATTTTATAAGGACGACGGAATGGAGGATAGATGCAAATGAATACAATTACACTAATGCAAGAAATAAGAAATAAATGAATGCAAAGATAAAATGAGTTCCAAATGATGCAAGGATGAGATTAGAAACAATCATGGCATGGATAACAAAGTAATCATGCAATTAATTATAATCTATCATGGACATGCCATAGGAGCGATCACTAATTCCACCTAAACTCTCTACCAAGATTGATAGGATGTAGACCCTCAATAAGGCTCCCAAAAGCACTTAAGATCGATACCATAGCGAACACCTCCCACTAGGTAATAATTATTCTACGAGTTCCCTAATTAGGTACTAAATCATAGGCAATATTCCCTTTTAAGGTACTATGAATTCACTAATGACTTGGGTCTCCTTATCTAATCAACTAATCTCTCGATTAAGCTAATCAAATGTTCTATCAAAGGGTTCTAAATCTAGAAGGATAGACCTATCTCATTCTAAATTAATGCACATGAAGTGTATGATTCAATGATTCAATGAACTATCCTAAACATATAATTGATTTGTCAATCTAATCACATGCCCATGACAATTAATCACACAAATCATCATATACATCAAGCAATTAACATCAATGATAGAGATAACACAAATGTCAAATTAAGATTAAAGTCCAATTGCATAAAATCTAAATTATCCAACACCAATCATGGAGCTAATCTCACAAAGGAGATTAGCTTATCATAATTTCAAGCAAAACATAATAAATTGTGTTACAAAATTCCATGAATAAACCCTAAGAAAATTACAAAATAAAATAAATGCTTTCCTTAAATTTCTTCAATGAAAACTCTATTATCTCTTGTAATTTTCAACATCCCTTACTTCCTTGATCAAATGGAGTGGATGATGAAAGGATTTAGTGAATTAAATGGGTGGAGATAGATGATTGGTGAATTGAAATGGAAGGAATGGAAGCGAAAGTTGAATGGTGGAATCTGTACAAAAATCGGCTGCCCCCCCTCTCTGCTACTGCTTCCAACTTATATGATGGGCCAATGGGCCAATGGCTCTTTCCCAAAATTAAATAATGTATCTGTTGGCCCACTATTTGAAACTAAAAATATGGAAGTGATTGTGTGATGGCCCACAATGAAGAAAACTTGATTCCAACAATTGATAAACACACGTGTATTGCACCATTCTTAATTGAATTTTCGGTGGGCCCATATCATTTAAAAGTCACATGGGTTGATGTATATCAAGCGGGCTGCCATTTTGATAGGAAAATATGGACCAAGGATTAAAAATTGGGCTTGAATGGTTTAATGGGCCTTAAATTCGCAGCTGCAACAGCCCAAATTTCAGCTTGCGCGAAGTTTTTGTTTTGGCCCGTATTTGCACGTTTTAAATCCAAATCAAGCCCTGTTTCATCTCACGCCTTTGTAATTGAATGTACTATTGGCTTTCGATTGTTTGGTTAACGTGAACCATTAGGGTTCCATACGATTCTAACATACAGCGGAAGCACGAAAATAAGAAATGTATTACCTTTCACCAGGGTATGTTGAAGAAGGTTGATTCTCGCAGGCTGCCTGCGCAGTGTCACGAGAATGACCATAACTTCTTCATCTTAACTCTGATTGAAGTGATCTACACGTCTCTCTTCGGCGGCTTTCCGTCAGTATATTAAACATCAAATTCGAAGCACTGTACGATTTTATATAAATTTTACAAGGTGGCGGACAGCAGCAGCAAACAACCTTTCGGTCTTCTGCTGTATTCCCAAGTCCAATCTCGACGTCGTGTGGGCGACGATCCTCGAGATCTTCTCAATCTGCTATTCCCTCACCCCCTCATAGTGTTAGGCGTGTAATTAGAGTTTATGAACAGTTAAGATGACTTATATAAGGGCTACAGCAGAGACCAGGAGGAGAAATTGGGTTGGGCCTCCACTGGGCTTAAGTATCCAAGTTTAGCCCAAAAACTTATACTTAAGTCCAATAATAATAATAATATAGTCCACTAAAATATTATTACTGCACTACCTTTCAAATCCTAAAATTACGTTTTGGGCTCCTTCTTATTATGAGCCCGTTAGTCTCTCCATGTTTAAGATATACAGTGTCTATTAATTAATTAAGTTACTGACAACTCTATTAATTAATATCTCATCCAAGAGTAGTACCACTCAACCTCATTATCATGCCGAAATAAATCCACCTGCAGGGTTTACATGATTATCCTTATGAGCTCCTCAAGGGGACATCATCAACCTATGACGGACACAGATTCCTTCAACAATCAACAGCACACCATAGAGACAACACTACTTCCCAACTCACCGAGTTTGTTGATTTAATTATATGTAAATCTCACCCATTGATGAATCAAAGAAATATATACTGCCCTACATGTCGAGGTTATTGTATAAGATTTAAGAGAACGAACATCCATAATAACAGAGATCAAGTTCTTCTATAAGTCAGTATAAGTCGAACGATCTCAAGCAGTCCTGCTCAATACACACAAGTGCACTAATGTGATTCTATAGCCAAGACAAGCTAAAACCAAACCACACTACAACCACCCCGATAGAGAGTCCCCGTCTATCTCGGTTGTGAGCATCTGTATAAAAGGAAACCGATAATATGATCTTTCGGTATTATCGCACAACATATTATCTACAATATAAAGTAACTGGACTATTGTATCGTGAATATAAATAAATTATAAGACGCAATCATTTGATCATATGATTCTCATTTCAAATAAATTATTATATTGTTCATACTAAAGCTAGACTTTTAGTATACAATCCAACATGTAGAAGCTCATTTTATACATAAATCCTGAAATTTCCAACAAAAGTATCCTCCCACAAATATTAAGGAATTAAAGAAATTAACCACTAAAAGCAACCTTAATTATATAAATCCTAGCTTAAAATGGACCCTATTTTCTAGCAATTTCTACACTCATCACGTGTGGAGCTCAAAACTGGAGTTGTGATACACGGTTGAAATTTCACAGAAGAGAGGATCATTTTGGTATAAGAAACACCTCAATCGGAGTTCAAACAAGAAACTTATGATCAAAATGTTGACGTCGCGCAAGCTGTTTTTATTCAGTACGGTAGTGCCACTTTTCATGACTTGTTACACCTACAAATGTTGAACTTTTTATGAGTTCTTTATATGGATATAAAGGTAAGGAAGAGAGGATCACGCGAGCATAATAATTACTCAAATTGGAATTTGGATGTGGACGTTATGCGCGAAACGGTGAGACTGCGCGAAGTAGCTCGACCTGCCGCTCGACTAAGGTCGACGAAGACCATTCTGGTCGAACGAGGATACAAAATCCTATTTTTGGTAATTCCGCTATTCCAGTGCGTGTATGTTCGTATTTTCCAAGAAAAAGCCCAGTAAAGGTCCATAAGGAGGGCTTACAAGTATAAAAGGAGATGCAGATCACACCAAAAAAGAAACACAATCATCCTACACCACCCCACAAGGGGAGATCACCCCCAACCATTATCCACATCCTTTCATCCATCCATCCATCATTGTAAAGATTCATCTGCTGAATCAAGAGGAGAACCAAGAGGAGGATTCAAAACGGAGAAGGACGCGACGATGCCTACATCTAGGATTTTAATTGTTTCCTAATTTATCTTGTATTTTCCCGACATATGGGTGAGATCTATCCAACCACCATGATTGTTCTTCGTAACATGATGGGCTAGAACCTTTTTGGTAGATCTAGGGTTTTGAAGGTTTTTATGAATTAATTGAAACTTTCGTATGTATTCTCCGTACAACACTACTTGTGGAATTATTTTATATATGGTTATGCATTTTTAATTCATATTCATGGTCGTTTTGTGCATCTTCAACTGTTATATAGAGTCTGAATATATATCTTGGTTGTTGATTGAGCGCGTTCAATGCTGAATATGATTCCATGTTATGATTCTAAGTGAGGGGACTCCGAAACTTCATTAGAACTATCATATATGAATGTTTATTAATTGAATTGAATTCGGGTTAGTAAGCAGGATAAAAAGGTTAATTTGATAGTTCCTAGAAGGGGGGGTGAAATTATATCTCTTGCTCAAAGGTTATTCACACGTGTTATACGCATATTTACTTGTGTCTATAGAGTAGATTTGCATGGCATAGTGATGCTTCCATATTACACAAGGTAGAGTCGGACATTGATACACCGAAGGAAAATTGATGAGTTAAACTGGATTACCCTAGGGCTACTTATTCTCCATTCTTGAGTCACATTCGTATTCTTCTAGCGCTCAATTTATTTTATTGTTATTTTAATTAATTGTTTCATGGTTTAATAATTCTATATCTCACTTTTATTGCCTTTTGTCTTAATTAATTTAGTTAATAATTAAATTGATAATAGATCATCCTTTGGGTTCGATATTTAGCTTGGTCGTTTGCTTAAGCTGCAATTGATATCCTTAATATTTGGGGATTAATTTTGCGTGCAAAGAAAACACTCATCATGTTTTTGGCACCGTTTTCGGGGACAGTTGTTATTATTGATTTTATAATTATTTCTAGTTTGATTAAGACTTTTATTTGTGATTATTTATTTCTATCTAACCTTGAATTTTTTTGAGGCACTTGTGCACTATAAAAATGAGAGGAAGGAAAGGAAGAAAATACACACAGTGCTAAACATGGTCGGAGCAAGGCAGAATCCAGATAATGTTGCCATACGTGAAATTTTCATGAAAAGTGGAATTGGCAACATGGGATTGATAGGAGTAAGGGGGCAGATGATGATTTTGAGATATATCCTGCTCTTATCAACATGGTGGAGAAGAACATTTTTCTGGAGGTTCGTTTGAAGATCCATAACAGCATCTCAAAAGATTTCTTGGTTATGCAAACACTCAAAAGGTTGTTGGAGCTCATGATAATACTAGGCGAATCGCCCTATTCAAGTTCTCTTTGATTGATAAGGCAGAAGAATGGTATAAGAGTCTTGATGCAGCAGACTGCACTACATGAGACCAATTGCAGCAAAAGTTCTTAGAGAGATACATGCCACTCTCTAAGGTGTTTAAAATGAAGCAAAACTTCGCCTAATTTGTTACGAATCAGGCTGAGAAATTTTAAGAGGCGTGGGATAGGTTCAAAGATATGCTCAGGATGTGCCCACATCATTGGATGTCTAAGGCTCAGTACATAAGTATCTTCTACTATGGATTGGATTATGAGTCGCGTATTCTTATTGATGCATCATCAGGAGGAGGATTGTTATCTAAGACAGCACTTGAAGCAGAAAAGTTGGTTGAAGACATCTCTATGAATTCACGTGACTAGCCTACAGAAGGAGTAAGATGATCTTATGTACTTGGCAAGGTGTCGCAAGTTGAACATCAAGTGGTAAAGCCGAATAGGGATGATGAGATCGTCTCTAGTCTAGCTAGCATCAACAAGCTACTAGAATCCTAGCAGAGGTAGATTATAGAGTTGGCACAAAGAGAGCCTAGTATGCGACAACAAGAAGTGAAGAGTGTTGAATATACCTTCAATAGATACATGGCAATGAATGATGCAAGGGTTGACCGCATCGAAGCTAGTTTGAATGCTAGCCATGCAGATTTGTGTGAGCAGTTGAAGGACCTTACCTTGATAATGGGTCAGATGGCCACGAATGTGAATCAGCTGATGCAGATGTTGGAGAAGGAAAAGTTCCCATCTCAAGGCATAACAAATCCGAAAAAGTGCAAAGCCATCACGTTGAGGTCCAGAACACAGTACGAAGGTCCGATGATGCCATTGGGCGAAAATAGAGATAGAATGTCCCCGCTTGACCACCGCTCGACCAAACCACTTGGTTGAGCAACGGTCGACCGACACGTATCTGAGCAGAAAATTCATATTCAGTTTACAGGGAACTAGCTGGACCAAAATGGAGTCGCTCGACCCAACCATTCTGGTCAAGCTGAGGTCAAGTGGCCACCTATAGAACTGAATAGTCATATTTCGATTACAGGGACCTTTCTCGGCCAGACCAATCTGGTCGAGTTGAGGTCGAGCAACACCATTCGACTCTGATTTCCATACAGGACGCTATACCAGCTGTTCAAAATACTCCAGTACCATCACATGAACAAAATACTGAGCTTATAGTAGAGAAGAAGTGGGAAAGAGAGAAGCGATTGAGAGCCAAGAAGGATAAGCTGAATGAGGTTTAACGTGATGAGTGGGGAATCCCAAAAACTAAGATACCTCCTCCGTTTCCTTTAAGACTAGTAAAGAAGGGATTGGAAGAAAAGTTCAAGAGATTTAAAGATATCATGAACAAGATAAGCTTGAACATTCCTTTCTCCGAAGCAATCATGGAGATGTCTTACTATGCCCGATTTTTAAAGAATATTATATCAAAGAAGAGAAGCTTGAACAGAGTGGAGATGGTGAATCTGTCAGAGAACTGTAGCTCGATCATTCAGAGAAAGCTACCTGCAAAGTGGAAGGATCAGGGAAGCTTCACTATTCTTTGTAACATTGAAAAGGGCCGGCACGGAAAGCCTTGTCCGATCTTGGGGAAAGCATCAATCTGATGCCTTAGTCCATATTTAAAAGGCTTGGTTTAGGGAAAATTACACCCACGACAATTTCTCTTCAGTTGGCGGATAGATCCATGACTTTTCCGAAGAGTTTGATTAAAGACGTTTTGGTGAAAGTGGATAAGTTGGTCTTTCTCATGGATTTTCTTATACTTGAGATGGAAGATGACAAAGATGACATTTCCCTTATTTTAGGATGACCGTTCCTTGCCACAGCTGGAGCCATGATAGATGATAGGGAAGGAAAACTTAGACTACGGATGGATAATGAAGATGTGGTTTTCTCTCTTGATAAAGCAATAAAGATGCCCATGGAGACTCAATCATGCGAGAGCATAGATATGGTTTCTGATGGTGATCGGATCTTATGGTCTATATAATCCATTCGGGTTCCATGCACATCTAACGCAGCGGTATTAATGTAAAGAATTAACTTTCACCAAAGACCGGCGAAGAAGTCAGAACAGTTACAGAAAGAACCTCTTGATCTTCTACTGTATTCTTATACCTCGTCGAGATGTCGTGTGGGCGACGATCCTCTAGGCGATCCCAATCCGCAGGCTCCCCTTATAATTCTCACGTTCTCTCTTATCCAATGAGAAATCTAATTTCTTATCCTAAAAGTGATTTAGGCATGAAATATTATGACTAGGATTGCTGGGTTGGCTTATTTATAGGCTGCAGCAGGGACCAGGAGGAGAAATTAGGGTAGAGCCTCCCATTGGGCTTAGGCATCCAAGTTTAGCCCTAAACTTATACTTAAGCCCAATAATAATAAAATAGTCAACTAAAGAATTATTATTGCACTGCCACCCTAATCTCAAATTACGTTATGAGCTTCTTCTTATTATGAGACTGCTTAACTCCTTGTATTAAAGATATACAATGCCCGTTAATTAAATAAGTTATTGACAACTCAATTAATTAATCTCTTATCCAAGATAAGTACCACTCAACCTTATTATCATACCGGAATAAATCCACCTGCAGGGTTTACATGATAATCCTTGTGAGCTCCTCAAGGGGACATCATCAACCTAATTTATTGGGACACGAATTCCTTCTACAATCAACAACACACCATAAAGAGAGTATTATCTCCCAACTCACCGAGCATATTGATTTACAATTAAATTTCACCCATTGATGAATAAAAAAATAAATACTAAATTACGTGTCTAGGATATTGTCTAGGGATTAAAAGTACGAACATCCTTAATAACTGAGGCCTAGTTCTCTTATATAGTCAGTATAAATCGAACAACCTCAAGCAGTCCTGCTCAATACACACAAAGTGCACTAGTGTAATTTTATAGTAAAAAAACTAATACTAAATCATACTACAACCATCCCGATAAATTGTCCCGTCTATCTTGGTTGTGAACAACTGTTTATACTTTATAAGGAGCTAATAATATGATCTTCCGTGAGACGCCACACACCATATTATCTAAAATATAAAGTAAATGGACTATTGTATCGACATGCAATAATTTGATCAATGATTCTCATTTCAAATATTGTTAAAACATTGTTTATATTAAAGTTAGGCTTTTAGTATACAATCTAACAGTTTCTAACTTATTTAATCTTGATTTTTCTAGGAAATTTGATTCTGATTTGCGTGGAAAATTGATAAGGAGGAGTCTAAACAGCCATGGGAGGAAGGAAATTCTGAGGATCATATTTTTGTGACCAAGAAAGGTAAGGTGCTGAGTGTAGACAAGAAGGGGGAAACGAAGTACTTGAAGGTGAGGATGCGAGAAGACCGTCCTCTGATCTAGTAGTTCAAAAGGCTGAATACCGTCGTGACTCTTCGACGTTAAACATGAGAGCCTGTTGGGGGATTGCCCTTCCGTTTTATTGCTTTATTATTTCTTTCGTGTGAGTGAAGATTTATCATATTTGAGGTGCTCACATTTCAGCAATTACATCTCTTTTCAAACTTAGGTTTTTACTAAGTTTAGGGGGTGTGATGTACTTATCTCGTCTTATGACTACTAAGGGTATAATTTTTTCTTTCGTTGGTTGTTTGTTTGTTAGGGGGTTGATTGTTTGCGGCATATTAATATTATAACCGATGTTGATATGTTGATTTTTTGCAACTTATCTAATATTTCATTTATTATTTTTTAGTTCCAATTTGTATAGAAATTGAGTACGGTTTGGTCTATTATCAAGGAAAATCAGGATGTATATGAAAAATCCATGAATCAGATGCTACTGAGGCTATTTGAGCATATGTATACTGGAAAATAGGTCAAAAGTGCTCAGAATTGGAAGACACATTTTTGAGGCGTAGCTCGACCAAGCATAAGTTGGTCGAGCTACACGATGGAAGTCGATCTGAAGGCGTTCGGTTTACAGAGGTATCGTTACACCAAGGTAGTGTAGCTCAACCAAGAGCAATTTGGTCGAGCTACAGTAGGGATGTCGAGCTGGGCGTGAAGACAAAGTTTCAATTTACAAACACGTAGCTCGACCGTAGCTCAGCCAAGGAGGTGCAGCTCGACCAAGATCAGTCTAGTCGAGCTGGGACACGTCAGCGTTGAAATATCAAGATTTCACCTCCAGTACGTGTATTTTTGTGTTTACCATAAAAAAGCCCAGTAAAGGTCCATAAGGAGAGTTTACAAGTGTAAAAGGGAATACAGATCACATAAAAAAGAGAGTTAGATTCCTCATCCATCCTACACCACATCCAAACCCTATTCCATCCTACAGAGCTATGAAGAAGGATTCATGCAGCGAATCAAGTGAGAACCAAGTGAAGATTTAAGATGGAGCAAGACGCGACGATGCCCACATTTAGGGTTTACTTCACATCTTAATTTATCTTATAATTTTCAAGACTATGGGTAAGATCTATCCAATCACCATGAACGTTCTTCGAAGCGTTTTTGGGGTAGAACCGCTTTGGTAGTTTTAGGGTTTATGAAGGTTTAACTAGTTAATTGAACTTCCATGTTTATACTCCGCACAACACTACTTGTGGTTTATTTTATATGAGACTATACATTTTTAATCTATATTCAGAGTTATTTTGTGCATCATTAACTATTATATAGAGTCTGAATATATATCTTATTTTTGATTGAGTACGTTCACTGCTGAATAGGATTTCATGTTATGATTCTAAGGAAGGGGCTCCGAAACTTCATTAGAACTATCTTATATGAATATTTATTAACTGAATTGAATTTGGATTAGTAAGTAGGATAAAGATGATAATTTCATAGTACTTATAAAGGGAGATCATATGGGGTAAAGTACTTAGTGCACAGAAAATAACTGATACTGATAGTACCTAGAAAGAGGGAGGTGAAATTATGTTCTTGCTCCGAGGTAATTCACACGTGTTACACGCTTATCTGCTTATGTTTATAGTGTAGATTTGAATGGCTTAGTGATGCGTCCATATTTCACAAGACAGTGTCGGACATTGATATACGAAAGGGAGATTAATTAGTTAAACTGGATGGCCCGAAGAGCTACCTATCTTCTCACTTGTTCAACTCTCGATTATTCTCTACTGTTTTTTATTTTATTTTTATTTTATTATTCTATTTAGTAGCTTAGTAATATTCCCTCAATTAAATTGTCAAACCATAGTTTTAGTTAATTTAGATAATAATAAATTGATAACAATCCGTCCTTTGGGTTCGATAATTATAACTTGGTCGCTTGCCTAAACTACTGTTACATCCTTCATACTTGGGGATTAATTGTGTATTGAGAAAACGCCCATCAGGGGGTGTGATGTACTTACCTCATTTTATAAGCACTAATGGTATAATTTTTCCTTTCGTTGGTTGTTTGTTTGTTAGGGGGTTGATTTTTTGCGGCATATTAATATTTTAACCGGTGTTGATATGTTGATTTTTTGCAACTTATCTAATGCTTCGTGTGTTGTTTTTGTGTGTTCCCTAGTATTCAGTGGTCGAGATTTTAATTTTTCATCTTTTTGATTTTTTTAGTGTCCTATTTTATTATTAATGAATTCTGTGATGATGAGTATGTTTGAGCTTTGATGATAGAAGAAGGTAAAAGAGTGGTGAAGATGAGTTCTACATTGATGTTTGACCTGACAGAGTTGAACAACTCGAGGAGCTCGTGGATACGTTGAAGAAAAATCAGGTGTCCTCATTTCCTAATACTAATTTTTTTATGCGTGCTTTTAATTCATGAGAGTGGAAGGATTGAGTTTTTAGTTTTAGTGATCCACATGAGCTTATATTTTTAAATTGTGCCATTAACTTATATTTTTAAATTGTGCTTGAAATTCATATATTTTTGAAATTGATGAAGGAAGTGTGGTATGAAGTTCTATGTGTACTTGTGGGATATTGCTTAAAATGAAAGGTGCTCTATTACATGTTAAAAACCTATGTGAGATTTTGAGCCTTGTTGATCATGTTATATAACCACATGATATTTCTTTTCTGGTGAGTATTGTTCTTCTGCGTGTATTCTTGAACTTGCCTATTGTCTTACTTAAAACTACATGTGTGTTAGATGATGGGAGATGATTTTAGGCCATCCTTTAATTATTGAGTCACTTCGCTAGATAATTCCCTACTAATGATGTTTATTCGTAGTTAGTCCCGTTGAGCCTAAAAACCTCATTCTTTGGCAGCCTACGAGAAATAACCACTTCGAGCATCTGAATTTTTGAGCAATAATTATCTGTCATGAAAATAATTAATGGCTTTTCAAAGTGTGTTGATGGAGTTTGATAACAGTTTGGGATGGAATGAAATCGGTGTAAACAGTGATTGCTCTTGAGAATGCATCGAAGGAAAAGCATGAAGTAGTGCTTAAATATAGTACTTCATGGAATCAAATACCCTAGGGTAGTGCTTAAATCTAGTATCCTATGGAGGATGCGAGAGGTAGTGCCCAAAACTGGTACCTCAAGAAAAAAAAGAAAAAAAGAAGGAAAAAAAATGTTGTGCTTGAAAAAAAAAAGAGTGAAAGAGTTGAGGAGGATGTGTGCTTAATTGAAGTGAGTAAGAAGAATAAAAGATCATGATGGAATGCGCCCTTGATTGATCCGAGTTTTAAGTCACTTATCCATATATTTCTTACCTTAACCATAGAGCCAACATTACACCAAAAGAAAAATCTTTTTTGATCACATTGTCGAATTATACTTTTAGTGATGGAGAGTTTGAGATATTTGTCAATCTTATGGTTACGCATGCACTTTAATTGAATCTGAGCGTAAACATCTTAACCCAAAAATGTACATCTTTTACACTTGAGTGCGAATGATATATACTTTTCGTGAGAACATGTCAATGGAATATTTGAATTGGTGGTAATGGTCTTATCTTGTATGCTATGCATTGATTATAACATGTAATGAGAGTTGCATGACCTAAGTTGATGACAATTGTATTTTGAATGAGGTATTTGTCAAAGTCCTTGTTTTCCCGCTAGTTTTCTCTCTCTCTTTCTCTTTATTTTTATTTTGTTGGATCGGGACGAGCAACGGGTAAGTTTGGGGTTTGATGAGAGTGAAAATAAGCGTATTTTAATGTCCACTTTAACACTTTTTTATGGGAATTATTGTTATATATTAGCACAAGTGTCTTATATTCGATATATATGAGAAAAGATGCGTTTGAGTTGTTTTATTGTGTTTTAGGTGGAAAAAGGATCAAAAGTGCAAAGTTGGAGAAAATGTGTAACTTGTACAAAAATGCTGAATAACACATGTCCAATTTGTGTAATCGTGTGAAGCTTAGAACTAGAAGTGTGATATATGATTTGAAAGCTACAGAAAAGAGAATTGTTTTGGCATAAGAAACACCTCAATTGGAGTTCAAACAAGAAAGTTATGATAAAATGGTGACGTCGCGCAAACTGTTCCTACTCAACAAGATTATTCCATTTTCATGACTTGTTATACCTTCAAATGTTATAATTTTTATAATTTCTTTATATGGATAGAAAGCCAATGAAGAGAGGATCGCGTGAATACAAGAATCACATAAATTGGAGTTTGGATGTGAATGTTATACGCGAAACAAGGAGATTACGGGAAGTAGCTCGACCAGCGCTCGACCAAGGTCGACCTCGCTCGACCAAGACCATTCTAGTCGAGCGAGGACACAGAATCTTATTTTTCATAATTCCGCACCTCCAGTGTGTGTATGTTTGTATTTTTCAAGAAAAAGCAAGTAAATGTCCATAAGGAGAGCTTACAAGTATAAAAGGGGATGGAGATCATACCAAAAAAGAAACACAATCTTCCTACACCACCCCACAAGGGGGATCACCCCCAACCATTATCCACATCCTTTCATCCATCCATCCATCACTATGAAGATTCGTCTGCTGAATCAAGAGCAAACCAAGAGGAGGATTCAAGACGGAGAAGGATGCGACGATGCCCACTTCTAAGGTTTTTATCGTTTCCTAATTTATCTTGTATTTTTCCGATATATGGGTAAGATATATCTAACCATCATGATTGTTCTTCGCAAAATCATGGGCTAGAACCTTTTTGTAGATCTAGGATTTTGAAGGTTTTTATGAATTAATTGAACTTTCGTGGGTATACTCCGTACAACACTACTTATGAAATTATTTTATATATGATTACGTATTTTTAATTTATATTCACGGTCGTTTTGTGCATCTTTAACTGTTATATAGAGTCTGAATATATATCTTAGTTGTTAATTGAGCGCGTTCACTGCTGAACAGGATTCTATGTTATGATTCTTAGTGAGGGGACTCTGAAGCTTCATTAGAACTATCATATATGAATGTTTATTAATTGAATTGAATTCGCGTTAGTAAGCAGGATAAAGTAGTTAATTTGATAGTACCTAAAAAGGGGGGTGAAATTATATCTCTTGCTCCAAAGTTATTTACATATATTACACGCATATTCACTTGTGTCTATAGAATAGATTTGCATTGCTTAGTGATGCGCCCATATTTCACAAGGTAGAGTCGGACATTGATAAATGAAAGAAAAATTAATGAGTGAAATCGGATTACCCTAGGGCTACTTATTCTCCATTCTTGAGTCACATTCGTATTTTCTAGTACTCAATTTATTTTATAGTTATTTTAATTAATTGTTTTGTGGTTTAATAATTCTATATCTCACTTTTATTGCCTTTTATTTTAATTAATTTAGTTAATAATTAAATTGATAATACGCCATCCTTTGGGTTCGATAATTAACTTGGTCGCTTGCTTAAGCTGAAATTGATACCTTAATATTTGGGGATTAATTTTGCGTGCAAAGAAAACACTCATCAGAGATGATTTGTCTCACAAAATGATATTTGTGAAATGGTCTCGCACAAGTTTTTGTCTAGTTTAATAGTATTATGTAACATATTTTTTTTAATATAGTAACATTTATTATTGGATTTGATCCTTTGACCTATGAGCTATACTGCATTTCATCTATCAACTTAGTTAGTCCATCACTTTTAACAAATATATTTAATATTTATTTTATTATACATTTTAAGATTTTTTCTTTTTTTAACTAAAATATTCTAACCGCTTAATATAAAATTTTATTAAGATGCACTCTCTTGTTTTGTTTGTTTTTTTTTAAAATGGTAAATTTTTTATTTCACTTCCGTCGGTTACATAGTACTCCCTCCGTCCATCCAATATGTATACATTTATTTTATACACGTGAATTAAGTAGTATTATTATTTAATGTATGATAGGTAGTTGTATTAGTGAGATGGGTGAGACCCATATATTAAATGTATTAGTGATGTGTATGGGTCCCATGTGTTTAAAATGAGAAATGTATACCTTTGGTGCGGACGCCCAAAATAGTAAAATGTATACCTTTCCGGCGGATTGAGAAAGTATATGAATATACTCCCCCCGTCCCGTTGAAACATGGACGTTTGCTTTTTGCACGTTGATTAAGGAGTATAATATTTTAATGTGTAGTGAGGTGAGAGAAATAATATATTAATGTAAAGAGGGTAGGTGTATTAGTATGACATGTGAGCCCATAGAGAGAGAAGTAATTAATATGTGTGGGTCTTCTTTACCAAAAAGGAAAATGCACACTTTGTATTGAGACGGACTGAAATAGAAAAATGTGTACGTTTCAATAGGAAAAAGGAGTACTTGTTAATCATACAAGAAAAACAATCTACTATCATTCATTTACAAAGAGGCACTCTCTTGTAAAATGAGTTTTTTGTAAGACGGTTGTGAGACAGATTGACCATTACTAAAATATGCTTATTATATATTCCCTCCGTCCCGCACCAAGGGTGTATTTTGCTTTTTTGCACGTAGATTAAGAAGTATTATTATTTAATATGCAGTGAGTAGTTGTATTAGTGAGAGTGTGGACCCCATGTTTAATTGTATTAGTGGGTGAGTGTGGGACCCATGTGTATAAAAAAGGAAAGAGAACCCTTTGGATGAGACGACCAAAATGGAAAAAAGAGACCCTTGGTGCGGGATGGAGGGAGTAGGTAAAATATGCTTATTTGTAGTTAAAGTATATCAATAATAAATTATTATATTATAACACCCTAAAACCATACTTTAATCATCATTTATCATATTTTAGAAAATATATTTTAACAATTTAAGCATACTTTATGCATATAATAAACATACTTAAACACGTCTCATGAATCGTCTCACATGTGTAACGTCTCACAGGAGAATTTGTTTTTTAGTCAATATAATTTAAAATATTTTTTTGGTGAATAATATATTTTTCAATTCTATAATTAAATTTTAAATAAAATATATTTTATATAATGATATATATTTATTTATTTATTTATATTATATAATTATATTAAATTAAGTTATTTAATTTTTTAAATAAAATTATAAAAAAACATGTAATATAATTTTTTAAATATGACTTTTATATATATATTAGTATAATACCGAGTATTACGCTGGACATGAAAATATTATATTAAAAAAAGTATTATATAAGATTAATGTTATTAATTAAAAGAATTAAAAAATTATTAAAATAATAAACTTTTAAATCGACATCTTATCAATATGAGCTCAAGAAAAATTATAATAAAATGGCAAAGAGTTGGGTGAGACCGTGTCACGGATCTTCTTATATGAAACGTATCATCTATTAATTCAATTAACTAATTTTAAAGGGTCCTGTTTGGTTGTTATGAAATTAGAAATTAAAAAGTTTAGTTGTAGAATAAAATTAAATGAGCCTAAATAAATTTGAAGGGCCTTATTTGGTAATATCAAATTAGAAAATTAAAAAATTAATTATATATGGAAGAGAAATTAATTAGGATTTATATGTAATTTCTTTTGGGTCACTTATTATGGGATAAATAAAATAATGCATAATTGCTATAAACTACATGGCTTAAAGAACTAATACTCATAACTACATAATTATAGATTGTGATACTATAAATACCCCTATGTGTTTGCACAATTTGTATTGCACAATTTTGTTTTTGGTCCGGCGGCCGATCGGCGGCGATCCTCTAGTGGTCCGGCGGTAGTCCGGCGATGGTCCGGCAGTAATCCGATGATGGTCTGACAACCGGCCGACAGCTGTCCGATGATGGTCCGACAATCGGCCGGCGGTGGGTAGGTGAGGGGTTTAGGGTTTGTGGTTTAAAAGTGTATGAGATTATAATGAATTAAGGTTATATTTGGTATTTTACTTTAATATTTTGTATGTGAGAGTAATTTTTTGAATTCATTGTATCTCCTAGTAATTTAGGGTAAAAGTGTGTACCTAAGAGTGATTTTTTCTTTTCTTTTCTACGCTTTTCTTATTTAATTTATATTTTTTATAATTTGAAAAGGTAATAATTCAAAATTTATTATTCATTTGATTTAAATATTATAAATTTATAAAATATGATAATATGTGATAGTCTTTATAAAGTTATACCCAATTGATATAAAGTGAAAATGGAGTTATGAACTGTTTTTTAAAAAATTATAGTATAAAAAAGATAATATTTTAAAAAAATTGATAATATCTTTAAATAAAAGTGATGATTAATTACAAAAGTGTATTTCACGAACAATTTATAAGATGAACAAAATGTGATAATATTTTTAATAAAAAGTGATTTATAATCAAAGAAATGTGATAACTGATAGGTACAATTTATGTACCTATATTACTACTAGACACAATATGCAAATTATATTACTAATCACTACAAATTGAACACATCAAATACCACTGTTAACCCTATTATAAGTTTAATTATATTCAGAAATTAATTTACCCAATAATTTCTCCATGAAAATAGGAAATATATTGGAGATTAGTCCATTCGTAAAATATAGTCATACATTAAAAATAGGTTTAAGGATCTTGTGTTCAATTTCAATCTCCACTCTTCAAAACTTCCGGCGACTTGGAGGGATTCCACCACAGGGTGAACCGAGAGCAAAGACAGCAGCAGCGTGAAGGGTTGAGCCGATCACTATATGCCACCGTTTTGGGAACAAGGAAGTAACTGGTTGATTTGAGGACCGCGGTTATCAATTTGGGCGGAGATAATGTAGATTTGGTTGATTTGGACGGTGGTTGTTTGGTTTTGTAGATTGTTTGAGTAGTTAATGCTTGTGTTTATCTAAGCATTGATTTAATTTTTAATTTTTTGTTTTGTAATGATGTTCTATAGATGTATGCAGAGAAAACTAAGTTTGTATTCAAAATTTTTGGTGTTTAGATTTTGTGAGATGCGTTCAGTGCATATGTGTTCAGAGTGTGTAAAAAAGGATTTGTATTTAACTTGCAGCAATGTTCTAATTAAAGCTTAATATTCAGAACTATGAATGTATTCAGAGAAATAATACATTTGACCATGTATTCAAAGTGCGTAAAATAATCATGTTTGTAGATTTGGACTGCGATTGTTTGGTTTTGTAGATTGTTAGAGTTAATGTTTGTGTTTATCTAAGCATTGAGTTTTTATATTTATATTTTTTTTGTTTGTAATTCTGTTCTATAGATCATAGTTATGCATGCAGAGAAAACTATATTTGTATTCAAAATTTTTGGTGTTTAGATTATGTGTGATGCGTTCAATGCATGTGTTCAGAGTGTGTAAAATAGATTTGTATTCAAATTGCAGCAATGCATTAAGACTTAACTTGCAATCATAACCCGTGCGTTGTATGGACATGGTTGATGTTTAATTTATTTATTTTTTAATTTTTTTTACATATACCCCCTCCATCCATCTTAAAAGTTCTTATTTTACTATTTTGGGTGTTCACTCCAAA
Source organism: Pogostemon cablin (assembly GCA_023678885.1). Classification (NCBI taxonomy): domain Eukaryota; kingdom Viridiplantae; phylum Streptophyta; class Magnoliopsida; order Lamiales; family Lamiaceae; genus Pogostemon; species Pogostemon cablin. Next base: position 20,037,250 of record CM042962.1, read on the forward strand.
TGTATCAATTTTCTTCTTTTAGTAAAATGGTCCCACATATAATCCAGTAATCACTACATATACAATTACCCACTACACACAAAAAATAATACTCATTAATTCATTTGAAAAAATAATAATGACCACCTTTAAAGTAGGTGGAAGGATTATCACATTGTAATTTTTTGAGATAAGTGGTTTGAAAATTAATTAAACTATTAAAAGGGTCTGTAATTTATTTAAATTATTTAAATAATTTGAAAAAAATTAACTAAAATATTATTTTAAATGTATTATGTATATATATACTACCTCTGGTCCGATAATAATTTTTACATTCCTAAAAATGTGGAGTAATTATTTATAACACATTGCATAAATTTTATAGAAAATGTAAGAATAGAGATAACAACGGGCAGGGTACCTGTATTTTTTTGGGTACTTGTACTCGTAACCATTTATTAAATACCCGTATATATACCTGTCCCGTTATAAAAAAATATTATCTTACTCGTACCCGTCTCATACACATTTATCAAAACTTGCGGGTTACCCATACTCATTTAATATTAATTTATTTATCTAAATTTATATTTATTTATTGTTTAAATTAGTATTTTATTAAAATATTTTATTATTAATTAAATATAATATAAATTCTCTTTTGATATTGAATTAATTATATTTTAGACAATGTTTACAATTAAAATAAGTTTTTAACGTAAGAAAATATTTTGGACAATGAAAATAATAATATACAAAATAAATAAATATTAAAACAATAAAGATAAAGATTGTGTAAATGTGTTCACATTAAAAACACAACAAAAAATATTACTTTTGACAACAAATTTCAATTAATATTTTAGATATGAGTTTATTATATGAATTCAAGACTAAGAAAATGAATGAGATAAAATAAAAAATAAAATAAATGGATGAGATGTTGTTAAAGATTAGTAATCACAATTAATGAGATGTTACAATAACTAATGAAGGGTCAAGATTTAATATTAGCAAGCTAAATTAGGTTGGTTAAAATGGGAGGAAAAATTTGGTCTAATTTTAACTTTTAAAGTGTGTTTTATTATATATAAAGATAAAGAAGATAAAGATATTAAGAACAGTGAATGCATTTAGAGAATTAATACATCTTACCATGTATTCAGAGTGTGTAAAATAATCATGTAAACGTGAATTTCTACCTAACTAATTATAAATAATGTATTCAACTGATTATGTATGAAATGATAATTAAGACTTTACAATACATACTTTTGTACCTGATAGTAACATTTATACTATGTATCTAGTAGTAATATTAGCTTATATTTTGTATCCATGAGTAATAATTCCTTTAATTATTATTATTTCACGAATAATTGTCGGAACACTAAAAGTGATAATATTTTTTTAATAAAAAGTGAAATATGATAAAGAGAAAGTGATAACAGTATAATTAAATTATTTTATGAATAATTTGTAAAATGAATAAAAAGTGATAATATTTTTAATATAAAGTTATATACGATTAAGATAAAGTGATAACAGAGCCGTTCATCTATATAATAATTGATTGTTAATAATATTATTATAATTGAATTAATAATAATAATAATATAATAATAATAATAATAATAATAATAATAGGCAAAGACTTGTGTGAGATTGTCTCACGTAAGACCTTACATGAGACGACCAAAAGTGATAATTTTTATGAAGGAAAGTGATAATAATAAATTAATGAAAAGTGATAATGTTCTTTCATGAATAATTTATAGTATAAATAAAAAGTGATAACATTTTATAGCGAAAGTGATAATGATTTATAGCGAAAGTGATAACTATTTTAAAAAGTGAAAAATGATCTCACGTGAGATGGTTTCATACAAGACCTACCCATAATAATAATAATAATAATAATAATAATAATAATAATAATAACAATAACAATAATAATAATAATAATAAGGGTAGGTCTTGCATGAGATCGTCTAACGTGAGACCATTTTACACCTTTTAAAATAGTTATTACTTTCACAATAAAACGTTATTACTTTCGCTATAAAATGTTATCACTTTTCATTTATACTATAAAATTTTCATGAAATAACATTATCAATTTTCATTAATTTAGTATAACTTTTCAATATAAAAGTTATCACTTTTTTACCGTCTCATGTAAGCCCTTACGTAAGACGATCTCACATAAGTCTTTCCATAATAATAATAATAATAATCATAATAATAATAAAAAAATAAGAATATTTATTAAAACTGAAAACTTAAAATACCTAATATGCGTGCGTGGCAGTCATAGATGACCGGCCACCAATTTCATTAAAGTTTAAGTAATCTTAATTAACTAAAGAAAAAGACTTGTGTGAGACCGTCTCAAATAAACCATTATATAAGACGGTCAGAAAGTGATAACTTTTATAAAGAAAAGTGATAATAAATTAATAAAAAGTGACAGTGCTATTTCATGAATAATTTATAGTATAAATAAAAAGTGATAACATTTTATATCGAAAGTGATGAGATTTTATAGCGAAAGTGATAACTATTTTAAAAAGTGAAAAATGGTCTTACATGAGACGGTCTCACACAAGACATACCCTTAACTAAATCAGCACTTCTTTTACTTAATTTTTTTTATTTTTTATTTTTATTTTTATTTTGTTTTACTTAATTCTTTTTTATTTTAATTTTTATATTAATGCATATAATAGAATCCGTCTCACATAAAAGGGGATTCATGAGAAGTCTCATCCAAGACTTACCATAATAAAACTCTCATTTAGTGTGTGTGTATATATACTTCCTCCGTCCGCTCGAAAGAGGGACTTTTTTCCATTTTTGTCGTCCGTTTCAAAGAGCTTCATATTCTTTATTACACATATGGTACCCACACACACCCAATAATACAACTAAAATATGGAGCACACACTCCCACTAATACAACTACTCACTCCACATTAAATAATAATACTCCTTAATTCGCGTGCACAAAAGTAAAAGATCCTCTTTCGGGCGGACGAACGGAGTATATACTAGTATGATACCTGCGTACAACGCGAGATCATTTAATTATGGGTAGGTCTCACATGAGACCGTCTCACATGAGATCAATTTTTAATTTTTAAAATAATTATCACTTTCGCTATAAATTGTTATCACTTACGCTATAAAATGCTATCACTTTTTATTTATACTATAAATTGTTCATGGAGGAGCATTATCACTTTTTATTAATTTATTATCACTTTCCTTCATAAGAGTTATCACTTTCTGGCCGTCTCACGTAAGCCCTTACGTGAGACGGTCTCACACAAGTCTTTGCCTTTAATCACACCCTCCGTTCCACATAACTCTTCACACTTTCCTCATTTGTTTGTCCCACAATACCCTTTACACTCTAAAAAAGGAAAAATTATTATCAAACAACCTCAAAAGTTACTTTAATTTCAAATTTGCCACTCATTTTTTACACACATACCTTTGCTTTATACTTTTTGACTAGAACTCCTGCGCCTCCGGGACACGGAGGGATACCCCGGAGGGATACTCCGAGTCCTTATATGAACACAACCCTCCCCCTCCAATTTTATTTAAATCTATGTATTGCTAGGGGTTTAAATTGCAAAAGATCATGGAAATTGCAAAGGCGCACGGAATGTTCTCCGTGCGCTCGGGTGCACAGGAGCCTCACTCATACTTTTTTATTACCTAAAAATACTACAATACACTCTAAAGTCAATAAAGTTGGTCAAAAAATGCAACTTTTCTTAAACAACGTGAAATAATAACCATTATTTTTTAGGGGAGTCTTGCACGAGACCGTCTCATGGATCCTATTCCGTGAGATGGATTATCCACTAATCCATCCATTAATTTATTGAAAGCGCATCATTTTAATTACTTCCTCCGTCCCATTGAAACGTATGCGTTTTTCCATTTTGGTTCGTCCCAATATAAAGTGTGCATTTCCCTTTCTGGTAAAGAGGACCCACACACATTAATTACTTCTCTCTCTATGGGCCCACATTGATATTAATACACCTACCCACTGTACATTAATATATTATTTATTTCACCTCACTACACATTAAAATATTATGCTACTTAATCAACTTGCAAAAAGCAAACGCCCACGTTTCATAGAGACGTAGGGAGTATAAAGAAAAGCACGTGAATATAGAATGCCGTTGAACGCTGGAAGGGCACGAAACAATTGTGATTTCCCCTTTATATATATAAAATTAAAAAATATTTTATTAATAATTAATATTATTGTGTATTATATTTTATAAAATTAATATTATCACTTTTATCGTGGTCAGATATCACTTTTCATTATAAATGTTATCACTTTTTATTTATTTTATAATTTATTTATAAAAAATTAAGTAGACAATTATCACTTTTTATTGTTCAAATATTAATTTTTATTAAAATGTTATTACTTTTTATTTATCTAAAAAGTTATTAATAAAATAATTCAATTAATTATCACTTTTAATTGGTCAGATATCACTTTTTTTTATTTAAAATGTTATCATTTATTTTATTATTCTCATTAATTATCATGAAATGGTTTAATTGGTCGATTATCGCTTTTCATTAATCAAACATCATTTTTTTTTATTAATGTTACAATTTTTTATACATTCTATTATTAATACAATAATTCAATGTGATGGTTATCATTTTTTTTCTAATTAAATATCACTTTTATTGGTCATATAAATTATTCATAAAAAAATTAATTGAACGTTATCACTTTCCTTTATCAGATATCACTTTTTTTTTATTAATATCACTTTTTATTCATCAAACAAATCATAAGGGAAATAGTTATTTTGGACGAGTATCACCTTTTTATTTAAATGTTATCACATTTTATTTTATTCATTCTAAAATTTATTAATAAAATAATTCATTGAATAAATATCACTTTTCCTTATTTAAACACTATCAATTTTTATTTAAAAAAAGTATCAACTTTATTATCAATTACAAATTATTTAAGAAATAATTCAATAGCATAATTTTCACTTTTTTTTATCGGGTATCATTTTTTGATAAAATAATATTACTTTTTATAAATTTATGATAATTATATGGAAAAATAAAAAAAATTAAATGAATAGTTAAATATAAATCATCACATTTTAAAAAATTAAATAATAACAATAAAAATGAGATGTTAAAAGAATAAATAGAGGAATACATTATACATGGCTGGATTATTGACGCTAACCGTCGCAACCCGCGTGCTTTTATAGGATATTTTAAGATTCTCATGAATCAAAGATCCGTGAAATGGTCTCGGGCAAGTTTTTGCCTATTTTTTATAATTAAATTAAATAATTCCTATTATATAAAGTACCAACATTAATTAAGGAGTTTTTTTTCTTATAGCTGGTAATTTCTTTCATCAATGTAAATAATTTGCAACAAATTATAACATTTGACTTTTGATAATGTAACGTATAATTAAATCATGCAAAAATCTAATATATAGGGCAAAAGGTCATGTAGGCCCTCGATCTTATTTCAACGGATCAAATTAGCCCTTGACCTTTTTTTTTATCTAAACCATTTTCGTTTCTAATATGGATCAAATGAGCCCTTAATTTTCTTAAAATAAAACACAGAGACACTCACGTTAGAAATCTAAGGAACGACGTTAAAGACATTTGGATCAAAGTGTTTCATCTTCATCTTCCTTAAGACTGCCTCCATGTCCAAGTAAGTATCTTCTGATTCAACACACTCTGTTTAGTCAACATACTCTAGTTCCCGACCATATAGTACCCGCTAGGACGAGGGTCATAACTTGTAGTACCCCGAGCCCAATTTTTTTTAAAATCGAAGTACTACTAATGAATCGAAAATATCATCACAGACTTACTTTATAGTTTGATACAATATTTTTAAAGGAGGAAAATATGATTTATAACTTTTGAAAATGATTTTATAATAGCCTAATAATATAATGCTAATAATAAAATTTAATGTATACGTACATACATATATTAAAAAATACATAAAGAAACCATTATTTGAAAATTCATAGTCTTTTCATTTTTTAAAAAAATATATGTAAAATTATAGTGGGAACCATGGAGAATGTCATGTCTTGTCACAGTCCAGATGTCCCAATCATTGACCTGAAAATTTGTTGTTTGAAAATGTGAGATTAAAATCCAGTGGTAATTTTGGCAGAATGTTAATTAGTATATATATAATGATATGATTACTCTTTTTCATGACAACCCGAGAGTTAGTCACTACCATATTTCATAGCCCATCGACTACTACTATTATCACGACTCGTCAATCGCAACCATAAAATTCATGACCCATACGACCACTATCATAAGAGAAGAAATAAGCATACTTCATATGCAATCCAACAATAACATCCAACCATTTTCAAATATTTTACCCACCTTTGGTTCACTTAAAATACCGCTTTACAACTTGATTGGAAGAGTGATTCGACGTCCTATTCACCAGCACTTCACCTAGTACAAATGATTTATTTAAAAACTTTCGCTCATATATTTGTATATATATAAGTAGGAAAGAAAAAAATTATGATTTTATGATCAGATCAGAGGCTCGGCCTTTCTTTTATATCATAAAATGATGATAATAATAATATTAGTAGTAGTATAATAGTAATAATAATTATAATAAAAATTTGTATTATCATTTTATGATTAGGTCAGAGGCTTGACCTTCCTTTTAAATCATAAAATGATAACAATATAGTATGATAAAAACAGTACAAGGGTAATAATAATATTAGTATAAATTTGTATTATCATTTTATGATTAGGTCAGAGGCTTGACCTTCCTTAATTTTAAATAAAAAATAATATCTATATACGTATAATACTAATACATTATGATGTAATAATAATATTAATAATAGTAGTGACTCATGAAAAATAATGAAGACAGTTGGCGATGGAAAAACTCACAAAATATGTATACATATATATTTTTTTACTGCCAAAAGGGGATGATTGCTTTAAAGCCAATTACAAGGCTATTTATAGAAGAAATTTCACCTAGTTTACATTCTACTGCATGTGGAAATCCTTCCTCCGTATATCGGCGTAAGATTTTTGTCGGTCTTGTGCTGCTTTGATTCTTTTTCGCACTGTATTGATCACTTCTACCAATTTCTCTACCAATTCAGGACCTAAAATTTTTCGAACTCCAACTTCGTCCCATATAATTGGTGTTCGACATCTTTTTCCGTATAGTGCTTCAAAAGATGCTATTCAAAAAGTAGCCTGGTAGCTGTTGTTGTAAGCAAATTCTACTAATGAAAGGTGAGTTTCCCAGTCTTCTTCGAAGTCTAAGGCACAAGCTCGGAGCATATATTCTAACGTTTGGATTGACCTTTCAGATTGACCATTTGTTTGTGGGTGATAGGCAATACTGAACTTGAGTTCCGTCCCCATTGCCTTCTGCAAACTTCTCTAAAATTTTGAAGTAAAATGCGTATCTCGATCGGATACTATTGATACTGGTATTCCATGTAATCTCACAATTTCTTCAATGTACAACTGAGCAAGATGATCCATAGTGAATGTCATCCGCACTGGGATAAAGTGACTTGTTTTAGTAAGTCGATTGACAATTACCTAGATAGTATCATGATTTTTCTGGATTTTAGCAATCCAGTTACAAAATCCATTGTAATATGTTCCCATTTCCATTCAGGGATCTCGAGTGGTTGGAGCAATCCAGATGGTTGTTGGTGCTCAACTTTAACTTGCTGACATGTTAGGCCTTGTCACACAAACTATGCAATACTCCTTTTCATCCCTCTCCACCAAAATATTTTCTTCAAGTCTTTGTACATCTTGGTTTCTCCTGGATGTACAGTGTATGGTGTGTTGTGAGCTTCAGTGAGGATCTGTTTCTGTAATTCTTCATTATTGGGTACGCACACTCTTCCTTCGTACACTAAAATTTCATCAGTGATTATAGAAAATCCTCGATCACCTTCTACCTCAACTTTCCTTTTTATTTTATTCAGGAAAGCATCATCCTTTTGTGCTTCCTTTATACGATCTTTCAGGATAGGTTGTACTGTTAAAGCTGCTACTATAACCGAGGTACAGTAAGGCCTAACGAATTACAAATTTAATTTTGAGAATTCTTGAGCCAATGATCTTTGCTTCGTAGGTATCATAGTTAATTTTTCCTCATGCTTCTGATTGAGAGCATCTGCCACACCATTTTCCTTCCCTGGGTGATAAAGTATTTCACAATCATAATTCTTTACTAATTCGAGCCACCTTCTCTGTCACATATTTAGTTCTTTTTGGGTGAAGAAGTATTTCAAACTTTTTTGATCTGTGTAGATTTGACATTTTCCCCCGCAGAGGTAGTGACACTATATCTTTAACGCATGCACAACTGCAGCTAATTCAAGGTCATGAGTTGGATAATTTACTTCATGCTGTTTTAATAGTCTTGAGGCATATGACAAAACCTTCCTATGTTGCATTAGCACACATCCTAAGCCTGATTTTGAAGCATCTGTGTAAATTACAAACCCTTCAGTTCCATCTGGAATGGTAAAAATTGATGCTGATAACAATCTTCGTTTCAGCTCTTGGAAATTATCTTCACACTTCTTGGACCAAATGAACTTCTCATTTTTCTTTGTAAGTTGAGTTAGTGGTTGTGCAACTAGAGAAATCTTGAATGAATCTCCGGTAGTAACCCGCTAATCCTAGAAACTCCGTACTTCATTTATATTCGAGGGAGCCTTTCAGTTTAACACTGCTTCCATCATTGCTGGGTCGACCTCGATCCATTTAGAAGAGATTATGTGGCCCAGAAAGATAACTCGATCAATCCAAAATTCAAGATTTTTCTCTCCTCATTGTTTCCATCACGATTTTGAGATATTCCTCATGTTGTTTCTTATTTTCTGAGTAGACAAGAATATCATCAATAAACACAATGACAAAACAGTCAAGGTACTGATGAAAGACTCGATTCATCATATCCATAAAAACTACTGGCGCATTGGTTACTCCAAATGGCATTACGGTGAATTCATAATGGCCATATCGAGTCCTGAATGCTATTTTGGGGATGTCACTTTCCTTAACTTTTAATTGATGGTATCCGGACCTTAGGTCAATTTTTGAGAAAACGGATGCATTTCTCAATTGATCAATAAGGTCTTCAATACGTGGCAAGGGGTATTTATTCTTTATAATTTGGCAATTCAGATCCCGATAATCAATGCACATCCTTAATGATCCATCAATTTTCTTTACAAACAGTACATGAGCCCCCCAAGGAGATACACTTGGCCTGATAAATTTTTTTATCAATAAGCTCTTGTAACTGTTCCTTCAATTCTTGCAATTCCTTTGGTGACATTCTATATGGGGCCTTTGAAACTGGTGCAGCGCCTGGAATAACATCGATGGTGAATTCTATCTAGCGATCGAGAGGTATCCCAGATAGTTCTTCAGGGAATAAGGGGTGGGTTGTCATCTTCTTTCTTCTTTGTGATGTTCACCAAATATACTTGGTATTCTCCCTTCTGTAGCATCTTCATGGCTTTCATTGAGGTTATGATTCTCACTTTTGGACGTTCTCTGGTATCATAAAATATGATTTCTTGGCCTTCTCTCATTTGTAACTTTATATTTCGCTCTGAACAAAATATATTGGCCTTATACTTACCCAACCAATCTATTCCCAAAATGATATCAAAATTTTTCATTTCAAGGATATAGAGGTCAACATCAATTATGTGCTCATTCACTTCTAATTTAACACCTTTCAACATATTGTTTACTCTTATATTTTCCCCTGAAGCAACACCCACATCCATTGTTACTTCCACGTTTCCTTTGATCCTTAGTTATCTTATAAATCTTTCAGATATAAAGGAGTGGGATGCACCAGTATTGAATAAAAGGCATGCTGGCATGTTAGATATCGGTAACATACCTTTCATTATTTTGTGTCCCTCCAGATTTTCTTCTTCAACGACTGCATTCAGTTGTGCCTTTCCCTTCAAATTTTGAGTATGATCACTTCCTTTTTGTAGTCTTGGTATCATATCATTCCTCTTCGACGGTTGCCATACTTGTATAGGTATCGACACTTGACTGGTTCCTCCAATTAGCCCACCATTGTTGATCCTTGTGCATTCATGAGCTCTATGTTCTCTTTGGTTACATCTATAACATACATCCTTCCACGACAAGCATTCTCCCTGATGCATACATTTACAAATAGGACATGGTGGTATTTTAGTCGGATTGGGCCTTGTGGTTATTACCAATTAGTTTCTTTTTGTAGGAATTAATTTAATTAATTAATTAAATTAATTATATTTAATTGGTTGGTAAGGGTTAATTGCTAAATTAATCACTAATTAAATGAGTGTAGTGGGTGAGTGTAATTTGGCTCATCTACTGGAGAGGTTATGTGAGGCGTAATGGGAATTAATACGAAATTATTGTCCCACGTGGGAGGAAAATCCTAAAAAATTGGATCAAGTTAGAAGACGAATCCTTTTGTATGGAAAAATTTATTGAACTTGAAGTAGGTTCGTTGAATCTAGACGCAATAACCCTCCATAATTGCTGATTAGAGAAAATCACGCAATCAGCAATCAAATCGTCATAATTGCTGATTAGAGGAATTTACAACATCAGTAATTAATATGTCGTAAATCACGCAAACGCCATTATGGCTGAGTGGTATGGTGCACCTATAAATAGGGTCATCACTATACATTCAAACACACCACGATCAATGAGCACTTACATCTCAAAGCATTTGCATCATAGTTACGACCCAATTCTCCATCATCTTTAGTTTGCCAGAGTTTTTGTGATACCGGTGCTGCTTTGCCAGAAACGAAGAACTATTTTACCTTTGGGGGCATTGCGCCAAGAACCAGAACACTACCGGGGGGTTTACGTCTTGCCGGAAGAGATCCAATCTTGACTCGGTTCAAGATCCAGATTCAGTTCCCGCTCCAGTTCCATTTGAAGATCCAGATCTAAAGATAAGATTTGAAGACCTTTCTCTTTTCTTCATTTCTTGTATTTTATTTATTACTTTTCAGTATTCATATTGTAAAGGGATTGTGTGGTGCACCCCCACATTCCCCAACACTTTTTATAGAGGAATCTGGCCTATTCCTTTTGTAGGCTTGCCACTTCCTCTTGATCGATATTTCTTGAGGTTTTTGATTGTATTCAAATCCTTGACAAATAGAGATAGTCCATGCTCTTTCAAACACTTCTCGAAAAACTGTCAACTTCAATCCAGAAATGATTTCTCCAATTTCCGAGCGTGGTGCCCTTTCAAACCTTCTAGCTTTCTTCTCATCCGTGTCCATGAGCTGTGGAGAATAATTTGATAGGTTATTGAATTTGCATTCGTACTCAGTTACGGAAGCAGTTCCTTGATGTAGGTTGATGAATTCAATTTTCTTTTGATCACAAAGAGCTTCTGTAAAGTATCGGTTCATCATAATCCTTTGAAATCGTTCCAAGTTAAAACTTGCCTCGCCTCCTCACTCATATTGCGCTTGTGTGAGTCCCAAAATTAGCCAGCATCTTTAGCTAGTTGGAAAACGGCGCAAGAAACCTTTTGTGCTTCGGTTAGCTCCATGTGTTTGAAGATTCAGTCCATCTCTGCGATCCATTCTTCGGTGGCTAACGGTCCTTCCTTTCCTTGAAATTGAGGTGGTTGCAATGACGGAATTGTTCCACGATATCGTTCATTCTTGGTCTTGTTTCGTTCGTTTGTGGTGGTGGTGGTGCTTGTTGAATATACTTTTGAAGAGTGGTGAAAAATTCTCGAGCCATATCGGCTCCCGAATCAGTGTTGGTGCGTTCCTGTTGATCATGTCTCATGGAATCCTCATATGATTCCCTGTTCTTTTCAGTCCTTCTTTGGTTTCTAGTTGATGGCGCCATTTATCAAAAACTGAAAAGGATCAAGAAGTTGTGTCTTTCATTGGTGCTATATTTATAAACAAGTCTTTATCGTATTTCTACTTATTGCGGATACGAGGTGAGACAAAACATCTAAGGAATAAACTTGTTAAAAAGACTTGAAAACATCCATTTATTATAAGTCATAGTCACACCACATTGATTTCACATTATTAACTTACGATTCTTTCATCGTACCATACTTTCATTACACATTTTTATAAGAAAATTATAAATAGGCATCAATAGTCTGGTTTCTCATGGTTCTCAATTAGTCTTAAAAGAAGAAATCATGAGTACTGGGTCTCGCTTCATCCTCAAACCCTGGAATGCGAGTACCAGGCCCTGCTTCATCCTCATATCTCGAAAAAAGAGAGATATTATCATTCATATAGATGTTTCCTTTATATTGTGTTGTCCATGCTGGCAGTCATTTCTAAATTTCCTGGGTCATTGTAGGGGTTGAATGGTAGCATCATGTTATAGACTAGTTCCCAGTCTCTGACTCTATGTTTTCAGTCCAAAACACCAGCAATGCTGTGGGATCTGAAATTATTCCTCCATTTACCAGTTCCTCCTGGTACGTTATGAATTTTTCTCTAACTTCGATCGATTTCTACCTTTGTTCAATAGCTTGGTCCTGTACTCGTTCTCCCACCTCTTATACTCCATAGCCTTTTGTTCCCACTGATTTGCTTTAGCATCTCTCTTTCGTGCTTCCGCTTCCCACTTTGTTGCCAATTTTTCTACCTTTTTCTTCCCTTCTGCTGCTTTAATTAGTGCCCTTGCAAATTTCATATAGTCAATCCTCGATTTTCCAGCTGAATCTGTTGTGCTGAGATTATCAAATAATGTCTGTGCAATCGCCCTATATCTGGTGGATACAGTTTCCCTCAGGCGCAACGCAGCGTCGAAGTCTTCTTCCTTAAATCCTTGGTTCCATGCAACGATCCTAAATTCTAGGATTCAGTCAACATAGTGTCTTAAAGTTTTCATCCCGTATTGGGCACAAGTCTTGTATAGTTCAACAACCAAGTTTCCGTGGGGTTCCATTCCTAAAGGGACAAAATTTCATTTATTATTTTAGAAACACTTTATAATTTTTTTTCTTTTCTTCCAAAAAAGTTTTCTGAGCACTGCCTGCTGACATGGAATGGTTCTCCGTGGATCTTTTAAAGTGTTCTAGTTGTTAATTAAATATATTGTATAAAAATACTCGTATGTACTTTCAAGGATGTTATAAACCATAGCTCTGATACCACTCTGTAGCACCCCGAGTCCAATTTTTTTTGAAATCGAAGTATTACTAATGAATCGAAAATATCATTACAGACTTACTTAATAGTTTGATACAATAATTTTAAAGGAGGAAAATACGATTTATAACTTTTAAAAATAATTTTATAATAGCCTAATAATATAATGCTAATAATAAAATTTAATGTATACGTACATACATATATTAAAAATTACATTAAGAAATCATTATTTGAAAATTCATAGTCTTTGTATTTTTTTAAAAATATATATGTAGAATTATAGTGGAAACCATGGAGAATGTCATGTCTTGTCGCAGTCCAGATGTCCCAATCATTGACTTGAAAATTTGTTGTTTGAAAATATGAGATTAAAATCCCAGTGGGTAATTTTGGCAGAATGTTAATCAGTAAATACATAATAATATTATTACTCTTTTAATGACAACCCGAGAGTTAGTCACTATCATGTTTCATAGCCCGTCGACTATTACCATTGTCACGACTCGTCAATCGCAACTATAAAATTCATGACCCAAACGGCCACTACCATAAGAGAAGAAATAAGTTTACTTCATAAAACCAACAATAACATCCAACCATTTTTAAATATTTTACCCACCTTTGGTTCACTTAAAATACCGTGTTACAACTTGAGTGGAAGTGTGATCCAACGTCCTGTTCACCAGCACTTCACCTAGCACAAATGATTTATTTAAAAACTTTCACCCATATATTTGTATATATATAAGCAGGAAAGAAAAAAATTATCATTTTATGATAAGATCAGAGGCTCAGCGCATATAATGATGATAATAATAATATTAGTAATAGTATAATAGTAATAGTAATTATAATAAACATTTGTATTATCATTTTATGATTAGGTCAGAGGCTTGACCTTCCTTTTAAATCATAAAATGATAACAATATAGTATGATAAAAACAGTACAAGGATAATAATAATATTAGTTTAAATTTGTATTATCATTTTATGATTAGGTCAGAGGCTTGACCTTTAAATCATAAAATGATATTTATATACGTATAGTACTAATACATTATAATATAATGATATTAATAATAGTAGTGACTCGTGAAAAATAAGGAAGAAAGTTGGCGATGGAAAAACTCACAATATATATATATATATATATATATATATATATATATATATATGTATATATATATATATATATATATATATATATATATATATATAGATATATTTACTGCCAAAAGTGGGTGATTGCTTTAAAGCTAATTACAAGGCTATTCATGGAAGAAATTTCACTTAGTTTACATTCTACTGCGTGTGGAAATTTACCCAGGCCATTTATTACTCTTTTTTTTTTAATTTTATTAGAAGACCTGCAAATAGGTTTGGAAAAAATATATTAGGTGCCTATACCTATTTCATTTATTATTATTATTATTATTATTATTATTATTATATATATATATATATATATATGTATATATATATTATATTATTATTATTATAATTATACATATAATATATATTTAATATTATCTCAAATGGTTAGTATTTTACTATTTTCTATACAAATTCAAAATAGTGTTCGTTTTATTTTATTGGTGCTAGTAGTGCGGTTGAACTTTGATGTCTCCGTCACTTCTTCCTGTAAATTTTTAGAAGCAAAACAAATTATATTAGTAACATTATGAAAATAGTATAAAAATAATTATAAATGTTTGGGGTATTACATAACTCATATGATCATATCTATCCGCTACGTTCGTCATTCCACTACCTAGTCTGATTTCATCTCTTCTATTTCAATCTACTTCTTGTTATCCTCTTTTTATTGCTCGAAATGAGAGATTTCTCGCTCATCTTTTCTCGAGGGAAAGTAAAGGGACTTCCAGTTGTGGGTCTGATGAGAGTGAAAATAAGCGTGTTTTAGTATCCAATTTAACATATTTTTGATAGGAATTATTGTTATATATTAGCACAAGTATCTTACATTCTATATATGTGAGAAAAAGGTGCACTTGAGGTGTTTTATTGTGTTTTAGGTGGAAAAAGGATAAAAAATATAAAGTTGGAGAAAAGGTGCAACTTGTGCAAGAATGCTAAAAAATGCACATACAAGTTTTGTAATTTTTCTGTATTTTTATGAAGTTCAAAACTATAATTATAATAAATATTTGGAAAGCCACGGAAGAGAGGGTCGTTTTGGCATAAGAAACACCTCAATCGAAGTTCAAACGAGAAAGTTATAATCAAAATGGTGACGTCACGCAAACTATGCCGAATAGAACGGCTTTGCCACTTTGCATGACTGTTTACAAGTACAAATGTTGGACTTTTTGTAAGTTCTTTATATGTATGAAAATCCAATGAAAAGAAGATTACGTGTGCGCAAGAGTCACTCAAATTGGAGGTTGGATGCGGAAGTTATGCGCGAAACGCTGAAACTGCGCAATGCCGCTCGACCAGCCGCTCGATCAAGGGTCCTCCGCTCGACCAAGAGCTGTTTGGTTGAGAGGGACACGGAAGCCAAATTTTCGAATTTTATACTTCCTATGTGTGTATGTTCGTGTTTTCCAAGAAAAGACACATCCAAGGTCCGTTAGGAGAGTTTACAAGTATAAAAGGGATGCAGTTACAACAAAAAAGCGCGTACCGCAACACAATCATCCTACACCCCACAAGGGGGGATCATCCCCCAACCAAGATCCATATCCTTTCCTCCATCCATCCATAACTATGAAGATTCATCCGCTGAATCAAGAGGAGAACCAAGAGGAGATTTCAATACGGAGAAGGATGCGACGACGACTGCATCTAGGGTTTTATCGTTTCTTAATTTATCTTGTAATTTTCAGACATATGGGTAAGATCTATCCAACCCCCATGATTGTTCTTCGTAACATCATGGGCTAGAACCATTTTGGTAGATCTAGGGTTTTGAAGGTTTTATGAATTAATTAAACTCTCGTGTGTATACTCCATACGACACTACTTGTGAAATTATTTTATATATGATTATGCATTTTTAATTCATATTCACGGTCATTTTGTGCATCTTCAACTGTTATATAGAGTCTGAATACATATCTTGGTTGTTGATTGAGCGCGTTCACTGCTGAACAAGATTACATGTTATGATTTTAAGTAAGAGGACTCCAAAGCTTCATTAGAACTGTCATATATGAATGTTTATTAATTGAATTAAATTCGAGTTAATAAGAAATATAAAGAGGTTAATTTTATAGTACCTATAAAGGGAGATCATATCGAGTTAGAGTACCAATCCTAGGGGGAAATAATTGATACTGATAGTACCTAGAAAGGGGGGTAAAATTATGTCTCTTGCCCCGAGGTTATTCACACATGTTACACACATATTTACATGTGTCTATAGAGTAGATTTACATGGTTTAGTGATGCGTCCATAGTCCATAAGGCAGAGTCGCCTGCACTAGAGAGGAAAGTTAAGTAGTAAAACTGGATTACCCTAGAGCTACCTATTCTCCATTCTTGAGACACTTTCGTATTCTTCTAGTGTTATTTATTTTATTTGTTATTTTAATTAATTGTTTAGTAGTTTAATAATTAAATCTCAAATCTTATTACCATCTTGTCTTAATTAGTTTAGCTAATAGTTAACTTAGTCGCTTGCTTAAGCTGCAATTGATATCCTTAATACTTGGGGATTAATTTTTTGCGTGCAAAGAAAACACCCATCAAGTTTTTGGCGCCGTTGCCAGGGATGACTGTTAATATTGATTTTATTATTTCTAGTTTGATTAAAACTTTTATTTGTGATTATTAATATCTATCTAACCTTAATTTTTTTCTGAGGTACTTGTGCACTGGGAAAAGGAGAGGAAAGAAAGGAAGTATTTGAAGGTGAGGGTGCAAGAAGACTGCCCTCTGATCAAGTAGTCTAAAAGGCTGCATACCAGCGTGATTCTCCGACGTTAAACATGAACGCCTGTTGTGGGCTTGCCATTCCATTTTTATTGCTTTCGTGTTTCTTTTGTGTGAGTGAGGAGTTTTTATATTTAAAATGCTCACGCTTCGGTAATTACATCTCTTTTTAAACTTAATTTCGACTTATGTTTTTACTAAGTTTGGGGGGTGTGATGTACTTACCTTATCTTATGAACACCGAGGGTATAATTTTTTCTTTCGTTGGTTGTTCGTTTGTTAGGGGGTTAATTTTTTGCGGCATATTAATATTTTAACCGGTGTTGGTATGTCAATTTTTTGCAACTTACCTAATGCTTAGTGTGTTGTTTTTATGTGTTTCCTAGTGTTTAGTGGTCGAGTTTTAAATTTTGTTGTCTTTGAGTATGTTTGAGCATTAATGATAGAAAACTGTAACTAAGTGGCAAGACTTGACCTTACCGAGTTAACAACTCGAGGAGCTCGCAAACGTTCTGAAGAAATATCAGGTTCTCTCGTTTCCTTATTCTAATTTTTATGCGTGCTTTTAATTCATGGGAGTGGAAGGATTGAGTTTATGTTTTTGTGATCCATATGAGCTTATATTTTTTAATTGTACTTGAAATTCATTTGCTCTTAAAATTGATGAAGGAAGTGTACTTGAGTTATATTGTGGTATGAAGTTCTGTGTGTACTTGTGGGATATTGCGTATCATGAAAAGTGCTCTGTTACTTGTTAAAAACCCATATGAGATTTTGAGCCTCGTTGATCATGTTACATAATCACATGATATTTCTTTTCTAGTGAGTATCGTTCTTGTGTATGTATTCTAGAACTTGTCTATTGTCTTATATAAAACTACATGTGTGTTAGATGATGGGAAATGATCTACGGTCATCCTTAAATTTATGAGTTACTTAACTAAATAATTCCCTACCAAATGATATTTATCCTTAGTTAGCCTCGTTGAGCCTAAAAACCTCATTCTTCGGCAGCCTACGTGAAATAACGACTTTGAGCATCTGAATTTTTGAGCTTGATTCTATCATCACGAGAATTAATGGCTTTTCAAAGTGTGTTGATGGAGTTTGATAACAGTTTGAGAATGAATGAAATTGGTGTTGAAACAGTTTATTGAACTTGAAAATGCAGCAAAGAAAAATCGTGGAGTAGTTCTTAAATCTAGTACTCCATGGAATCAAGTAACCTAGGGTAGTGCGTAAATCTAGTACCCTATAGAGGATGCGCAAGGTAGTGCCCGAAACTGGTACCTCGAGAGAAAAAAATAAAATAAGGGAAAAAATATTGTGCTCGAAAGAGATAAGTGAAAGAGTTGAGGAGGATGTACCTAATTGAAGTGAGTAAGAAGAATGAAAGATCATGATGGAGTGCACGCTTGATTGATCCGAGTTTTGAGTCACTTATCCATATATTTCCTAACTTAACCAAAGAGCCAACATTACATAAAAAAAGTACTTTTTGATCCCATTGTCGAATCATACTTTAGTGGTGGAGAGTTTGAGACTTTTGACAAGCTTATGATTATGCATGCACTTGAATTGAATTTAAGTATAAACACCTTAACCCGTAAGTGTACATCTTTTACACTTGAGTGCGAGTGATATATACTTCCCGTGAGAACATGTCAATTGAGCATTTGAATTGGTGGTGATTGTTTTATTTTGTATGCTATGAATTGATTATTACATGTAATGAAAGTTGCATGACCTAAGTTGAGGACAATTGTATTTTGAATTGAGTTATGGTCATAGTCCATATTTCCCTGCTAATTTTCTTACATGTTGCCTCGGGACGAGCAACGGGTAAGTTTGGGGGTTTGATGAGAGTGAAAATAAGCGTATTTTAGTATCCAATTTAACACATTTTTAATAGGAATTGTTTTTATATATTAGCACAAGTATCTTATATTAAATATATGTGAGAAAAAGGTGCACTTGAGGTATTTTATTGTGTTTTAGGTGGAAAAAGGATCAAAAGTGCAATGTTGGAGAAAAGGTGCAACTTGTGCAAGATTACTGAAAAATGCACGTCCAACTTGTGTAATTTTTTGGTATTTTTTTGGAGGTAAAAACTAAAAGAGTGATATATGGTTGGAAAGCTACAGAAGAGAGGGTTGTTTTGGCATAAGAAACACCTCAATCTAAGTCCAAACGAGAAAGTTATGATCAAAATGGTGACGTCGCGCAAGGTGTGCCATACAGAACGTCTGTGCCACTTTGCATGATTGTTACACCTATAAATGTTAGGGTTTTTATAAGTTCTTTATATATATAGAAAGCCAAGTAAGGGAAGGTCGCATGAGTGCAAGAATCACACAAATCGGAGTCAAGATGTGGAAGTTATGCACGAAACGGTGAGACTGCGCAATGCTGCTCGACCAGCCACTCGACCAAAGATCCTCCGCTCGACCAAGAGCTGTTTGG
The DNA here is from genome assembly GCA_023678885.1 of Pogostemon cablin. NCBI lineage: Eukaryota > Viridiplantae > Streptophyta > Magnoliopsida > Lamiales > Lamiaceae > Pogostemon > Pogostemon cablin. The sequence continues at coordinate 20,056,863 of CM042962.1, forward strand.
TCAAGTGGGGACACGGAAGCCAGATATTTCATATTTTACACTTCCTGTGCATGTATGTTTGTGTTTTCCAAGAAAAGGCCCATCCAAGGTCCGTTAGGAGAGTTTATAAGTATAAAAGGGATGCAGGTTACAACTGAAAAGCGCGTACCGCAACACAATCATCCTACACCCCACAAGGAGGGGATCACCCCCAACCAAGATCCACATCCTTTCCTCCATCCATCTATTACTGTGAAGATTCGTCCGCTGAATCAAGATGAGAACCAAGAGGAGGTTTTAAGACGGAGAAGGACGCGACAACGCACCATCTTGGTTTTTTATCATTTTCTAATTTGTCTTGTAATTTCCGGACATATGGGTAAGATCTATCCAACACCCATGATTGTTCTTTGCAACATATGGGCTAGAACCATTTTGGTAGATCTAGGGTTTTGAAGATTTTATGAATTAATTAAACTCTCGTGTGTATACTCTGTAGAACACTACTTGTGGAATTATTTTATATATAATTATGCATTTTTAATTCATATTCACGGTCGTTTTGTGCATCTTCAACTGTTATATAGAGTCTGAATATATATCTTGGTTGTTTATTGAGCGCGTTCACTGCTGAACAGGATTTCATGTTATGATTCTAAGTGAAGGGACTCTGAAGTTTCATTAGAACTATCATATATGAATGTTTATTAATTGAATTGAATTCGGGTTAATAAGCAGGATAAAGAGGTTAATTTTATTGTATATATAAAGGGAGATCATATCGGGTTAGAATACCAATCCTAGGGGAAATAATTGATACTGATAGAACCTAGAAAGGGGGGTGAAATTATGTCTCTTGCTCCGAGGTTATTCACACGTGTTACACGCATATTTACTTGTGTCTATAGAGTAGATTTGCATGGTTTAGTGATGCGTCCATAGTCCACAAGACAGAGTCGGCCTACACTTGAGAGGGAAGTTATATAGTAAAACTGGATTACCCTAGAGCTACCTATTCTCAATTCTTGAGACACTTTCGTATTCTTCCAGTGTTATTTATTTTATTTGTTATTTTAATTAATTGTTTAGTAGTTAAATAATTAAATCCCAAATCTTATTGTCATCTTGTCTTAATTAATTTAGTTAATAATTAAATTGACAATACACCGTCCTTTGGGTTCGATATTTAACTTGGTCGCTTGCTTAAGCTGCAATAAATATCCTTAATACTTGGGGATTAATTTTGCTTACAAAGAGAACGCCCATCAGGGTCCCGAACGATCATTCCTATGAACTTGCCATTGTAGCTCTTGTTCTTATATGTCTTATATTTATCCTTTTATTAGAGAGTATAAAACTCTTCATCCAACAGGAAGAGTGAATTCTAAGAATTTTAGGTAGATGAGTATATGTTGATACACAGAATGAAAATTGAAGCTTATGTAATTATTATTATTATTATTTTAATTCACATAACAAGGATGTAGTTGAAAAAATGAGAGACCAACTGCTATACTTTGACAAAACGGATACTACAATAATGTTTACCTACTAAGGAAGAAAAATATATAAAATTCAACAAATAAAAATGTGTGCTTAAATATGCTTGTAATGGGTAGTTTAGCATATTAAGAAGAGATGCAAATAAAATACATATTGTTGATTAGCATATTAATGTATTTTATATTTTTACTTTATAGCATGGAAGCAAGTGTGGACTTAATGTTCCATTATACGGGTACATGAATTTTTTCACCTAATTTAACATAAGTTGGTGGAGAGACTAATCTTCTTGAGAATTTTGATTTGGATTTTCTATCTTATACTTGTTGGGCGTTTTCTCAACACACAATTTTAATCCCCAAGTATGAAGAATGCGATTGTAGTTTAGATAAGCGACCAAGTTATATTTATCGAACCCAAAGGACAGTTGGTTATCAATTTATTATTATCTAAACTAAGAGAAACTATTATTGGTAATTTAATTGGAGAATAGTTATTAAACTAATAAACAATAATAAAATAGCAAATAAAAGAGAGGCAGTAGAGGAAAATGAGAGTTAACAAGTGAGAAGATAGGTAGCTCTTTGGGCAATCCAGTTTCACTAATTAATCTCCCTTCCGTATGTCAATGTCCGACTCTGCCTTGTAGATTATGGATGCATCACTAAGCCATGCAAATCCACTCTATAGACATAAGCAGATAAGCGTGTAACATGTATGAATTGCCTCGAAGCAAGAGATATAATTACACCCCCCTTTCTAGGTACTATCAGTATCAATTATTTCCCGTGCACTAAGTACTCTAACCCAATATGATCTTCCTTTATAGGTACTATATAATTATCCTCTTTATCCTACTTACTAACCCGAATTCAATTCAATTAATAAGTATTCATATAAGATAGTTCTAATCAAGCTTCGGAGTCGCCTCACTTAGAATTATAACATGTAATCCTGCTCAGTAGTGAACGCACTCAATCAATAACCAAGATATGTATTCAAACTCTACATAACAATTAATTATGCACAAAACAACTCTGAGTATGAATAAAAAATGCATAGTCTTATATAAAATAAATCCACAAGTAGTGTTGTACGGAGTATACACACGGAAGTTCAATTAACTAAATAAAAACCTTCATAACCCTAGAACTACCAAAGTGGTTCTAGCGCATGACGCTTCGAAGAACGTTCATGGTGATTGGACAGATCTTACCCATAGTCTAGAAAATTACAAGAAAGATTAAGTTGCGAAGTAAACCATAGATGTGGGCGCCGTTGCTTCTCGCTTCGTCTTGAATCTTCACTTGGTTCTCTGTTGATTCTCTGCACCAATCTCTCTCTACAGCTCCTGCGGATGGAGTTAGGGTTTGGATGTGGTGTAGGATGGATGTGGAATCTAACTTTCTTTTTGGTGTGATCGGCACCCCATTTTATACTTGTAGCTTCTCCTTATGGACCTTTACTGGGCTTTTTCATAGAAAACACGCACATGGATGCACTAGAGGTGAAATCACGATGTTTCGGAGTTGATTTGTCTCCATTCGAGCAGACCTGACATGGTCGAACAAGACCTCTTGGTCGAACTGAGGTCGAACGACGTGTTTGTAAATTGAACTTCGTTTCTGCTTGCCGTTCAACTTGACTTAAACAGTTCGATTTGACTTCGCTTGGTTGAACAGGTTTCATTAGTCGAATGACCTCTCTGTAAGTTGAAACACTATTGTTCGACCAGGCTGATACTGGTCGAACAGCCTTCCCAGGTCGAACTACACCTCAAAAATCGTGTTTTCTAATTTTGAGCACTTCAAACCTATTTTCCTGTACAAATATGCTCAAATAACCTCAGTAGCATCTGATTCGTGGATTTTCTATAAACATCTCGATTTATCTTGATAATAGATCAAATCATACTCAATTTTCACATAAATCGGAGCTCAAAACACCTGAATTATCACTCTCATCAATACTCACATTAGGAAGAAGTTTATCACCCATTTTGGTTGTTCCTCTCTAACAAAAATATAGGTCCTTAAACCTGGTAAAAATTTAGATGATGGCTTGCTTTTAGTCGAGGGCGATGAGTGCATTAAAATATTGACTAAATACTTGGTGAAATTAAAGAAAAAGCTTTTGATGCATATATATGCACATGATGCTCATGACCTTCCTCACTTAAACATAAGTGAACTTTTAAATGATGATGATCATGAAACTCAAGTTAGTCAAATTGGGACTCAATGTAGTTATGTTGAACCTCCAAAATAAGTTCAAAGTGAGGGAAGTAAAGTTTCAGATTTGAATTTTTTGGGATGGGTTGGAAATTTGTTTATAGAGAATATGAGTCCACCTCGTTTGAGTTTATTGCTAAATAATGGTAATGGTAAGTTTCAAGGGAGTTGCGGCAGAAATGTTATTGATAATTTGAATAATGAAGCTGATGGGATGTGTCCTTTGATATAAATGTAGAAAATGAAACAGGTGATGTTTTTGGTCAAAGAGTTGTTTTAATTGAAGGTGACATGATTCCAGTTGATATACTTGAAGATGGGGAAGATATTCGTGATGGGCCTCTCAATTTGATCAATGTTGTTTGTGATGATATCATTATGAATGATGAAAGTTTAGAAGAAGATACAGACAATGAAGATAAAATTTCTGAAGATGATGGCATGAAATTGATATTTCCATGATGACATATAACAGTGATAGATTACTATATGAAAATGATGGTCATAATTCACATTTCATGCTTGGAATTACTTTTAGCTATTACCAGATATAGCATAAAAAATGGTGTGATTTGAAGTTGAAACCGAATGAGCCTTATAGACTCAAAGCTAAATGCAAAGAATATGGTTGTCCATTTGAGTTATTCATCTCAAGAGAAGGTATAAATGGAGGTTTGGTTGTAAAAAAGCTACTTCATGATCACAATTGTTATAAGGTGTTCAAGAATTCCTTAGCTACTACTAAGTTTCTAGAAAGCAAGTTTAAGGATAAAGTGTATAGAAATCCAAGTATAAAAGTGAAAGAGTTGATTGGTGAAGCTAAAAGAGAAACGAAGTTAGATGTCACTTATATTAAGTGCAAAAGGGCAAAAAAGATTATAATGAATGAGTTAGATAGAAGTTACCTAGTTGACTTTAGCCATTTAGCTGCTTATGCTGATGCTATGAAAAGAACAAATCCAGGTACAACTGTTGAAATTGATTTATGTAATGAGGGACTGCAGCATGGGAAATCAATTTTTAGAAGGATGTTCATTTGTTTTGATGCTCTTAAAACAGGATGGAAAGCAGGTTGTAGGCCTTTCATAGGTGTAGATGGTTGTTTTCTTAAAGGTATGTCAAGGGACAAGTGCTTGTAGCTGTGGGAAAAGATGCATAAGATCAAATTTATCCCATTGCTTGGGCGGTGATACACAAAGAGAATAAAGTTAATTGGAAGTGATTTTTACAATGTCTTGTAAAAGAACTTGACTTGGAAACTGGGGCCAAACTTATATTGATTTCTGATATGCAAAAGGTGAGAAACATGTTACTCCATACTTAAACAAATCTTAATTATGTCTTTACTAATAACTTTTCTCTTTTGAAATTGATATTATGTAGGAACTTCTAGCGGCAGTTGAAGAAGTTCTACTCGAGGCTGAACATAGATGGTGTGCAAGACACATTGAAGCAAATTGGGCTAAGAAATGGCATAGTGAAGAGTTAAAGAAAATGTTTTGGATATGCGCTTGGAGCACGTACAAAGAAGAATTCAAAGATAATCTAAAGATACTAGGCACAATCTCTGAAAAAGCTACAAAATAGCTTATGAAGTATCCACCATCAACATGGAATAGAGGTGCTAATCAAATACGTTGGATAATAACATGTGTGAGAGTTTCAATTCAAGCATACTTGAGGCAAGACAAAAACCAATAATCAGCATGTTAGAAGAGTTCAAATAGAAGCAATGGTTAGACTAACAACAAGAAAGATTATGGTTGAAAAGTGAAAAACTCAGTGGAGTACTGCAAGTATGGATTTTTTTCATGATAATAAAACAAAAGCATTTGGATCTATTGTATTGTTTAATGAGCAGAAGGATACGAGGTCAGTGCTGGTGATAACTCTAATACTGTATATATCAATAAGCAATTATGTACATGTAGAGTTTGGGATATTACTGGAATTCCTTGTCCACATGCAATTAAAGTACTTGAACTTGCTAGGATTGATCCGATGTCTCAAATATCCCATTGGTATCACAAAACAGCGTATGTTGCCAGCTATGAGTTTGCTATGGAACCTATGCCAGGTAAGAAATTCATGAAGTGTGATTTGTTTGAGCCTCCATCTGTAACAAAGATGCCGAGCAGACCTAAAAAAGAAAGGGTCAGGAGTCAGAGTGAAAAACCATGAGTAGGGAAACTAAGTAAAAGAGGAAGGACGATTACATGCTCTAAGTGTCACGATGAAGGGCATAATCAAGCCACTTGTAAAATTCCAATTTTTGAGGTATTTTCTATATATTTGTGTCTTTTGATATATGATTTTTCATTTTACAATCCTAAATTCTCTTGTATTTCTTATTTTTTCAGACTTCATTGGAACCTATTAGATCATTACAATCACCATTTCAACATGTTAAAGATTGTTTGGTTTATAATACTCTTTTATAATGTTTTTAATTCTATGAATTTTTGGTTTGACTTCTAATTCTACCTCAAATGGTAAAAAAAATCTTGTTGGATCAATAGAAATACAAGAAAGGCTTCCTTCTAATATGAGTGCCAAGTTATTAGGGGGTAAACATAGTCGAAGGCCAAGAGGAGCACAAAGTGATTTTGGGGTTTATTTTGATGAAAACAATGGCAACATCATTAGAAAATGTGAGTATAAAATATAATATGACTGCCTAAATTTTTTTTCTGAAAAATTCATTATGACTTTGTATATTTTTCATTTCTTGGTTCCTAATTTTGATGACTAATATGGATTAAACAACCTGGGATGTCAAATGAAAGATTTGTTGTTCAAGCTGATGTTTTAACCAATCAACCTGTTAGAACAAGCTCTGATCCTGAAGTAAGATTTCCAATCCCAAATGAGAGAGAAATCAGACAATCAAAACTAGGTTTTAAAGCACCTAGTAGTACTGGCTCAAGAAAGATTGGATATGTTGGTGATGGTTATAACGTACAGTTGTCCACAAATCTCCCATTTAAAGCACCAGGATTACAGTGGCATAGCTAACCATGCACAACATCTAGTCAACTTTAAGAATGGAGGCAACAGGTGATTAACAAAGTTAACCAACCACAAAAAGATAAGAAGTGATGAAATAGTGGTTGGGATAGTTTTTTGATATTTTGCTAACAATCTTATTAAATAAAGGAAATGTTTCTGCGAAAACTTCTTAAAATACTTGAGTTTTATTATTTTGCAGATTTTATGTTGTCTTGCAAAATGATATGATTTGGGAAACTTGAGCATTTTTTAGTTTTTCTTTGATGTAATGATTGAAATTTTGCATCTATTTGGATAATGATATGATGAATTCAAGAATGGAGGATTCTAATGCCTTCTTGATGAATTAGTTGTTGCTGCTATTTATGTATATTAGGCTACTTTTTTTTTGGTTGCTGCTTTTAGTGTGCTGCTAAAATCTACTGTGTTGCTATAGTATTATGGTTTTTGCTTTTATTTTACTTATTCTTGATGTGGTATCTTATGACTTGTCATGGATGGTTGTCGTTTGTAGTTTTGCTTATTCTTGATATGGTATCTTATGACTTATCATGGTTTCAGTATCTCCTTTACTAATTATTTACTTGAGAGTGAAAAGTATAATTAATGTACTAATTCAGTATCTCATAGTGTTTGAGCTTGAGAGGAGAGAAGTTTGATTCTATTTTATGTACTAATTATTGGTAACTACAAGAAAATTGCCGAATTCCAACGGCAAAAAATCGTTGGAAAATGCAAAAATATCATTGGAATTCATGATTCCAACAGATATTCCAACAAATATTTTCTATTGAAAAAGTGGCTGTTTGAATGTCATTTTTTCAACAACATTTCAACCGTGTCAAAAATCCAACGGTGAATCCAATGATATTTTTTTGTTGAAATTTTTTTTATCAAAAAGTTATTCAACAATTTTTCCAATGGGATTTTCTTTTGGAATTACCGTTGGAATAAATTCCAACGATCTTCGAACTTTGTTGGAATTTTCCAATGAAAAAAAAATATTTATTCGGATTCGAACCCTTGACCTCTTGCGAATATCACCTTATCATTTACCAACTTAACTAATATATATTTTACGTTATAAATTGATATTTAAATTTATTGAAGTCTCTTTTTCGATGGAATTTTCATAGGAATTTTCCAACGGCTTAAGTTTAATTGGAATTTTTATTGAAAATTTCCAATGGTTTATCAAGCAATTGAAATTAGCATTGGAATTTTCCAACGATTTAAATTTATATGGGAATTTTCGTTTGAACTTTCTAACAATTTTAGGTTTTATAGGAATTTTCATTGGAAATTTTCAATAGTTTATCAGAGTATTGGAATTTTTCAATGATTTAAATTTCTATGGGAATTTTCGTGGGAATTTTTCAATGGTTTAAAATTTCATTTGAAAATTCGTTAGAACTCTAAAATTTCCAATGGATTTGCTTTTCTTTGGAATTTTTCTATTGGAATTTCATAGTTTTCTTGTAGTGTACATTAGCGTGCATCCTTGAGAGAGAAACAGAAAATACATAATTAAATTGAAGAACCTAAAGAAAGTGTCGTTTAAATCTCTCCTTAAATCTTTCCATAAATCTCTCACCCATTGTTTTGATCTAATTTAGTACTGTACATTAGTGTTCAATGAAACTATTGTTAAGTATATTAAAGTGCATTCTTGAGAGAGAAATATAATTATGCGATTAAATTGAAAATCATACGATTGTACATTAGTGTGCATACTTGAGAGAGAAACAGAAAATACACGATTAAATTGAATAAATATTTTTATAAATTATACTTAAATCTCTCACTCATTGTTTTTATCTGATTTAGTGTACATTACTGTTCAATGAAACTAATGTTAAGTGCAAACGTTGAATTTTAATTGTTGTAAATAAGGGTAATGTTGGAAAAAGAAAAAAAGTTATGTATTCATCAGTAACTATATTAGGTCAATGTATTTATTTGTAATTAAGCTATACATACGCGTACCTATTACTAATAATCACATATTATATCTATTAGTAATATTTTCACCCTAGTGTATTTATTAGTAGGCAAAGACTTTGGGTGAGACCATTTTACGGATACTAATTCGTGAGATGGATTATCTATTAACCTAATTAAATAAATTTGAAGGACCATATTTTTGGATGTTAATAAATTTTAAAATGAAAAATTAGTAGTAAAAAAATTAATTTGGCCTAATTAATTTTAAAGAGTCCTGTTTGGTTGACATTAAATTAGAATATTTAAAAATTCATTATAAAATAAAATTAATTAAAACTTGTATGTATATATATGTATTTTTTCTTCATATTTTCTTATATAATTTATATTTTTATTATTTAAAATATAATAATTAAAATTTTATTATTAAATTAATTTATTTTTAATTTAAATATTATAAATTTATAAAATGTGTTGATATTTTAAAAAAGTAATGATACTTTTTTTTAATAAAAAAGACACTGATCAAATAAAGGTTATAATTTTTCATTTGAATTATGAAATTTCAACAGTATCTTGGAATGACTTCCGTAATAAGAATAAGATTGATAACTTTATAAGACAAAATGATATCTAATTGATGAAAAGTTATAACAGCATTGTGAACTATTTCATGAATAGTATATAGTATAAATGAAACATGATAATATTTTATTTTAAAAAAGTGATAACATTTTTTTTTTAAAAAAATGATAACTAATTACGAAAGTGAATTTCACGAATATTTTATTATTTAAAAATATAATAATTAAAAATTTATTATTAACTTAATTTATTTTTAATTTAAATATTATAAATTTATAAAATGTGTTGATATTTTTAAAAAGTAATAATATGTTTTTCTTTTTTTTTTTAATAAAAAAGATACTGATCAAATAAAGGTGATAATTTTTCATTTGAATTATGAAAATTCAACAGTATCATGGAATGACTTCCGTAAGAAGAATAAGACTGATAACTTTGTAAGACAAAGTGCTATCAAATTGATGAAAAGTCATAACAGTCTTGTGAACTATTTCATGAATAGTTTATAGTATAAATAACACGTGATAATATTTTATTTTAAAAAAGTGATAACATTTTTTTTAAAAAATGATAACTAATTACGAAAGTGAATTTCATGAATAATTTATAGAATAGATAAAACATGAAAACATATTTAATAAAAGTGATACTAGATCAATGGACACTGATAACTTTCCGATTGAATGATTTCATCAATAATTTGTAGTACAGAGAAAAAGTGATAATATTTTCAATATAAAGTAATATATCATCAATGAAAAATGATAATCGTCCTATTATACTATTTTATGAGCCAGTTGTGAGATGAATAAAATGTTATTACGATTTTAATAAAAAATGATAATCACTCAAATAAACTATTATATAAACAATTCATAATATTAATAATAAAAAGTGATAACTGATTATGAATTCTTTAAAAAATAAAAAACGTATATATAATTTTTTAATAATTAATAAAATAATCTATTAAAATTCTATAAAAAAAATACAAAGGAGAAAAAAATTCATATTTTTTGAAAAACAAAGACTTGTGTGAGATCGTCACAAAAGCCCTTATTTGAAATGGATAAAAAGTGATAACATCATTATCACGTTCGCTATAAAATGTTATTAATTTTTTATATTATAAATTGGTAATAAAATAGTTCATTGTACCAATACACTTTTCATCGATTGAATATTACTTTTCATTAATTATCACTTTTTGTCTGTTTCACGTAAGGGCATACTTGAGACTGTCTCACACAAGACATGCCATTTTTTTAAGGCAAAGACTTGTGTGAGACCGTTTCACATAAACCTTTATAAGAGACGAATGAAAAGTGATAACATAATTAATGAAAAGTGATACTCAATCGATGAAAAGTGATAATAGTGCAGTGAACTATTTCATAAATAATTTATAATATAAATAAAAAGTGATAATATTTTATATCGAGAGTGATAATATTTTATAACGAAATTGATAACTAATTATAAAAGAGTAGAATAATGTCATGTGAGACAATTTCACATGAGGCTTACCTTTTTTTTAATGTGCTAGCTACGCCTTTGTTCTTCTCCTTTTCATTCTCAAATCATGAACCTTTCTTTTTAATACAAATTTTCTTGTAAGACGTTATATATGTGAGACCGTTTGTTGATTGTTGTCATTTTCACCTAAATTTTAGTGTCTTTAATTATGGATTTTCAAATATTTTTATCCATATTTGTGTGACTTTTAGCGGAGTTTTATGTTAATTTGGAGAAGTGTATACATATTGACAAATGAGTGGAAACGAGCTTAAATGTGTATAAAATAGGTCAAAAGCGGAGTCGGGAGCTAAAACGGAGAAAATGGAACAGGGCACGCCTGAACAAGCCCCATGTTCTTGCACACGAGTCGTACACCAGCACACGCCCCGTGTACGAACATGGGCCTGTCCGAGGTGGCCATGTGCCAACATCAGAACAAGCTACACGCCTAGGAGTGGGTCGTGTGCTGCGCACGAGCCGTGTCCGGTAACACGCAGTACACGCCGAACTATGTGTGCAACGCACGAGCCGTGTGCTGCTACACGAGCCGTGTAGGCTGAATCCAGAATAAGTTGTGCACGTGTTCTAGAAGATTCCAATGGGTATAAGTACCCAATTTGTGCAAAAACTGAAGGAGAGAGTCCATTTGAGCAGTTACCAAGATCAAACACACACTATCACACCACATTTACACACACACTCTCTCCTACATCCAAATCCACCAAATCCATCAATTTTTACCACTTTGAATTCATAATTCTCTCCATACATCTTTCACACACACCATCCTTAGAGAGTTTTGGGGCTTATTTGCATGGAAAGCATATGAAGGAAAGAGATCAACTCTTAATCGCAAGGGAAGAACTTCTACTTTTATTTTGCAATTCCTTTGATTTGAAGTTACCAATGGCATTTTTTGGACTTTGTAAGGTTTGTAATATGATTGTTGGTGGCTACACCTCTTGTGAGACTAGCCACATGATGAGTTTAGATTAAACTAGATTTGTGAGATTTTTAATAGTAAATTGAAGTGATGATAGATTTCTTCTTATAAATTGTTATTCATGATTTATTTTGTTAATTGTGTGATGATTTCTATACACATCATGTTAGGATGACCATTCCAATATTATGTGTTAAGAATAAATTGAATCAATTAGTGATATGATCATGCATGTTAGTATGAGGAGGTAAGTCATACCTTTTGAATGCTTAGAACACTTATAAGAGGACATTTGAGTAATTAAATGAGAAGAACCAAACTTAGAGTCATAGTACCTTCATGGGAATTGATAATAAGACCAATCTAAGGGGATTTAATCTTGTAAAAGTGATGAGAACCTAGTCACCTTGGCCATAGGGACTAGGGGTACAATTACGATTGATTCTACTCCATTGTTGATGATGTTTACTACTATAGTCTTGCATGTCTAGGATACTACCTCGACTAGGATTGTGGTTAACCTTGCACTCTTTCTAAGATCTATTTCAATCATTCCATTTCATCTTTGTTCTTTGATAATCATAATATTTACTTATTTTCTAATTAATTTCTTAGAATAATTGTTTGTTCAAAACCTAAACTCAAATTCTATTACTTTTACAAAGCATGATTAAAGGCAAATCCAGATACACATTGATTTTACTTTTCCCTTGGGACGATATTCAATAAATTTTGTTACTTGGTCACTATGTTTACAACAATGATAGAGTTCTCTTACTCTAAATCATTTTAACCAAAAATAGGACTAAGAATATGGCGTTGTTGCCAGGGCGAAAGCCTTCGGTGTAACGTGTTTGAAGTTGTTAGCTCTACTTATGACATTTTTCTTATTTTTGCATCTATATTTATTTTGAAAATCTTGTTCTAACTTGTTCTTCTTGATAGGTACACCAACCTTGAACGAAGAGAAGAAGGAGCAAAATAAAAAATAGCAAGTGTAGAAAAGTTATAGAAGGTCACTTAAAGAGATGATGAACATTGACCAATTCTACAATAATGGTGGAAATGGGGGATGGCAACGAGCTTATAATGAGAGTACATGCCAACTATATCAAGGATACAATTACACTCCATCAAGTTCTTACAATAATTTCTTATCCACAATTTTTCAACCAAGTCTTTCAAGTTATGAGCATCAAAATGCCTACTCAATGCTTATTTCCAACTTTAATGGGGGAAAGTGTGGAACATGCTCAACTACCAAATGGGGAATGGAACGTGTATGCAAAACGTGTATGTCCAAGGAAATTTCCAAGAAGAGTGTCCACCATATGATGATGGAAGACTTTCATTACAAGATCAATTAAGTTAAATGATGAAGATGCTTGAGGAAGATTATGAGGAAAGAAGGAAAGAAAGAGAGGAAGAGAGGAAAGAAAGAAAGGCGACAGAGAAGAGATTTGAAGCTTTGGAACGTCAAGCGAGAGAACTTGCTCATGATGAAGTAAATTTTCAAAATGAACAAAGCAAGTCTCTCGAAGATGATGAAGAGTTTTTAAAGGCTTGGAAAGAAAAGAAAGAGGTAAATTTGGTTGAAGAAGAGTGTGTCGAAGGAAAAAATGTTGAGCACAATTCAAAATGGAGAATGAAGAAAGAAAGAGTATCGGAAGAAGCGATGCGTGTAGAAAAGTTTGAATGTGATTATTGGGGCATTCCGATTACTCTTGATCCTATTCCTTTTCCTCAAATATGTGTTAAAGAAGAAAAGAGAGAATAGTTTGAGAGTTATGTTGCATTGAAAAAGAAGAAGATGGAGGAGAGTAAGGTGAAAGATGAAAAAGTCAAATCTATACATGAAGAGTGTACCACGAAAGTGGAAGACCTTGGGAAGGATGTAGTGCATTGTGAAATTAAAGGAAAAAGAACTCTTAATGCAAGGTGTGATTTGGAGATGAGTGAAAATATGATGCCTTATTCTACTTATAGAAACCTTGATATGGGGAACTCAAGCCTACCACAACATGCCTTAAGGGTAAAAATGGATCTTTTATTTTGCCTTTTGGAAAGGTTGAAGACGTGTTGGTTAAGGTGAATGAGATGGTCTTCTCGGTTGATTTTATGGTACTTGGTATGGAAGCGAAGCCTCGAGTTTCGCTTACTCTTGGGAAAATTTTCTTTACAACCGAAAGATCTAGTGAAGATGAAGAAAAAGAGGAAGTCATATTGAGCTCGGAGGACAAAAATAATATATTATCATGCCATCAAGGTGGAAAGGATGAATCATATCTTAAGACCCCAAATATTCCTCGGGATGAGTTTGAAAAGACTGAACAATCTTACTGCATAGAAGCTTTGAATCCTATTATGAAAAATATTGTGAAAATTAAAAAGAAAGGGAATGAGGAAATAACAAGCATTGTTCCAGATGGTGAAAATGTTAAAGAATTGTTGGGAAGTAATGAGGAGAAGATTATTAGTGATTTCTGGTCCTTGTTTGATGATGAAAATTGTTGTGAAGAGGAGAAAGAGCTAGAACAAGATCATAAGGTAGTAAAAGGTGAAGCTTCGTTGAAGGCCAAGGACTCCAAAAAATTTGTACTTACAAGTAAAATCGAGAATAGGGGATACTTCAAGGTTATATGTGATCTTGGTACAAATGCAAATTTGATGCCTTAGAAAATTTTTGAAAAACTTAGCATTTGGAGGTTAAAGGAAACTCTTATTGGATTTGAAAAGTCTAATCTTTCTCATGTTGAACTTGACAGGAATGAATCTCCGGATATTGAATGGAAGCTAGATAAAGAAGGAGATTGTTACTCTTGCAAAAGGAAAAAGCGTTCGTTGCATGATTCTCCCAAAATGTCAAGTATGGTTAGTAAGAAGGGGGATACGGTCATAACGGACAAGAAGAGGGCAAAAAGAAAATTTAAAGTGAAGATGAAGGACGATTGGGCAAAGGATTTTTGTGGAGTTTAAAAGTTTAATTATGCGTCTAGCTTGAAGACGTTAAATGTAACGCTTGATGGGAGGTAACCCATTTTTAATTGCTTTGATTTAGTTTCTTTGCATTTTGGTATGTAGGTTGATTGTGCTCGTGAGGAGAATGCATATTGGAGATATAAGAAGTGCTCAATTTGAAGTGTAAAGGTACGTCTCACCACTTCTTGCAAACTTAAAGTTCAACTCTTGTTTTACTTTAAGTTTGGGGGGATAGTGCGTGGTGGACATACCTTGAGTTGTTGTGATGCATGTGCTTCTCTACAAGAAGATCATTGTTGGAAACTACAAGGGTAAGTCCCACCACTTTTTGCAAACTTAATTCTCAACTTGTTTCGATTTAAGTTTGGGAGGAGAGTGCGTGGTGTGACTCACCACTTAAGTGTGTTTATTATGTTGATTGAGAGATATTGTAAAATGGGGTAAATTTTAAAATTTTTCTCATGAATATTAATATAATTTTGGATCTTTTGGTTGGGTTGAAGTACATGCTAGTTCATATTTTTATCACAATTGTTGAGCTGATGGTTGTGATGAATTTTTGAGCATAAATGAGGTGTATTTGAAGTGTAAAAATAGGGGAAAACAAGGTTTGAAAGTCGAAAAATTACAAAAGAATGGTACAGAGCACAACCCATGTGCAGGACTCGGGCCTGTACACAAGGCCGTGCTCCAACATCAGAAGAAGATACACGCTCAGGACTAGCCCGTGCGCTGAACACGGGCCATGTCGTGTGTAGGAGCTCGGCTTGTGTACCGAGCTCGGTCATGTACACGAAGCCGTGTGCCAACATAAGAATCACCTTCTCGCCCAGGCCATGGCAAGTACAGTACACGAGCCATGTCGAGGCCAGACGCACGAGCCGTGTCGAGGGCAGATGCACGAGCTGTGTAGCTGACACGAGTCGAGTCGAGTTCTGTTCAGAAATTTTAAAAAGTTCTAGCTCATCGTGCATGCAGCCCGGTTGTCCATGTTAGCCATTTCCATCTCAAGATGCCTTTTCAGGGAGTTCACTTTACTATTTATCATCTCCATTTGCTTAGCATAGATTTGAATTTGCTTGGATTGGCATGGTACTTCATGTGTTATGTACTTGGGAGGTTTATTTGCTTTGTTAGTTTCTATATTTTTTAATAAGGTGGCAAATTCTTGAGCTTAAATGTTATTGGATAATGAGGATATGTGATAAATTTTCTTTTGATGGATGGAATTTTCGTTTTTGCATGTTATGTGTTTTTGTGTTGCTTCTTGTTTGTGAGTCTTTTTTATGTGTTTCGTTTGTATTTTTATTCTTGTATAGGGTTGTTTGGTGGTTTTTTTGGGATGTTGTGAGTCATTTTTGAATGTGAGTAATGACATGTTGTTTGACATAAGTGATGGCGAACTATGTTGAGAATCTCTACTCATTAAAATTGTGACATGTCCTATTTAACTTGTTCAATTCTGAGATGAATTGAGGTATAATGAGTTCCTAAGGGTCCGAGCAAAAGCTTGTGAGCGTTTGAGCCTCAACCGCATCCATGGTTAATTTCTTCATGAGTGGATCAATTGATCCTTGGTAAACTAGAACTTGCTCATGGACTACGGGAATGAGTCAGATTGGTGGAGATTAGTGAGATTATTTTAGGCCATCCTTGTTATATCATTGTCATTGCCATATATTTCTTTACCTATACATCATCCCTAGTTGGCCACTTTGAGCCTTTAAGCCTATTTCTTGTGATATAAGCACATTACAAGCCATGATTACCCACATAAGCTTTATATATATACCCTTTGTGTGGGTGATTGAGGAGATGATGGTCTACGAGGTTTGTTGTGAGAAATGTGCAAGAGAAAGAAGGAAATGCTAAACAAGCAAGAAAAGGATGAAAAGAGCTCAAGCAAAACGTACATGCAACCTCAACATAAGAAAAAAAGAGCAAATCAACAAAAATATGCTCAAGGAATTCAAAAGTCGAAAGAAAGGAAGCATGCAAATTAAAAGAAGCTCAAGAAATCCAAGGAATGATAATGATTAGTGCTTGTGATTAGAAAAGAAAAGAAAGGAAGAATGAAACGTGAAGAAGTTGAAGAAGCTGATCATCTCTTCGATTACTTACACTTATAAGTCACTCTTATCCATATTCTCCCTACCATTATCAAAGAGCCTATCATTACATCCAAAAGTGTAAGTCCTTTTTGATCATTAGTTGAAGCCTTGGTGGCTTGTGAATGTAGTCTGTGAGCAAGCCTATGGTGCATCGGGTTTAATCGATTGATGAGTGAAAATTACCCTACTTCATAGAGTATTGAGTGCATTTTGATATCCGACGTGAGGTTTGGACCGAAAGTGACTTTATTACTCTTAATTTTCTTAGACTTGAACTTGTTAATTTTTCATGTCATGATTTTAATGTTGTAGTGTGACTTGATATGATTTTTAGTCCTTGTTACTTATGATATGTTATTGCTTATGTTCTTTAGGTCTTTCTCTAGGTGAAAATTCCCCCTCTCGTTTTCTCATTTTCGTTGCTCGAGGACGAGCAACACTTTAAATTTGGGGGGTTGATCGGTGTCATTTTCACCTAAATTTTAGTATCTCTTTATTATGTATTTTTGTGCATTTTATTCATTTTGTATATCATTTGGTGGTGTTATATGAAGATATGGAGATGTGTGCTTTGAAATGATAAATGTGTGATTTTTATGATTAAGTGCCTTAAATTGTGATATATTTGTGAATATTTAGAGGATTGGTGCTTTGGTATAATTTGTCTGATTTTCAGGTGAAAATAGATTCTAGACACGATAAAGAAGATGTGGGAAAAACGGATCTCAATTTGGAGTTGAAATGAGGGAGAACGAGCCAAAGCAAAATGTTGAAAAATATACTTTCAACTTGTGTAATTTTTCTATATTTGTGTGGAGCTCAAAACTGGACGTGTAATGCATGATTCGAAAGCCACGGAAGAGAGGATCGCATGAGCGTAAGAATCACTCGAATTGGAGTCCAAATGAAAAAGTTATACGCGAAACAGTGAGACTGCAATACACGCGCTACACCTACACGACCAGTGTGCACGCACACGATCAGTGTGCCGAACACGCCCCTGTAAGCCAAGGCCGTGCGCGAGCATCCGAAACACCTACACGCCCACCTCCATTGCTGTGTGCAGCACACGAGCCGTGTCCGTGCAAAAGTCAGTTTTTTTATGTGCACGTGTTCTAGAAGCTTCTAGGGGGTATAAATACATGTTTTGACTATAACTTACGGGAGGAATCATTTTGGATCAGTTTCCACACACACTAGATACCTAAATCACACACATTCATCTCCATCTCTTCCATCCTTCACTTCATCCATCCTACCCACTTGATCTTCTCAAATCCATCCATTTTTCCATCAATCCACCAATCTAAGAAGGGGAATTCATCATTGGTTGAAGATTTTAGCATGATTAAGGAGGAGGAAGTTCACCATTAAAGGGGAGTCTACTTACTTTTATTTTGTTATTCTCTTCATTATTAGGCTCAATTGGAGCAAGCCATGGATTGTATTGATTTTATTATGATATGTAGTGGCTAGTCCTCATGTGAGGCTAGCAATATATTGAATAGGGATTATGTAGATTTTGCACACCACACGTTTGATGAAATGATTGTTATGAATATTTTCTATCATGAATGCTTATTCTCATTTTATGTATGATTTGTGTGATTAAATTCTCTATTCATAGTGTTATGATGGCCATTTGAATATTATGCTTAGTGGTTTAATTGAATCATTGATTGCATGAGGTGACTATATTAGTATGTGGAGAGTTTGGTCATAACTTCATGTGCTTAGAATCTCATGATAGGACATTATTGATAATTACTTGTGAAAGTGTTTGATACGATAATGGGAACCAAGCCAATTTTCACTTGACCATAGAAAGGGAATACTAGGAAAATGTCCCGCCTACTAGAGAAAATTTTTCGTGATAATATCTCTATACCGGTATATTAATATCCGTAAGTACCTATAGGAAGAGTAAGGATTGGAGACACTCTTTGAGAGCTCTTAATATCATAACATGATGACCTTCAATGCATGTGTGTGTGTGAGTCTACGTAAGCCTTATCCACGATGTTGCTTGCCTTACATACTTCTTAGATTGTTCACCTTCATCCATCTTCCATCCCATTTGTATATTTTCTATTTTTAATTACTTTCCTAGTTGTCAGTTATTAGTGTTAATCAACCCCCTCTTTTATTGATTAGTCCTTCTAGAGTAAAACATCATTCAAATACGGCTACCCACTTTCGCCCTTGGGTTCGATATTTTTAAATTTTGCACTTGGTCACTATGGTCTACTACATGATAGAGTACACTTGCTCTAATAAATTTCACGCTTGATCGGCGTGAAATTCACTTAGAATTGGCTTAAATTGCATGAATTTAATTAGATTTATTTGGCTTTAATTCAATAATTAAGCACGATTTTAATGAAAATACTATTTATTGCTTAATTAGTTTGAGAAAGGTATTTTTATTTATTTTTGCAAAAAAGGGTGATTTTGAAGCAAAAATATATTTTTGATGTGAAGAGGAAGATGTGGGAGAAAATGATGCTCAATTCAGAGTTAAAACGAGCAAGAGCGGAGCAAAATAAATTGGAATTGAGTATTGGGCTTACCTAGACACAATTGGGCCTTGGATGGAGCAGTGGGCTTGCACATGGGCTGGAATAGGGCCTGCTGTGCCTCAATAAAAAAGGAGGAAGTGTGGAGGCTGGGATTCGAACCCTTGACCTCCACGCACATGAGGAGCACATTAGCCGCTGGGTCAGACGCAAAATAGCTTACCAGATAGCGCCCAATATTGATTTAACAAGCTTCTTGCGCTGAAAATTAAAAGAAGAAAATGGAGTTGAGCAAGTTTCGAACCTCCGACCTTAGCTCGGGCCGGTCCTTTAGCTCATGCTCCGAACCGTCCTGCCAGCCAATCCTTGCGTTCGGTTCAGCAGCGGTTCACCCTTTAAACCCATTTCCTGGACCGGTTTTGCCCCCAAAATTCACTAAAAAATTCAAAAATTCCATCATTGTCCCAAAAAGCTTATGTATCCCACATTGGAAACTCTTCCAAAATTCTTCTCACCCTATAATGATGAGTGTGTAAATTCACTAGTTTTGAGCCTGGATTCATGTACTTATGGTGTAATTAATGATGGTAATTCGATGTGAATTGCTATACTTGGTGGAAAGTCATGAATCGGGGGTTTACAAGGCTATTTGAGCTGATTTTTGATGGAAAACGAGTTGGAAGTGATCGGATTCGGAAAGAGAAAGAAACAGGGATGGATTCAACCACGCAGGGGGTGGATTTAACCAAGAAGGAAGGAGTTCGACCAGCACCTCTGGTCGAACTGAGCTCGGAAAAGTCGAGTTCGACCAAACCACTTGATCAAACCCAAGGCCGAACTAAAAGCCTAAATAGAAGCAGTGCCGGTTCGATTAGAAAATGTTCAGTTCGACCAACGCTTTGGTCGAATCCGAGATCAGAAGCCAAGTTACAGAGGAGTTCGACCAGGGATTCGACCAGCATGGAGGAGTTCGACCAACTTGTTTGGTCGAACCGATGTTCGAAAACTTACCAAATTCATATTTTTACACCTTTAGTGCGTGTGTTTGTTCAAGAAGCCCATCCTAGGCCCATAAGGAGAGTTTACAAGTATAAAAGAAGAGTTTTTGCAGGAGAATAGGGATCAAGCATTCATCATCCATCCATCACCAAGCCCTACCATCATCCGAAGGAGTCGAGAGGAGAGGTTTGTCTGGCGAGTCAAGTAAGATCATACCAACTAGCCATGATTATTCTTTGATCAATCATGGGCTGGAACCGCTCAGGTAGTTCTAGTGTTATGAAAGTTTTATGAGTTAATTGAATTTCCATATGTAAACTCCGTACAACACTACTTGTGGTTTATTCTATATAAGATTGTGTCTTTTTAATTTATACTCACGGTTGTTTTGTGCATCTTTAACTGTTATGTAGAGTCTGAATATATATCTTGGTTATTGATTGAGTGCGTTCACCATTAAGCAGGATTGCATATTATAATTCTAAGTGAAGGGATTCTGAAGTCTTATTAGAACTATCTTATATAGATACTTGTTAATTGAATCAAATTCGAGTTTATAAGTAGGATAAAGAGTATAACTTTATAGTACCTAAAAAAGAAGATCAAATCGGGTTAGAGTACTAAGTGCACGGGAAATAATTGATTATGATAGTATCTAGAAAGGGGGTAAAGTATACATCTTGCTATGAGGATATTCACACTTGTCATACACTTGCTTACTTATGTCTATAGAGTACGCTTGTATGGTTTAGTGATGCGTCCATAAACCACAAGGTAGAGTCGGACAATAACACATGGAAAGGAAATTAATAAGTAAAACTGGATTACCTCACGAACTACTCTCTTAATTATTTGATCACCACCGAAGTTTCTCTAGTTGTTTGTTTAATTACTTTGCTATTTCAATTGATGTTATTTAGTTTAATAAACAAGCCAAATCAATTTTTCCAACATAATCTTAATTAAATAGAATATAATTGAATTAATAATAATCCGTCCCTTGGATTCGATAATTAC
The DNA here is from genome assembly GCA_023678885.1 of Pogostemon cablin. Lineage (NCBI taxonomy): Eukaryota > Viridiplantae > Streptophyta > Magnoliopsida > Lamiales > Lamiaceae > Pogostemon > Pogostemon cablin. The sequence continues at coordinate 20,078,197 of CM042962.1, forward strand.
TTGGTCACCTTTCGGAACTACAAATGATATTCTTATACTTGAGGATTAATTTTGTGTGTTGAGAAAACGCTCATCATACAACTATAAATACCCTCATTTGGAAGCCTTACTTACATTCCTTCATCCATTAAACTCAATTAAATTATATCATTAGATTCAATAGTTGAAGAGAGCTTTTTAACTAAAGATCTCCATAGTTGAGATCCCTCCCCATTTCGGGGTGAGGGATCCATAGTTTTAAATATTTCTCTAGATTAGAATTTTTATTGTTTTCTGAGAAGGTGGGGACACCAAAGAAAGGATGATCCTCATGGATCTAAAACTTTATTAGGTGAAATCTAATCCTACTTATTATCTTAATTCGCTTTGGTGGGTGATTGATGCACAATTATGTATCTTGATTGAATTTCCGAATATGATTAGGTTTCGTTTATGAAATATGTATGCATGTTTTAATTTGGGATTAATGCCTTTGATATTAGTGCAAACGTGATTAGGTTATGTATTGTGTATCAACATGTCTTGTTGTGCAAACGTGATTAGGTTTGGACTGGAAATATCAGTTGCCAATTTCCACGTTATAAGTCACCCACCGTGCACGTCGTTCCTTCACGGTACCACCATGTTAAGAAACACCGCTCGCATCGGCAGCCAGTCACCTGCCCAACCGAATCGCCACCGGTGGACACTTCCAGTATATTCAACAACCTGTTGCTAGTCGTCCAGTCTAAACCTGCCGATGAAACTATATGCCTGTCGATCAGTTCGATCTGGGAGGAGCAAACCTGATATCTTAATGCCGATCACCGTTCATCCAGCGATTAGGAAGAACCACACCGTCTGCTGCCGGCAGTCAGACCGACAGCGGCTATCGGTCGCGACACCTTGCTGCAGCCTTTGCTTACCATCCGCGGTGACTGATCCCCTTGCCAAAATCCATATGCGTCAATCTGTTTCCAGCCGACCAGAATTTCTGCTAGCAACATGATTCACCACGCCGGGGCCGCGCTCTTGCCGGAGTTCCACCATCATTATGACTAACCACATGCCAAAGCCACCTGAGTGTGTCCCACCGCCATGTGCCGTTTGCTGAATTGATCACTCACGCCGCCAGTAAAATTCTAGCCATGCCGGCAACCATACATGCTCGTGGCCACTCACCAGCTTTGAAATCACCACACGTCTGCCGCTAGTCGGCCACGCTTTCCCAGTCACTAGTCGAGGTGACTTGCCCAGAAAAACTTGTAGGCTCGACCAGGATACACGCATGGCCTGACCAAAACTAGTGAGACTCGTCTAAAACATCGGCAGACCTGACTGGAAACCACAGCAACCCGCCTAGAACCTTGTCAAACTCGACCATGCCACCAAGTATGCCTAGTTTTGATGTCGTTAGGTATGATCATGATGCAGTTGAGATTCATCTACCAACGTGCCGTCGTCCATGTTTCACTTGATCATTGCCTGCAGCCACTTACCCCATCGTGGCTGATCGCTATTTTCTTTTGAAAACATGAATCTCACCCTCAAATATAAGGGATCAATTGTAGTTCGCGTGTAACCAAGTTAAATGTCGAACTCAAGGGATAGTGTCAAAGTGACAAATAAATCTAATATGACTATTTCTATTTAAGACAAACTCAATTTATGAAAATTAATTATTAAATAATAAAAATAAAATATGATACGCTGGCGAGAAAACAATTTAGCATTCTAAGATAAGAGACTGATAATGCTAAGGATAATCCAGCTTAACCATGTCACTGATTTATCTAAACCCAAATTAATTACCTGCAGACGTTTATAAGAGGATCGCTAAGCCTAGTTAGACCACCTTGATCGGGTAAGAACTAACACTTATAATGAGCTGCAAATCCTAGGATCAATAAGGAATTAACTCTCTCTCCCTCTATAGGTACTTCATTCTAAATTCCATTAAAGGCTAGAGCACTAGACTTCCCTTTCTAGGTACGCAATTATTAACCCCTTTTATCTCCTTACCAATTACCTAATAATGATGTTTTACCAAGTAATTAATATTCCAAATTGATTGTCTAACACTCTTAGGTATTATAGGCCAATCCCCTAAGACTGTCACAAGAAACAACAACTATCTTGCAGAAATAAAGAATCCTATTAACTATCAATCAGTGATACCGTTATGAATAATTAAAAGAAATCAAGACTCAAAACACAATAATATGAAGTCTCAAAATATCATCTTCAATAAGGAAATAAACAATCTGCAGAGTAAGAAACCCAAGTCTAGGGCAATCAAATCACATAATCAAAACAGTATATAGCCCTAACAATACCAATAAGATACATAGCCCATGGTGTTACAAGAAACAACCATGTCTATGGAAGAAAGCTTACCCATGAGTCTAAAAACTAGAAAGAATAAAGTAAAGAATAGAAAACTTATTTGTTTGGTTCTCCTTCTTAAACTTCGTCCTTTCTAAAATTCCCATCTCCAATCAAGTAGAAGAATACTCTCTTGAATCCTCTGCAGATGGTGGATGGCGGATGATGGGTAGAAGATGAAAGGTGGATATGGTGAACTAGGGTTAAAAACCCTAGGTGATGTAGTGGTGGTAGATTAGGCGGGTTCTCCACGATTTTGTGTGGTGATGAGAATGTGTATATATAGGTGTGAGAGTGGAATAAAATAAAGAGTAAAATGATGTGGGATCTTGAAAAATCAGGAAAAATATAATTATGGAAGATATGGAGGGATATTAAATTAGGAAATAACTTGGCCACCAAGAATATAAGGAAAAGAGGGTAATTTTCGTATATTTTCAGAATTCTCGCCGGCAGCTGCGCGACCTCATGGTTTTAAACATAACTTCTTCATGCGGATTCCGATTGAAGCGATTATTGTTCTCACGCGATCCTCTCTTCCATAGCTTTCTAATCATGTATCCCACAATCAGTTTGGACTTCTATAGAAATACAGAAAAATTACGGAATGCAGTCCTCTGCTTTCTTGAAATCTTGCACAAATTCACCCTTCATTCTTATTCAGCATTTTTATCATTTTTCCTATCAAATCACAATAAAATATCTTTCAAACACCTTTTAGTCAATAATCATTCAAATTATTAAGATCTGTGTAAATAATAGCAATTAAAGACTCAAAGAGATATCAAATTGGACCAAAAAATATATGAATTTCCACTCCCATCAAACCACTAACTTAAGATGTTGTTCGTCCTCAAATAACGAAACGACAAACCAAGAGAAATAATGAGATGAAAAATCATGTTCTAAGGGAAATATTAAACATAAACTAAGCCTTCAAATGATGTAATCAATCTTAACTCGGTTCACATAACTTCAAGTTCAAAAGCATCAATTCATTCAAAACATTCAAGTTAAGATAATTTCTTTGCCAATTCAAGTGCTCAATCCACTTATGCTCACAAGACATATAATGTAACTCTCACCTCTTGGTGTATAAAGTGTACACCTATTGGGTTATATATATATATATATATATATATATTTGCTCTTAAATTCAATTCAAATGCGTGCGTAACCATAAGCTTGCCTATTGTCTCAACTCTCCTTTTAATTGTAGCTAGCAAATTATGAATCAAAAATGTATTTTTATTGGGTTGTAATATAGGCTCTTTTGGTCAAAGTAGGAAAAATATGGATAAGTGACTCAAAACTCGGATCAATCAAGTTGCAGTCCATCTTGATCTTTCATTCTTCCTCATCACTTTTTTTTCAAGCTCACTCCTCCTTAGCTCTAAATTATTCATTTCTTTCTTCAACCACATTAATGAGAGAATATTTTTCTTCTTTTCTTTCAGCATCAAGGGTATGTGAACTACCCTACACATATTTTTTCTTTCTCTCCCTTTATTTTTTTTTCTTTTCAACTCCTTCTTTTCCATTTTTTTCTCTTTTTCAACTCATTAGGATTTTTATATCCTTTTTCTTCTCCTTTCTTCATCATCCTTTTTAACTCAAATATACTCACACTCTTTTTCTAACCTCCTCAACAATTACTCAATTGATCCAAGTAATACAAGAAAAAATAAAATACTGATTAAGCTCAAACGGGCTATTCAAAGAATGGATTTTTTAAGGCTCAAAGGGTTGAGTAAGGATTTAATAAATTCAGGTAAAGTGTATTGAAAAGATGAGCTAAAAATCAAAAGTGGTCTAATATCATTTCCGTAATCCCCTAGACTATTTTCTAATATTCAAAGAGACTCAAAGCAAGTTCTAGAATACACGCACAAGAATGATACGCTCAAGAATAAAAAATATCATGCATCCATGTAACATGATTTAAAGGCTCAAATCTTACTTGGATTTTTCATAGAATGAATGGGCACTCTTCAAGGCTACGCATACATCATAACAAGGATGTCAAGAACTTCAAGCACTTAAGAATTAAAGCATGTTCCCCTTATTAATCACAATCAACTTCATAGGCAGAAATTAACAGTTCAAAGATCCCCATGAAATTCAGGTCATAGAATTAAAGATCATGCTCCTCACTCATAAGAATTCAAAACTCACATAAAATTTAGAATAAGGAACGAAGTAACCTGATTTCAATCTCCTTCATATCTAGCAAGTTCCTCAAGTTTTCCATCTTGGTCCGGCGTAGGCCTCAGATAGAACTCGCTTTGCTACTCCAATACTATTCTCAAACAATAAAGCTCAACACAAAACTCATCATCACAGGATTGATAAGAGATAAAAATATCAGAGACATCAGAAAATTAAGGATCGAAAAATATCAAAAAGACAAAAATCGATGACTGAGCACCAAGGGACACACAAAAATAAATGAAGACACACAAGATACCGGGATAGTCGCAAAAAAATTCAAAAGATCGAAATAATTTCAAAAATTCGAAAAAAAATCGACCTCCAAGCATCACACAGAGTGAACATACCTAGGTGCGGATAGAACAAGGGAAGAACATCACACCCCCAAACTTAGACGAAAACCTGAGTTGAATCTAAGTTTCAAATGATGTTATTACCTTAAGTGTAAGCATACACCTTGAGTATAAATCACCTAGCACAAGACGCAACGAAAACAAACAAAATAAAAGCAATAAAGTTTAACGTCATAAACAAAAAAAATCACAAAAGACTTATAAGTATCTAATGCTATCTCAGGCAATGACGCTAAAAACTTGATCGCTATTTTTTTTCGAAAACATGAATCTCACCCTCAAGTATAAGGGATCAATTGTAGTACGCGTGTGACCAAGTTAAATGTAAAACTCAAGGGATAGTGTCAGAGTGACAAATAAATCTAATATGACTATTTCTATTTAAGACAAACTCAATTTATAAAAATTAATAATTAAAAAATAAGAATAAATTATGATACGCTGGCGAGAAAACAATTTAGCATTCCAAGATAGGAGACTGATAACGCTAAGGACAATCCAACTTAACCATGTGACTGATTTATCTAAACCCAAATTAATTACCTGCAGACGTTTATAAGAGTATCGCTAAGCCTAGTTAGACCACCTTGATCGGGTAAGATCTAACACTTATAATGAGCTGCAAATCCAAGGATCGATAAGGAATTAACTCTCTCTCCCTCTATAGGTACTTCATGCTAAATTTCATTAAAGGCTAGAGCACTAGACTTCCCTTTCTAGGTACACAATTATTAACCCCTTTTGTCTCCTTACCAATTACCTAATAATGATGTTTTACCAAGTAATTAATATTCCAAATTGATTGTCTAACACTCTTAGGTATTATAGGCCAATCCCCTAAGACTGTCACAGGAAACAATAACTATCATGCAGAAATAAAAAATCGTATTAACTATCAATCAGTGATACCGTCATGAATAATTAAAGAAATCAAGACTCAAAATACAATATGAAGTCTCAAAATATTATCTTCAATAAGAAAATAAACAATCTGCAGAGTAAGAAATCCAAGTCTAGGACAATCAAATCACATAATCAAAACAGTATATAGCCCTAACAATACCAATAAGATACTTAGCCCATGGTGTTACAAGCAACAACCATGTCTATGGAAGAAAGCTTACCCATGAGTCTAAAAACTAGAAAGAATAAAGTAAAGAATAGAAAACCTATTTGTTTGGTTCTCCTTCTTCAACTTCGTCCTCTCCAGAATTCCAATCTCCGATCATATAGACGAATACTCTCTTGAATCCTCTGCAGATGGTGGATGGCGGATGGCGGATGATGGATAGAAGATGAAAGGTGGATATGGTGAACTAGGGTTAAAAACCCTAGGTAATGCAGTGGTGGTAGATTTGGCGGGTTCTCCACGATTTTGTGTGGTGATGAGAATGAGTATATATAGGTGTGGGAGTGGAATAAAATAAGGAGTAAAACGATGTGGGATCTTGAAAAATCAGGAAAAATATAATTATGGAAGATATGGAGGGATATTAAATTAGGAAATAACTTGGCCACCAAGAATATAAGGAAAAGAGGGTAATTTTCGTATATTTTCGGAATTCTCGCCGGCAGCTGCGCGACCTCACGGTTTTAAACATAACTTCTTCATCCGGATTTCGATTGAAGCGATTCTTGCACTCACGCGATCCTCTCTTCTGTAGCTTTCTAACCATATATGACACGATCAGTTTGGACTTCTACAGAAATACAGAAAAATCACGTAATGCAGTCCTCTGTTTCATTTGAAACCTTGCACAAATTCACCCTTTATTCTAATTCAGCATTTTTATCATTTTTCCGATCAAAACATAACAAAATACCTCTCAAGCACCTTTTAGTCAATAATCATTCAAAGTATTAAGTTCGGTGCAAATAATAGTAATTAAACACTCAAAGAAGTATCAAATCGGACCAAAAAATACATGAATTTCCACTCTCATCAGTGGCCAACCTCATTCAGAGACGTCAACAGCAGCAGTGGGTATCAGACAGCAACAACGATAGCAACCTACAAACCCTAGCCATCATCGACAAACCCGACCTTCAGGCACCATCTGCCATCGTCCCGCCATCGCTGGCCTTGCCTTTCACTTTCACCATCATGTCCCAACAGCCCCATTCCGACATCCATCATCAGCCAACCATTGCCATTGCCGTGAACGCGTGGGGTGTGGAGTGTGTGTGTGTAAAAGGCATGCATAAAGAAAAAGGGTTGGAGCAGCCGTGAAAAGGGTTTATACAGATTGCTCAAAATATCAAAACCCAACTTTCATGCGATCATTATTCAAGAATAATTCACATAATTCACACAAACCCTAGTCTAATGTTAACCGTTAGGGTTCCATACGTTTTTAAATCAACGGAAGCAAGAAATAATAGAAACGTATTACCTTTCACAGGGTATGCTGAAGATGAAAGATTATAGCCGGTAGCCTGCACAGCCTGACGGTTGTGGCCATAACTTCCTCGTCTGATCTCTGATTCGAGTGATCTATGCACCAAAATGACTCTCTCTTCCATGGCTTTCCAATCACACGCATAGTTTGGACTTACACATAATTTTAGAAAAATTGGTGAAGTTGACGGACAGAAATAGCAAACGACCTTTCGGCCTTCTGTTGTATTCCTAAGCCACGTCTCGACATTGAGTGGGCAATGATTTACGAGACGAACTCATTCTGCAGTCCAACTGTTTCTCATGTGTTTTTGGGCATGAATCAAATTTTCAGACTGCTGAGATTGGTTATTATATAGGCTACAACAGGGACCAGGAGGAGAAATTAGGGTTTGGGCCTCCCATTGGGCTTAAACATCCAAGTTTAGCCCAAAACTTATACTTAAGTACAATAATAATAAATCATTCCACTAAAAAAATATTATTGCACTGCCACCCTAATCCCAAATTACATGAGTCCGTTAATCTCCCCATGTTTATGATTCAATGCCCATTAATTAATTAAGTTATTGACAATTCCATTAATTAATATATTTACCGAGAGTAGTACCACTCAAACTTATTATCATGCCGGAACAAGTCCACCTGCAGGGTTTACATGATAATCATTATGAGCTCCTCAAGGGGACATCATCAACCAATTCCATTAGGACATAGATTCCTTCTACAATCAACATCACACCATAGAGACAGCATCATCTCTTAACTTACTGAGCATATTGATTTAATAATTAAATCTCACCCATTGATGAATCAAGGAAATAAATACTGGCTTACGTGTCGACGTTATTGTATAGGGATTAATAGTACGAACAACCATAATAACAGAGATCAAGTTTCATTATATAGTCAGTATAGATCGAATGATCTCAACACGGTCCTGTTCAATACACAAACTGCACTAGTGTAATTTTATAGTCAAGACACACTAATACCAAATCACACTACAACCATCTCGATAGATAGTCCCCGTCTATCTCGGTTGTGATCATCTATTTTTACTTTATAAGGAGCGATAATATGATCTTCCACGTGACACCACACACCACATTATCTACAGTATAAAGTAAATGAACTTTTGCAACAACATTATTGCAAACATTTGATCACATGATTCTCATTTCAAATAAATTATATTGTTAAAACATTGTTCATATAAAAGGCTAGACTTTCAGTATATAATCCAACAATCTCCCACTTATACTAAAAGACTATGCTGCCATATCTCCTACCATACATCTGATTCCCTCTCCCACTACTATACCATTAAAAGCTCTCGCCTTAAGGTCCTTGTAAAAGGATTTACTAGGTTATCATCTGATGCAATCTAGGCGACAACAACCTTCCCCTCATCATACATTTTCTCGTATCAGGTAGTACTCGCTTTCAATGTTGGCATTCAATCGTTTGGTTAATGTGAACCGTTAGGGTTCCATGTGTTTCTAATTCAGCGGAAGCAAGAAACATAGAAACGTATTACCTTTCACCAGGGTATTTTGAAGAAGATGAATTCTCGCTAGCAGTCTGCACAGCCTCACTGTTTTGGGGATAACTCTCTTATCTGATCTCCGATTTGAGTGATCTACATGCAAAAACGATCCTCTCTTCAGTGGCTTTTTATCAGTATATCACATGTCAAATTCTGACTTCCACACAAATTTAGAAAATCATGAAAGTTGACGAATAGCAGCAGCAAATAACCTTTTGGTCTTCTGCTGTATTACCAAGTCCAATCTCGACGTTGTGTGGGCGACGATCCTCAAGATCTTCTCAATCTGCTGTTCCCTCCTCACAGTGTTAGGCGTGATTAACTTTTCAGTTAGGATTTTCGGACAGCTGAAATTACTTATACATGGGCTACATCAGGCACCAGGAGGAGAAATTAGAGTTGGGCCTCCATTGGGCTACCGTTTTAATCCCATAATTATATTATGAGCTCCTTCTTATTATGAGCCCGTTAGTCTCTCCATGTTTCAGTTATACAATGCCCATTAATTAGTTAAGTTACTGACAACTCCATTAATCAATATCTCATTCAAGAGTAGACCACTCAACCTCATTATCATGCCGGAATAAATCCACCTGCAGGGTTTACATGATAATCCTTATGAGCTCCTCAAGGGGACATCATCAACCTATGTCGAACACGGATTCCATCTACAATCAACATCACACCATAGAGACAGTACTATTTCCCAACTCACCGAGTTTGTTGATTTAATTTCATGTAAATCTCACCCATTGATGAATCAAAGAAATACATACTGCCTTACATGTCGAGGTTATTGTATAAGGATTAAGAGCACGAACTTCCATAATAACTGAGATCAAATTCTTCTATATAGACAGTATAAGTCGAACGAATATGATTCTATAGTCAAGACAAACTAATACCAAATCAAACTACAACCATCACGATAGAGAGTCTCCGTCTACCTCGATTGTGAGCATCTATTTATACTTTATAAGGAAACCGATAATATTATCTTCCGCGTGTCGTTGCACAACATATTATCTACAGTATAAAGTAAATGGACTATTTCATCGGACATATAAATAAATTATAAGACGTAATAATTTGATCATATGATTCTCATTTCAAATAAATTGTTATAACATTGTTCATACTAAAACTAGACTTTTAGTATACAATCCAACAGCTGCCATATCTGCTGCCATACATCTGATTCCCTCTCCTACTACTAGACCTTTAAAAGCTCTCGCCTTAAGGTCCTTGTAAAAGGATTTACTAGGTTATCATCCGATGCAATCTAGGCGACAACAACCTTCCCTTCATCATATGATTTCTCGTATCTAGTAGTACTCGCTTTCAATGTGTTTAATTGCCTTATGGACTTGTGATTCCTACAAGTTTGCTACTACACCATTATTATCACAATAAATTTTGATAACTTTGGACAAACTCAAAATCACATATAAGTCCATTACCAAGTTTCTAGAACCATACAGATACTTTGGCTGCCATAAGGCCCCAATATTATTATCTTTTTCATGTTGGAGTCCGAAATATATTTCTATATAACACTCCTCCATGCTATGGATCTACTTCCTTATTTAAACACACAACCTTGAGGTGGATTTACTGCAGTCCCTATGATTTGAAAAACTGAATCTAAGTAACTGTCAAAAAATAATGATTCATTCCGGTAAGCTTACATATAAGTTCCAGTCCTCTTTAGGCACTTCAAATATGTCTTACCATATTCAATATTCTTGTTCTGGGTTACCTTGATACCTACTGAATATGCCATTAGAAAAAACAGATATCCAATCTCGTGCATATCATTCCATAAATTAAGCTTCCTTATTGCCGAAGCATAGGGAACCACATTTATCTATTTTATCTTCTTTTGTGTCTTAAGACACAAATCCTTAGATAAGTCACATGCTAAAACAAGTGAGGATTGTATCAATTGATGAAGCTTGAGACAAACACAACATCCTATCTTGTGATCTTTATTACTATGATCGCAAGGATATATTTTGCTTCTCTTAAGTCGTTCATTTCATACTGCTTTGTTAACCATACCCATACGCCCGACAATATTCTTTCAATGTCTCCAATGAGCAAGATACTATCTACGTACTTATAAGAAATACCACCACGTTTTCGTCACTCGTTTCAATACAAAAAGACTCATCCGAGCATTGATTAAATCCATACGACTGGATTTCCTTATCAAAACAGATGTTTCATGATCTAAAAGCTTGCTTTGGTCCATTGATGGACACTTATAAGCTTACACTTGAAATGCTCTTAGTTCTATCCAATGAATTACTCTGGTTGCTTCATTGTAGAGCCACTTACATCCAATGGCTTTTACACCATTTAGTGGTTTTACAAGCTTCTGGAGTTGATTTAAAATCCATATTTTATTTCAAAATTCATTGCAACTTACTAAGATTTCGATCTTGTAGAGCTTTATTGCCTCCATGGGCATATTTCATGTTTACTAGGGACCAAGTCTCACGGCTCTCCCAAAACAGAAATCTAATCGTTGTTTAGCAACCCTCCCACTATGACAAGGTACTAATGCAATTGTGTATCAGATATGACACGCGATGCAGTTTAGTTGTGGTATATCTTGTTGTAGTCTTGGTACTAAAATTTGTGTTTCCGTTTTCACACTTTTAGAACAACTTATATATGGATTTGTAATTTATTACATAGTCCCTTCCAAAAATCTAGTGTTCGCGTAAACAATCACTTTCTGATCTTTTGGATTTCTAAATAAATCATCCTTCATTTTTCTAGGAAATCCCACAAACAGACAAACATGCATACATCATGTTGTTTCTAGGGCTTACCCATAAAATGAATTTAGTAATTTCCAAATAATTCATCATCTATCTAACCATTTCCATAAGAGTCATTTTCCTTCTTTCCACGACACCATACAGCTGGGGTTTGCCCGGTGTAATTAAATTGGGATTCAATCCCAACCTCTGATTAATAGCTCCTAAACTATCCTAAGAGGTACTCGCCATCACGATTAAATCGTAATGACTTGATATATTTTCCATGACGCTTCACTGCATCAGCCATGTACTTCTTGAATTAATCATAATACTCAGACTTGCAGTGCATCAAATAAATATATCTAGTTTCTAGAAAAATCTTTGAATATTCATAAACACCTCTCGCCAGGTAATCTTAGGATCGGATAAATCATAATGAACCATTTCCAACATATCTATACATGGCTCTATACCCCATAAACCTAACGGTCAATCATCTATCAACTTTCGAATCGTACTTTAGTAAAATGATCGAGTGTTCGATGCCAAAGATATGTTTAGTTCATCTCCGAAGTTTCTTTTCTCTTATAAGGTTAGAAGATGCATTATTAATTACTATTTATTGCATCGTAGGATAAACATAATTTAAGAGTGTACAAATTGTCACTATCATACCATAACAGATTATGGCTCCATCCTTCATTATAATGACCTTGTCATTTAAATGAAATAGAGTATCTATCCGTTAATACATAGAAACCGAAATAAAATTCTTTGTATGAAAACATCCGTGAAGATAATTTCTCAAAATCAAACGTTTATTCCTATCATAAGATAAATAAACAACTCCCACTGCAACAACCTCTACTTTCGTAGCTTACCCATGTACTCAATAATCTTATCATCACTTAGTTGCAGGCTAGTGATTTCGGTATTTACACACAACGTGTCAGTAAATGCCATCACTAATCACGCTTCAACAATTAGTGAATAAGATACTATCTTGTTCACTTCTTGATGAAATTAGGTTTGCTTTGCCACATGTTTTGTCAGAAGTTTCTCACCATATACGACCTCTTATAATTCAGGTAGAACTTGCTCAAAACATCTAGGCAAATTACGAAGAATAAATTGACCTAGGTTTCCCCTTCAATTTTTATTCCAAGTATTTCCAATTCTTTCATCAAGTTTAACCATAACCTCTTGCCTTTTTATCTTTCTCAAGTGTTCGAAGAGTTGGATGAGACCATCATATTTCTATGAACCTCTCACCTCTTCACTAAAGATTTTAAATAGGCATCAAAGGATATCTTTAGTGAGAACACATTTTTATTTTCTTAAGCAGTATTAATTAAAACCAAGATTCTTATCAATCATTTATTTTGGACCAGTAAGTATGTTTTCTTATAGTTAACAATAAGTGAAATAAACTATTCAAAAATTCAGAGAATTAAGTAAATAAATACGACGATCAAACACTTCGAATTTAAATTTTATATTGATTCCCCCAATAAACAATATAAAATGAATTCACCTATATCTCAAGCACCGTGAATTTGCATGCCACGTTAGTGTGGACGTATACAAACCTGAACATTCGCAAGAAAAGGTTTTACCCATTAATTCCATACGTCATAATTAACCTTATGACTTAATGATTAATAGTCGGTTGTCCTTTAGCCATGCATTTAATAGTAGTGACTCCGTTAGGGAAGATACATATTAATTGCACCTAAGTGTATACCATTATTTGATATTAATTACGTTACCCAAGTTTGTGTGTCTTAAAGTTGGAGAAGTCCACACGCCCTCAAATAATTTTCTACAATCATCAATGATTAATTTGTATCAGTGATCCGCAAATAAAACTCATCCATTGGGAAGGATGGTACTATAGCCGACTCATAAGCTTACTTGCATCACATTACAAATAATAATTATTTAATGAAATTTATTCCAGTGATCCACAAATAAAACTCATCCGTTGGGGAGGAAGGCACTAAAACCGACTCATAAGCTTATTTGCATCACTTAATAAATCAATAATGGAGGCCGCGAGATCATGATCAATCCCTCTCCCACTTAGTTATTTAACAAGAGAGTTTTTGCATGCATACAATATAACAGATATAATAATGCAAATAAACATGCTATTATTACGATAAATAAGGCAGTAAATCAAATAGCACATTCAATCCAAATATATAATAATAATTGGCTAATAAAATAATTATAACAATTGCATAAAAGGAAATAAAATAATTACCAAATATATGTTGACTTGGTCAACACTCCTATTAAACAATTAAAAACACGTGACTTGAGCAAGAAGAAAACTTATGCATTAAGTTATCTTGATCCACGGTTTCACAGGGAGAGTAAAAACCGCTCAAGTCATGCACCAATCTACCCTTGCGACGTCACCCCTCTCAAGGAAGAACACACGAGCACCGGCGACACAACTGCCAATTGCCAGAAAAGTAATAAAACGGCCGGTTAGATCAGTCCATCCAACCATGTAACAGTCTGCTGCAACTGTCTCAAATCTTGCTTGAAGACTGCCTTCCCTGGAATCCCATCGAGCAGCCGCCGGAAATATCAGTCGCCAATTGCCACGTTATCAGTCACCCACCGTGCACGTCGTTCCTTCACGGTACCACCATGTCAAGTAACGCCACTCGCATCGGCAGCCAGTCACCTGCCCAGCCGAATCGCCACCGGTGGACACTTCCAGCATATTCAACAGCATGTTGCTGGTTGTCCAGTCTAAACCTGCCGGTGAAACTTTACGCCTGTCGATCAGTTCAATCTGGCAGGAGCGAACCTGATATCTCAACGCCGATCACTGTCCATCCAGCGATTAGGAAGAACCACACCGTCCGCTGCCGGCAGTCAGGCCGACAGTGACTACCGGTCGCGACACCATCATTGTGACTGACCGCCTGCCAAAGCCACCTGAGCGTGTCCCGCCGCCATGCGCCGTTTGCTGAATTGATCACTCAAGCCGCCAATAAAATTCTAGTCGTGAGTGCCGACAACCACACATGCTCGCGGCCACTCACCAGCTTTGAAACCACCACACGTCTGCCGCTAGTCGGCCACGCCTTCCCAGTCACTTGTCGAGGTGACATGCTCGGAAAAACTTGTAGGCTCACCGGGATACACGCCAGGCCTGACCAAAACTCGTGAGACTCGTCCAAAACATCGGCAGACCCGACTGGAAATTTGCCCAGACCCAACTGGAAACCACAGCAACCCGCCCAGAACCTTGTCAAACTCGACCGTGCACCACGTGTGCCCAGTTTTGATGCCGTTTGGTATGATCATGATACAGTCGAGATTCATCTGCCACCATGTCGTCGTCCATGTCTCACTTGGTCATTGCCTGCAGCCTCTTACCCCATCGTGGCCAACCTCATTGCGACTTCAACAACAACAGTAGGTATCAGACAGCCACCATGATAGCAACCTGCAAACCCTAGCCATCATCGACAAACCAGACCTTCAGGCACCATCTGCCATCATCCCGCCATCGCTGGCCTTGCCTTTCACTTTCACCATCGTGTCCCAACAGCCCTATCCCGACATCCATCATCAGCCAACCATAGCCGTTGCCATGAACGCGTGGAGTGTGGAGTGTATATGGTGTACAAGGCATGCATAAAGAAAAAGGGTTGGAGCAACCGTGAAAAGGGTTTATACAGATTGCTCAAAATATCAAAATCCAACTTTCATGCGATCATTAGTCAAGAATAATTCACATAATTCACACAAACCCAAGCTAACGTGAATCTTTTGGGTTTCATACGTTTTTAAATCAGCGGAAGAAAGAAATCATAGAAACGTATTACCTTTCACAGGGTATGCTGAAGACGAATGATTCTCACCGATTCACACAAACCCTAGCTAACGTGAACCGTTTGGGTTTCATACGTTTTTAAATCAGCGGAAGAAAGAAATCATAGAAACGTATTACCTTTCACAGGGTATGCTGAAGACGAATGATTCTCATCGGCAGCCTGCGCAGCCTGACGGTTGTGGCCATAACTTTCTCTTCTGATCTCTAATTTGAGTGATCTATGCATCAAAATGACTCTCTCTTCCGTGGCTTTCCACCGATCTATCACACGCACAGTTTGGACTTACACATGATTTTAGAAAAATCAGTGATGTTGACAGACAGAAACAGTAAATGACCTTTCGGTCTTCTATTGTATTCCTAATCCACGTCTCGATGTTGTGTGGGCAACGATCTACGAGACGAACTCAATCTGCAGTCCAACTGTTTTTCATGTGTGTTTTGGGCGTGAATCAATTTTTTAGACTGCTGAGATTGACTATTATATAGGCTACAACAGGGACCAGGAGGAAAAATTAGGGTTTGGGCCTCCCATTGGGCTTAAACATCCAAGTTTAGCCCAAAACTTATACTTAAGTCCAATAATAATAAATCATTCCACTAAAGAAATATTATTGAACTGCCACCCTAATATCAAATTATGATTATGGGCTCCTTTTTATTATGAGCCCGTTAATCTCCCCGTGTTTAAGATTCAATGTCCATTAATTAATTAAGTTACTGACAACTCCATTAATTAATATATTTACCGAGAGTAGTACCACTAAACTTTATTATCATGCCGGAACAAGTCCACATGCAGGGTTTACATGATAATCATTATGAGCTCCTCAAGGAGACATCATCAACCAATTCCGTTAGGACACAGATTCCTTCTACAATCAACAGCACACCATAGAGACATCATCATCTCCTAACTCACTGAGCATATTGATTTAATAATTAAATCTCACCCATTGATGAATCAAGGAAATAAATACTAGCTTACGTGTCGAGATTATTGTATAGGAATTAATAGTACGAACATCCATAATAAAATAGATCAAGTTCTATTATATAGTCAGTATGAACCGAACGATCTCAACGCAGTCCTGTCAATACACAAAGTGCACTAGTGCAATTTTATAGTCAAGACAGACTAATACCCAATCACACTACAACCATACCGATAGATAGTCCCGTCTATCTCGATTGTGAACATCTATTTATACTTTATAAGGAGCGATAATATGATCTTCCATGTGACGTCGCACACCATATTATCTACAGTATAAAGTAAATGGACTTTTGCAACAACATTATTGCAAATATTTGATCACATGATTCTCATTTCAAATAAATTAAATTGTTAAAACATTGTTCATACAAAAGGCTAGACTTTCAGTATACAATCCAACAAAGAGTACGCTTGCTCTTTTATATTGAAATTTGCGATCAAGTTCATGGTGGCGTTGTCGGGGAATTTTGTTGTATTTGTGACTTTGGGTTCGTTGAGTGGTTAGGATAGGGACTTTTTTGATTTGATTTGTTTTTTGTTTTATGGTTATGTTTGTAGGGACGAAGACGTGGAGCCATGGTATTGGCCTTGAAAAGTAAAGGAGTGGTGCAAATTGAGGTAACGGACATCTTTTCAACTTAAATTTGAATTTGTCTAATTTAAGTTTGGAGGTATGCCGTCTTTGTTACTTGACTTTTCTATGGTTTGAATTATAAAATTGCATCCATGAACTCCTACTTGAGCATATTGCACCGGCGCACGTTTAAGTCTTTACTCTTTTCTTTGGCACGTATTTTCTCCTTTTTTGTTGTTTTCGTTTTTTTCTTTTTCGTGCTTTATCTTATTCTCAATAAGGAGAAAATCTTTCTTGGCTCTCTTGTGCTTAATTGTGAGAAATTTTGAGACTACGATGTTTGGTTGAGATTTGTGACCAGATGAATTTTTAGTTGTGTACTTGTTGAGCTATGGTTTATGCTTGTTTTGTCTTGTCTTTCACTACTATAAGCCCGTAAGCTTTTGGGCCTTAAAATCATGAAATCAAATGGTTTTTTCCTTTCTTATGCGAAGATTGTTGGAAATGATTTAAGGCCATCTTTGTTTTGACAAGTCACTTAGCCAACTTAATCCTACCAAATGAAATCATATCATAGTTTGCCTCTTTGAGCTTATTATCTTTATTTCTTTGACAACCTACAAATTTTGTCTTTTTTATCCATATTTTATATCCTAATCACCTTTGTCAATTAGTAGAGGATTAATGGGGATGAAGTGGTTGAATTGAGCTTACAAGAGAGTTTAGGAAGAGAATAATGGTAAATTTGCAAGAAAAGAGGAAGAAGAGATGAAAAAGAAATAATGGAGGTTGAGAAAAAAATTGAGTAAAACTTGTATAAAAGAAGCATAAAGGAGCTCTACTAGAAAAATGGAAAGAGAGCACTTGGAGAAAAAAAAGAGAAAAAAAATTCAATAGTGGAAGAAGATAAGAAAAAGGTTCTTCAGTTTGTTGGATGGATAAATTCTATTTTTAATTAAGGTGGAAAAATGAAAAAGTGGGAATAAGAGTTGACATTGGCAAACAACTTGAATTCTTCACTAATTTGAGGAAAGAGAGAGTGGGAGTTGATAATGGCCGTCAACTTAAATTCTCTACTAGTCTTGAGCTTACTTTTTCTAAATATTTTTCCTACCCAATACCAAAGAGCCTACATTACAACCTCATATAAAGACCTCATTGATTCAATAATTAACTCACATACAAGTGGTGGAGAGCGTACACTTTTGACAAGCATATGGTAATATCATGCATTTGAATTGTTTTTTGAGAGTATACACTTCTCCCGTACATTTCTTTTGAGTGAGAGAGTAATGCAAAATCTAGAGAGGAGTAGTGAAGATGCTTCTCTTGAAAAAAAATTTTTCTCTCTCTAGAATTTTTTCTCTCCCTTCTCTCTAAAAATTCTTGCTAATTTCGTTTTGTTCTCCCGGCATAGAGGCGCATCTGCCCGACGTGGGCTCCTCTCGGCCTTCTTCTTTGTTGAACCCGAATCATGGTCAGACTGATACTCCATCGAATCCATGGTTTGAAGAGTTGTTGAATCGGAACAGTGCCTATGCTAGGCAACAGATGTCGCCCAACGATGGCTCTGATCGCCTAAACTTGATATCAGGTATTATGGCCATAATTCCCGTTTGATCTGTTACAGCGCGATAGCCTTTGATTCCTAACTTGCAGGACAAGTTTTCTGCAAACCCTAACATGCTGGGTTTTTCTACAAACCCTAATGTACAGGGTGTTTCTGTTGGTCACAAATATACTGATCAAACACGCGGTGAGGATTCTGATCGTTATTCGCCGATTAGGAATCGAAATGATCCTACATCGTATGCATCAAAGGTTGGCGGTGAGGATGACCCTTTTTTGCACATCAAAAAGGCCATATGCAAGGGGCCTTTTACTGGCCCTGTGGCGATGCCAATCAAAAAACAAGTTATATCCCTACGTTAGTGATTTCTAATACGTTCTACGAGAACTGTAAAAAGTTGTTTTTGCAATTTGTTATTACCAGGATTCTCACGGAAAAGGGTTCCAAGCCCTTTACACAACCGATTGTTGAAGCTCTTCTAGGAAAGATTTTATCTTTTAAAGAAATACTTGCGATTCCTGTTGGGAGAGTGTATTATACAGTATATGTCCCTAATAATGAAATGAAGATCAGCATTCTAAAAAAAGGTTTTTTGAAGACAGTGGTACGCAAATACGTGTACAATAATGGACTCCAACGTTTAACCCTTACAAGGTTAAATCGTTGCTTGTTTCTATATGGGTGAGAATTTATGAGTTACCTATGGAGTTGTGGCATGAAGAGGTTATTAGAAAGGTGGCTTCAGTGGTGGGTGTTCCAATTCAAATCAATGATAGGACCTTGAATGGTTCTAATGATCACTTTGCAAGAGTTTTGGTTGAGGCAGATATATTGGAGGAGCTGCCAAAGACTATGAACATTGATACATTAGAGGGGATAATCCTTATATCTTTCGGTTGTGAATACTTCCCAGAATATTACAATTTTTACAATATTCTGGGTCATGGGGTGGAAGCTTGCTCAAAGAAAACAGGTAAGCAGGAGAGCCGTAAGAGAAAGCAAAAAGCTCACAAGACTGCGAGGATCGGTTCTAATCCGAAGGGATTTACTGTCCCAAAGAAGTTCTGGTCAAGGAGGGAAGATCCAAACTAGGAGATCCCCAATCCAGTGAGCACTTCCAATAAATTCCAGGACTTGGCTGAAGATGATGAAAGGGAGATTGATAAAAGTCAGAAAGATTATGATAAAGGTGAAGAGGAAGATATCAATGAGGGTCTTAGTCAGGGTACAAAGGATCAGAATAATGATGATCAAGATCCTAGTGATGTTGATGTAGATTCTAAGCATGAGGTATTTGATGAACGTGAGATGAAAGATGAGGATCAGGAGATCAAAAGCTCGCCGAAAACAAGTATCCTATCTGGTAATGTGATAGTGCTTTATCAGGAGGAGCCTACCCCAATAAATATCCTTCTTCTTTAGGTCGAACAGTAATTATTCCAGTGGAGGAGCAAAAGCATACCTCTGTTATAGGTATGGACAGCAGCACCTCTCATTTCAAGAGACCTGAACCACCTAACACGAGATCAAAGAAACCAGGGATTAAACATGTTAATCCTGGAACTAAATCCACGAAGAACATGCATTCAATTGCTATTAAGGAATGGGAGGAGCCTTAGAAGCTGCAGAAGCATGGTCGTGGGGTTCGTTTTAAATGAATGTATTATTCTAGTTCGTTTTAGAATGTTTTAAGAAGCCGCTCAAGCAGCCCTGAAGGAAATTTGTCGCAAAAATAAGCCGCTTTTGATTGCGATTGTGGAACCGAAATTTCTATTTTCTACAATCCCTGCCTATACTTGGAGTAACTTGGGCCTGTCTTTTGCTGGTCAGAATCACAGGGATGGACTTTGGCCAAATATCTGGGTATTTTACAATGCTCAATTTATATCACAGATATAAGTTGTTCTTTCCACTTCAAAAATTATGATATTTGAATTCATATATAATGCTTCAAATTATCGGTCTGGCTTTGTTCATGTCCATACGGATCATGTTATCCGTCGTTCTTTATGGGTGGATATTTCTATTCATCTTTCGAATAATATGTTAATACTTGGAGATTTTAATTCTACCTTGGGAGCGCATGAAAGACTTCATAATTCTCGACATGATAATTTGGCTCCCATAGAATTTTGGAAATTCTTCAAATCCACGGGGTTGAATGATCTTGATATGCATGGGTCCAAATTTACTTGGGTCAGTAGGTCTGCTACTAGAGCCATGCACACCTCCAAAATTGATAGAGTGTTTGCTTCGGATGGTTTTATTGATATTTTGGACTCGGTTGTTGCCACAGCTCTTGCTAGACATGGATCGAATTATACACCGATCCTTACTGCATGTAAACTTTTTGTACATGCTCCTAAGCCATTTCGTTTTCAATTAATGTGGTTAATGAATATAGGTTTTTTCGTGATGGCTAAAACTTTTTGGGCTAAACCCCTTACGCATCCCAACCCAATCATGAGATTTGTTGCTAAACTTAAGAGACTCAAACATGATATCAAGGGTTGGAACTCTTCCTCCTTTGCAACGTCTTTGATGACGTAGACATAGCCATGAATGCTCTGCGAGATATTCAAATTCGAATTGGGGAGGAAGGTGATTCAGTGGAGTTATTCTGTGATGAGGTTGATGCTCACATTGCGTTGAACAAAAAGCTTCTTGATAAGCATAAATTTTGGGAGCAGAAGAATAGATCGTCTTGGTTAAAAGATGGCGACAGAAACACTGAATTTTTCCATAAAAATCAAAGGATCTCTAAGACGAAATCTGCCATTAACTCGATGCTAATTGATGGAGAGATTGTCAGTAACAAACAACAGATTTCGCAGCATGTGGTTGAATACTATAAGGCTCTTTCTAAAGCCCCGGAAGATGATGTTAGTTTTGATGAATTAGGGTTTCTTAACCCTTTTATGCAGGCGGCTAACAACACTTCTCTTACAGCCATTCCCTCGACAGAGGAAATCGCTGAGGCAGTGATGATTCTTTCTGCGGACAGTTCTCCTGGGCCGGATGGGTATGGAGGTTCCTTTTATCAGAGATGTTGGTATTTCATACAATCAAATGTATGCAATGCAGTTCAATAATTTTTCATTCATGGACAATTGCCTCCAGACATCAACTGCAACTTTGTTGTTTTCATTCCAAAAATTGAAAGGGCTAACAAGGTAGAAGATTTTCGACCAATTAACCTTTGTAATTTCTTTTTTAAGATTTTACAAAGATTTTGGCAAGCATATTGGGGCCTATCCTTTCCAAATATCTAAGGATTTATCAGTTTGTTCTCATTCCGGAGCGTAATATACATCACTGCATTGCAATTACCTTGGAGAGATTAAATTGCCTCAACAATTCTACACAGGGCAATGTTGGTTTCAAAGTGGACATTAGAAAGGTGTTTGATACTTTGAGGTGGGATTTCATTTTGCATGTGCTGCACAGAATGGGTTTTCATCCGATTTTCATCAAGTGGATTCAGATTATTTTTGTGGCAGAGGGGTTCGTCAAGGAGATCCATTATCACCTTTACTTATTTGTATTATAGAGGAAGTACTGGGGAAATGGATTGACAACAAAATAGACACTGGAGAGTTTCTCCAAGCTCGAGCTAACAGAAACACATTCATACCCCATACTTATTTTATGCAGATGATATCACTATTTTTTGCAGGGGTAATGCGAGTACAATCCAATGTCTCAAAAACATCATGAGTAGCTTTGCAATCATGTCGGGGCAAGTGTATAATCTATCTAAATCGAAAGTCTATTTCGGGAGGCATGTTACACCAGTTGATAAAAGGCGAGTGCATCATCTATTGGAAATTCAGGAGGGTAGTTTCCCCTTTAAATATCTGAGTGCCCTAATATTTATAGAGGCTCCTAAAATTGCACAATTTCAGCAAGCCACTGATGGAATCCTTAGCAAATTTCATAGATGGAAGGGCAACACATTATCAATGGCTGGACGAATTTGCTTAGTTAACTCAGTTATCATCTCTACAGCTATGCATATTATGATGATATATAGATGGCCACGGCATCAACTCAAGAGAATTGAGTAAGCATGCTGAAACTTGGTGTGGACAGGGGAACCAACAAAGCAACACCATTTTACGGTGGGCTGGAAAAGGGTATGCTCACCCACGGCGGAAGGAGGGCTACGCATTCGCTCTATTAGATCAGCTAATGATGCATATGTGATGAAACTTGCATGGGAAATTATGGAAAGAAAAGATGCATTGAGCTTTCTTAAAAACAGATGGTTTGATGAACAACTGCTGAGGGTTCGGCTTACTCCCTTGTCTATTGATACACGTTTTCTTAGCATTCAAAACTAACCCCCAAGTATGAAGGATATCAGTTGCAGCTTAAGCAAGCGACCAAGTTAACTATCGAACCCAAAGGACGATGTATTATCAATTTAATTATTTACTAAATTAATTAAGACAAGATGGCAATAACGTTTAAGGATTGAATTATTAACCAATAAACAATTAATTTAAAATAAAAAATAAAATAAATAATACTGGAAGAATACGAAAGTGGCTCAAGAATGGAGAATAGGTAGCTCTAAGGTAATCCAGTTTTACTATTTAACTTCCCTCTCAAGTGTAGGCCGACTCTGCCTTGTGGACTATGGACGCATCACTAAACCATGCAAATATACTCTATAGACACAAGTAAATATGCGTGTAACACGTGTGAATAACCTTGGAGCAAGAGATAAAATTTCACCCCCTTTCTGGATACTATTAATATCAATTATTTCCCACGTTTGAAATATAACCCGATATGATCTCCCTTTATAGGTACTATAAAATTAACCTCTTTATCCTACTTATCAACCCGAATCCATTTCAATTAATAAATATTTATACATGATAGTTCTATTGAAGCTTCGGATTCCCCTCACTAAGAATCATAACATGAAATCCTGTTCAGCAGTGAACGCGCTCAATCAACAACCAAGATATATATTCAGACTCTATATAACAGTTGAAGATGCACAAAACGACTCTGAATATGGATTAAAAACACATAATCATATATAGAATAAACCACAAGTACTATTTTACGGAGGATACAAAAGAGAGTTTAATTAAATTATGAAACCTTCAAAACCCTAGATCTACCAAAAAGGCTCTAGCCCATGATGTTACGAAGAATAATCATGGGGGTTGGATAGATCTTACCTATATGTCAGGAAAATTAGAAAATAAATTAGGAAACGAATAAAACCCTAGATGTGGACATTATCGCGTCATTCTCTATCTTGAATCCTCCTCTTGATTCTACAGATAAATCTTCAAAGTTATGGATTGATGGAGGAAAAAACATGGATGATAGTTGGGTGATCCCCCCTTGTGGGGTGTAGGATGATTGTGTTGCATTGCCTTCTCACATGAATAATGATGTAAAATATATATAGGTGTGAGAAAGGATTTAAATAAGGAAATAAAAGATATGTGTGAATCATGGAGGATTATGTGATAAGGAGATTAATTGTGCTCCAAGAAATAGGTAATTTTCAGAAATTTTCAAAAATTCTCGGAAATACTCACTTGCAGCTGCGCGACTTCACGATTTTGAGCATAACTTCCTCGTCCAAACTTCGATTTGAGTGATTCTTGCACTCAAGTGATTCTCACTTCCTTGGATTTCTATCTATAAAAAGAACTTACCCAAAGTCCAACATTTAAAGATGTGACAAGTCATGTAAAGTGGAATAGTCATGCTGAGTAGAAACAGCTTGCACGACGTCACCATTTCGATCATCACTTTCTCGTTTGGACTCTGAATTGAGATCCACTTTTTCTTACGTCTTCCTTATCAAATCTAGCATCCAATAAAAAGATACAAAAATACAACTCTGAAAATCATAGGTTTAAGCTTTTCCATAAAAACACAAAATACAACCAAAATACACAAAAATATGGATAAAATAATACGAAAATGGATATAAAAAGACACTAAAATCTAGGTGAAAATATCACTCATCACACCCCTAAACTTAAAATGTTGTGCGTCCCCAAACAACGAAAATGATAAACCAAGGGGAGAGAGATTTTCACCTAGGAAAAGACTAAATGAACATAAGTAATAACACATCAATAGCAATAATAACTACAAACTATGCTAAGTCATCCTACAACATTAAACTCATGACATGAAGAATTAACAAGTTCAACCACAAGAGAACAAAGTGTAATATAGTCCCTTTATGTCCAAGTCTCACAATGGGATATTAATTTCACTCAACACTCTTTAAGCTAAGGTAAATCAACACTCATTAATCGATTGGTTCGATTCGCTATAAGCTTGCTCGCGGACTATATTCACAAACCACCAAAGTTTCCATTAGTGATAAAAAAGGTCTTCTATTAAGGATGTAATAATAGGCTCTTTGGTGGGGTAGGAAGAGTATGAATAATAGTTACTAAACAAGTGTAAGTAACCGAAGAGATGGCCAATTTCCTCCATTCTTTCACTTTTCTTTCTTCCTTTCTTATCTTTGGTAATCACAAGCACTATTCATCAACTTCCCTTGGATTGAGCTTCTTTTGATTCATGCTTCCTTCTTAGAACTTTGAAATAGTTGAGCATTTTGTTGTTTCTTTGCTCATTTTCTTGTTATGAGGTTGCATGTTCATTCTTATTGTGCTCTTTTCATCCTTTTTCTTGCTTGTTTACCATTTCCTTTTCTTCTTTTTCTTCTTCATCAAACCTTTCTAGTTACCATCTCCTCAATCACCCATATAAAGGATATATATGTAAGGCTTAAGTGGGTATTCATGGCTTGTAATATGCTCAATTCACAAGAAATATGTTTAAAGGCTCAAAATGGTTAACTAGGGATGATGTTCAAGGTAGGGAAATATATGACAATGACTATAAATAACAAGGATGACTTTAGATCATTTCACTAATCGATCAAGTTCTAGCTTATCAACACTCAATCAATCCACTAATGAAGAAAAATACCATGTATGCACGGTTGAGGCTCAAATGCTCACAAGCTTATGCTCGAACCTTAAGGAACTTATTACACCACATTCATCTCAAAATTGAACAAGTTAAATAAAACATGTCACAATTTGAAAGTGCAGAGATTCTTAATCATAACTTGTCATCACTTATCACAACAACATGTCATCACTCATATTCAAAAATGGCTCACGACATCCCTAAACAAACCACTAAACATCCCTCAACAAGAATAAAAATACACATAACACAAAAAAAGAAAGACTCACCAAACAAGAAACAAACAAAAACACATAACATGCAAAACTAAAATCATCCATCGATAAATAATGAAGCACACATTCAAATCATCCATAATAATTAAACTCACATACATCCCCATCTTTTGATTAAAAAGTAAACCTCCCAAAAATATAACAGATGAAGTAGCATGCTAATCACATCAATCCAAATCAAATTAAATTATGCTAAACACATAGAAGTGGTAGGGTATAGAATAAACTCCCTTAAAAGGCATTTTGTAGTAGAAGTTGTTAGTTCCGAGCTCAATTCGTGCTTCGAATACCCTTCATACATGCTCAACAAGACCATTAGCTCAACAATTTCATTAAAAATATGGACTATCATGCACTTCAATCACCACCAATCATACCAAAATCATACCAAACTCATGATAAAAATTTTAAAATTGAGTCAATTTTACAAGAATCACACTCAAGTGGTGAGCCACACCATGCACTCTCCCCCTAAACTTAAATCGAAACAAGTTGAGATTTAAGTTTGCCAAAAAGTGGTGAGACTTACCCTTGTAGTTTCCATTGATTGTTTTCTTGTGGAGAAAAGAATCGAGAATTAAATTTGCACAAGTGGTGACTTACTTACCCAAATCCATGAAGCACTTCTCTTTTCTTCAATAAGCCTTCTTCTCATGAGCACAATCCACCTACGAGACCAAAATAAACAAAACAAGCATCAAAAGATAAGAATAATGGGTTGCCTCCCATTTAGCGCTAAGTTTAACGTCTTCAAGTCGGACGAAATTTCACGATCATTGGACCATAGGATGGTCCATCACACTCTCTCCTCGAATCCTCACTTTGAACATTTACTTTGCCTTCTTCTTGTCCACTAGCTCAACTTCACCATTCTTACTTACAAGCATCAAATCGTCATCAAGAAGTGATTCTAGTGGACTTCCTCTTTCTCCTTTATCAAGCTTCCAATCAAGCTCCGATTCTTTTATCCTATTAACATCATAAGAAGATAAGTTAGAGTTTGAAAGTTTCATATAATCATGAAGAAATGAATTTAAATTGTCAAAGAGGATAGAGTTATGATTCATAAGATCATCCGGAGGTTTCAAATTAGACTTGGATCCTTTTTCCTTATTGCACAAGAATGCGACACTTTTTCCTTTTGAGCTCAAAGAAATCTCTTCTCTCCCAACATCAATCTTTGCTCTACCGGTAGCTAGAAATGGCCTTCCCAAAATGAGTGTAAATCGAGGATACACCTTCACTTCTAACACCATGAAGTCAACCGGGAAAGCTAGCCCTTTCACTTTCACCTCCACGTCTTCAACAATCCCTAGTGGCTTTACAACTTCTCCATTTAGCTCTCCAATTTCAAGGTCTTTGAACGTGGCATGAGACATCACGTTGACGCTTGCCCCCAAGTCACACAATACATCAAGGGTACCCTTCCCTTCAAAATCACAAGGAATTATGAACTTCCCCGGATCTCCAACTTTTGTAGGCCCCCCTTGTTGCATTGATTCACTTGCTTCGGGTTGCTCCTCTTTCTTTTTCTCATCATACTTCTTCTTAAGATTCTTCACATGCTCTTCAAAATTTTTTTTCTTCTCCTCTTTAAACACATTTGTGGATAGGGAATAGGGAATAGAGTGATTGGAATACCCCAATAATCACATTTGTACTCCTCTTCTTTGACCTTCTCCTCCACTTTCTTTTCCTCTTGCACCCTCTTCCACTTAGGTATCCATTTAAGCCCTTTCTCTTCTTTCTTACTTACTTCTTCAATCTCTTCAACAACCTTGCTTTCCACCAACCCTTCTTCAACCTTTCGTTCCTCTTTCATATCAACCAACAAACATTGAGCCTTCAGATTAACCTCGGTTGTGGCTGGAAACTTTTCTTTTTGTTGAGCACTCAAAGAACTGTAATTTGTCTCACATTATACTCCAAAGCCTTGAATGTCTTTTCATTTGTTTCTTCTGCCTTTTTTGATGCTTTATCTCTGGCTTTGTTTGATGCGATCAATTGCTCAAGTAGCTCATCGATCGATGCTCTTCCCTCATTGTTCGGTGCTTTGGCTCCCGGTTGATATCCCGGAGGACAAGCAACTGCATTGCTCGGATTAGAGTAGGAAAAGTTACCTTGCCTTTGTTGTTGTTGGTATGAGCTTCCACTACTTTGACCATTGAAACCTTCTTGCCTTGGTGGATAGTTCCTTTGACTTTGGTTGAAATTACCTTGGTAATTATTTTGGCAATTTTTTGGTAATTTTTTCCTTGCATGTATGACACATCTTCCAAACGTGGCATAGAGTTTGCCCATTGTTCTCCATTCACAACATTCGGAGGGAGCATCCCTTGATCCACTTGTAGCCCCTCAACCATATTAGCTCCTTGATTATTCCCACTTTGATTCAAGCTTATTTGCTTCAAAACTTCCGATGCTAACATTTCAATGCTTGACATTTGTGGCACACTTGACTCAACATTCAAACTCTTCACACTAAACTGTTGCCCTTGATCGAAACTCTCAAAACTATAGCATCCACATACTCTATCTGATGGCCATTGGTAGACATTTGTAGCAATCTCATCAAAAATCCTTATAGCCCTTTCCGGAGTCACACCAAGTACGGATCCACCCGCCGAAGCATCAATATACATTCTTTGACTATTTACCAAACCTTGGTAGAAAAATCCAACTTGTTGGTTCTCCGGGAATCCATGTTGTGGACACTTGCGTAGCATATCCTTAAACCTTTCCCACGCTTCATAAAAGCTCTCTTGAGGCATTTGCTTGAATTGAGTGATCAAGCTCTTTATTTGCAGTGTCTTGGAAGGTGGAAAATACTTGTTCAAGAACATTTGTGCAAGCTTATCCCATGTGTTGCACGTACCCGGAGTAATAGTGGAGAGCCATGTTCGAGCTCTATCCCTCAATGAGAACGGAAACAACCTCATCCTTATACAATCCTCACTCACCCCATTATCTTCACGGTGTTGGCAATCTCAATAAATTGAGCTAGATGAGCATTAGGGTCTTCATTCGGGGTTCCACTAAACTATTGTTCTCGCACCATAGAAATCAAGCCCGCCTTGAATTCAAAGTTGTTGGCATTGATTGGAGGTCCCATCATTTGTGGCATTATCCTTGGCATGAAGAAATCCCGGATCACCCTTTGATCATTGTGAATTCCATGTTGTACCGGAGGTGGTGGTGGTGGCACATAAGCTTGTTATGGAGGAGCATAAGCTTGTGGAAACCCTTGTTGCCTTAGAACTTGTTGCTCTATTTGTTGAAGCAAAGCTTGATTGTTTCTAGCTCCAAAATTTTATTGAGTTTGATGAGGAGGATTAGCATTGACTTGAGGTGCGTTGTCTTGTACATTCATATTTTGTCCTCCTTCCCCATCATGCTATATCTCCACACGACTATCTCCTTGAAAATTCTCTATTAACTCACTATTTTTGGTTTTGTTCTCCTTTCTTCTCCTTCTCAACGAATGCTCAATCTGCCAATCAATAGGTTCTATTTATTTCCCCTTGGATCTTGTTTGCATACACCTTCAAAGCAAAAGAAGTTAGAACAAGGTTTTCAAAGCAAATACAAGTAAACAAATAAAACAAAAAATTGTCTCTAGCAAGATTACTTAAAATGATCCTTCTTCAAGCTACTAGCAATCGTTGCCTCCCTGGCAACGACGCCATTTGATTAGCTATTTTGTAGTAGGGATGACCAATTAAAACAATTTATCGAACCACATGGAGGTCGGCGCTAGAGCTTAAGCGAGATCACATTTCTTGTAATTTTATAGAGGCGAATCATCAAGGGGATTGGTAGATAAAATAAGAAAATAATCAAAGCTAGCAAGCAATGATTAGGAAACAAGATAGATGAATGAAATGAGTAGTTTTCCAAGTTGACTAAAAGTGAGATTAACAACAATTAAGAAGTGGAAATCCTAGGATAAATGCATCAAATTCATATGATTATGGGTATAAGATTAAGGGCCAACACTAGGTTCACCTAAACTCCTTCTCAAGATGAATAGGATATGGAATAAAGCTCAATGGATTGGTTCTCACTCAAACAATTCCAACTAGATACTAAGCTTGAAATGAGAGTCCCTTCACACGATTAATCAACCTCTCGATCAAACCAATCGGATGTCCTATCAAAGGGTTCTAAATAATAAAGGACTTCTCAATCTCTTTACAATTTATAATGCACATGAAGTGTTTGATTAAATGATTCAATTAATTATCCTAAATATGCAATTGACTTCTCAATCTAATCACATGTTTAAAACAACAAACCACACAAATCATCAAAAACATCAAGATCTAAAGCATCAATGATAGAAAATCAATTAACCCAATCAACATATGAATTTAAATACATAAATCCTAAAATTATCCAACAACTCTCATGTTGCTAATCTCACAAGGGAGATTAGCCTATCATCTTCATAAAGAAATTAACACAGACAATTAAATCCTTATAAACTATGATAAAACTATAAGGTTTAATACAAAGATTGAATGGAAACTCCCTTGATGTCACTTCAATAGTGATCTC
Organism: Pogostemon cablin; assembly: GCA_023678885.1. Classification (NCBI taxonomy): domain Eukaryota; kingdom Viridiplantae; phylum Streptophyta; class Magnoliopsida; order Lamiales; family Lamiaceae; genus Pogostemon; species Pogostemon cablin. The sequence continues at coordinate 20,108,665 of CM042962.1, forward strand.
CTCTCCTTCTTTGCACTTTTCTCTCTTCCTTGATCCTTTTTCTTCACTTGGATGTAGAAATTAATGGTAGGATGATGGTAGATCCAAAAGATGAAGAATGGATGAAGATGATGGTGTGAAATAGAGGAAATGATGTGTGAGGTGGGTGGACAGCTGTGAATTTTGGATGTTGGATCTCAAAATGTTGAATGGAGTGGTATTTATACCCTTGTGGGCCTTCTAAAAGAAATCTGGAAATTTAAGGAATTTTGAAACCAACACGGCTCGTGTGCTGCAACACGGCCTGAGTCGTGTCTAGGGCATTTGGTCAATGCGGGCTTCAAGCAGCGCACGGCTCGTGCGCAGCACATGGCCACAGGGGTGGCCGTGTATGTGTTTCAGGCGACAGCGTACGCCCTCCTGGGATAGGCCCATGTGCTGAACTCGAGTCGTGTACGCGACACGGCCTGTGTTCCTGCACATGGCTGGCCGTGTGGATGTTGTCCTGTTTCTTCCTTCACTGTTTTGGCTCGTTCTTCCTCGTTTCAACTCCAAATTGAAAATCATAGGTTTAAGCTCATTCACACATATTTCTATAAAAACACAAAATACAACCAAAATACATAAAAATACGGATAAAATAATATAAAAACAGATATAAAAAGACACTAAAATCTAGGTGAAAATATCACTCATCATCCATCTACAACCATTACTCCCTAAGGAGCAATACAAGGCTATTGAACTTTGTAGTGGAATAAAATACGAAGGGCCTTCTATGCCAACGGAAGTAGAGAGAGTAGAATGTGAACTTGAGCCTATGGAAAGAGTGGATGAAGAAGGAAAAGAGAAAGAAGTTGAAATTATTGAAAAGGATGAAAGTTCCCCTACACTTGAAGAAGAAAAAGTGAAGTCTCTAAAGAAGTGGGAAAGATGTAAGGAAGCAAAACATAAAGAGAGGGAAGAGAACTTTGTAAGAGATGAATGGGGAATACCAAAGTTGCCTGTGGCAATTCCATTCCCACAAAGGTGTTTGAAAAAAGGATTGGAGGAAAAATTTGCTAAGTTTGTTGAGATGTTGAAAAGATCCATATAAATATTCCTTTTGCGGATGCTTTGCTTCAAATTCCCATCTACTCCAAAATTTTGAAGGATATATTGTCAAAGAAAAGAAGCTTGGGTGAGTGTGAAATGGTTAATCTCACGGAGGAATATAGTGCTATTCTACAAAAGAAGCTCCCTCCTAAATTGAATGATCCAGGAAGTTTTACTATTCCATGTGAGATAGGAAAGCATGAAAACTACAAAGCTCTATGTGAGTTGGGTGCAATCATCAATTTGATGCCCTTGTCAATTTTTAAGAAGTTGGGTATTGGTGAGGTTAAACCGACTTCGGTCACACTTTAATTAGCCGATCGGTCTTTGACACACCGAAAGGGAATTGTGGAAGATGTTTTATCAAAGTTGGCAAGTTTGTATTTCCCGTCGATTTTGTGGTTCTAGATATGGATGAAGATGAAAATGTTCCATTGATACTTGGACGTTCATTTCTTGCCACGGGAAAGACATTAATAGATGTGGAGAAAGGGGAGTTAACTTTAAGGGTGAATGAGGAAGAGGTGATATTTTCATTGGAAGAGGCTATGAGGTATCCTATGAACAAGGAGGAATGTAGAAGATTGGAGGTTGTGGACAACATTGTTGAAAAGCATAGGCATCATCTTCATTCCAAGGATCTGTTGGAAATTATCATAAGCCACTCTTATTCTATTGACTCTATAAATATTAACTCTTCTTGTTGTTTATAAAATGATGAAATAATTGATGAGTTGAATGGTTTAAATGCTTGTAGGGAAGTCACAAGTAAGGAAGCAAAAGTGGATCGAGAAACTTGATGAAGAACCAAAAGAATGAGTGCAACAGAAAAAGAAAGAGGAGTTGAAACCATTACCCGAGCATTTGAAATATGCATACTTGGAAGAAAACGAAGCATATCCGGTAATTGTATCTTCTTCCCTTAATGATTTAGAATTGAAAAAGTTGTTAAGAGTTTTAAGGGAGCATAAGTCCTCTATTGGTTGGAGCATAAAATACTTAAAGCTATAAGCCCATATTTATGAATGCATAAGATTCACTTGATTGATAATGAGAAATCTTGTGTGCAAAATGAACGTAGATTGAATCCTATAATGCAAGAAGTGGTAAGAAAAGAGGTTTTAAAATGACTTGATGCCGGAATTTTCTTTTCAATTAGTGATAGTCCATACGTGAGTCTTTTACATGTAGTGGCAAAAAAGGGTAGCATGACAATTGTTCAATCCGATACAAATAGAATAATTGCCACCCGAACTATCACATGTTGGAGTGTGTGTGTTGATTATCGTAAATTAAATGAGAATACTCGTAAAGATCATTTCTCATTTCCATTAATAGACCAAATGTTGTTGGATTGTATGTAAAAAGTCTAGCTTTTTGTATAAACAATGTTTATACAATAAATTTGAAATGAGAATCATATGATCAAATGATTGCGTCTTATAATTTATTTATATGAATGATGCAATAGTCCACTTACTTTATACTGTAGATAATATGTTGTGCGACAACACGCGGAAGATCATATTATCAGTTTCCTTATAAAGTATAAATAGATGCTCACAACCGAGATAGACAGGGACTCTCTATCGGGATGGTCGTAGTGTGATTTGGTATTAGTTTTTCTTGACTATAGAATCACATTAGTGCACTTGTGTGTATTGAGCAGGACCGCTTGAGATCGTTTGACTTATACTGATTTATAGAAGAACTTGATCTCAGTCATTATGGATGTTCGTGCTCTAAATCCCTATACAATAACCTCGATACGTAAGGCAGTATATATTTCTTTGATTCATCAATGGGTGAGATTACATGTAATTAAATCAACAAACTCGGTGAGTTGGAAAATAGTGTTGTCTCTATGGTGTGTTGTTGATTGTAGAAGGAATCCATGTCCGACATAGGTTGATGATATCCCCTTGAGGAGCTCATAAGGATTATCATGTAAACCCTACAGGTGGATTTATTCTGACATGATAATGAGGTTGAGTGGTATTACTCTCGGATGAGATATTAATTAATGGAGTTGTCAGTAACATAATTAATTAATGGACATTGTATATCTTAAACATGGGGAGACTAACGGGCTCATAATAAGAAAGAGCCCATAACGTAATTATGGGATTAGGACGGTAGTGCAGTAATAATATTTTAATGGTATATATTATTATCATTGGGCTTATGTATAAGCTTTGGGCTAAGCTTGGATACTTAAGCCCAATGGAGGCCCAACTCTAATTTCTCCTCCTGGACCCTGCTGTAGCCCATATATAAGTCATCTCAGCTATCTAGAAGCCCTAATCTAACTGATTAATCACGCTTAAGACTGTGCGGAGGGTGAGGGAACAGCAGATTGAGAAGATCTCGAAGATCGTCGCCCACATGACATCGAGATTGAACTTGGGAATACAGCAGAAGACGAAAGGTTGTTTTCTTCTGCTATTCGTCAACTTTCATGATTTTTATAAAATCGTTTGGAAGTCAGAATTTGACTTGTGATATACTAAAGGAAAGCCACTGAAGAGAGGATCATTTTGGCTTATAGATCACTCAAATCGGAGATCAGATGAGAGAGATACGCTCAAAACGGTGAGGCTGCGCAGGCTGCTGGCGAGAATCTTTCTTCTTCAACATATCTTGGTGAAAGGTAATATGTTTCTATGTTTTTTTGCTTTCGCTGAATTAGAAATGTATGGAACCCTAACGGTTCACGTTAACCAAACGATCGAACGCCAACAAATGTTGGATAGATTTGCAGGACATGAGTACTATTATTTTCTTGATGGATATTCAGGGTATAATCAAATATTGATTGCACTAGAAGACCAAGAGAAGACAACATTCACTTGTCCTTAAGGTACATTTGCATTTCGGATGATGCCCGTTGGTCTAAGTAATGCCCCTGTCACTTTTCAGCATTGTATGATGTCGATCTTTGATGGTTTAATTGAAAATATCATGGAGGTATTTATGGATGATTTTTCCTTGTATGGTTCTTCTTATGATATTTGCTTAACTAATCTCACAATTGTGTTGCAGAGGTGCGAAGAGTCGAATCTTGTGTTAAAAGTGATAGCCATAGAACATCTTCCCCCTCCTACTAGTGAGAAGGGGGTGAGATCATTCTTAGGTCATGCGGGATTTTATAGACGCTTTATCAAAGATTTTTCAAAAATTTCAAAACCACTTTGTAAATTACTTGAAAAAGATTGTCCATTTAACTTTGATGATGAATGTCGTGTCTCATTTCAGGTACTCAAGGATTCTCTCACTTCCTCTCCAATACTCGTTAACCCGGATTGGAGCCTACAGTATGAATTACATTGTGATGCAGGTGATCAATCCATAGGAGTGGTACTTGGCCAAACGAGAGAGAAAAAGTTTAGGGCAATCTATTATGCCTCCAAGACATTGAATTCGCGCCAAGTTAATTACACTACAATGGAGAAAGAATTTTTAGCCGTGGTGTGCACTTTTGAGAAGTTCTGACCATATTTGGTAGGCACACAAACTGTTGTCTACAAGGACCATGCGGCGATAAAATACCTCATGAGTAAGAAAGATGATAAGCCACATTTGATCTGTTGGGTGTTACTTTTGCAGGAATTTGATGTTATGATCAAAGATAAAAAGGGGATGGAGAATGTGAATGCGGATCATTTGTCTAGATGGGAAAATAGAGGATAGAATGAGTACATGAAGCCGATTGGGGATGAGTTCCCGGATAAGGAAATTCTTCAAGTTGAAGTTGAGCAAGTGTGTACTCTCATGGTGAATGTACCTCCTTGATATGCCGATTATGTCAATTTCCTTGCTTGTGGAATCAAGCCCATGTTGCTAAATGAGTATAAGGTAAAAAGGTTTTATATTGAAGTAAAGAAATACTTGTGGGATGAGCCCTTTTTGTTTAAGATTTGCAATGATGGAGTTATAAGAAGGTGTGTGGCTAATGAAAAAGTTGTGGGGATTCTTGAGCTATGTCATTCGTCTTTGTGTGGAGGCCACTTCGGTCATCAAAAGATGGGAGCTAAGATTCTACAATCGGGTTTCTATTGGCCTACATTGCTTAAAGATGCAAAGAAGTTTGTGGCTAAGTGTGATAGATGCCAGAGTAGGGGAATAGGTAAGAAAGATGAGATACCCGTGAGTGTAAGAATTGATGTGGAGATTTTTGATGTATGGGGCATTGATTTTATGGGACCGTTCCCCTCGTCTCAAGGATATACGTACATCTTGTTAGCCGTGAACTATGTGTCAAAGTGGGTGGAGGCAATCCCCACTAAGACAAATGATGCTTTGATCATTCAAAGGTTCTTGAAAAAGAATATTTTTGCTAGGTTTGGAGTTCCACGTGCATTAGTAAGAGATGAAGGATCTCATTTTGTAAATAAATTGATGGAAGGATTATTGAAGAGATATGGAGTGAAACATCGAGTGGCTACACCTTTCCACCCTCAAGCGAATGGATTGGCGGAGGTCTCAAACCGTCAAATCAAGTTAGTTTTGGAGAAGATAATCAATGGGAGGAGGAAGAATTGGTCGAAAAAGCTTGATGATGCCTTATGGGCGTATCGAACGGCATTTAAGATCATCCTTGGTGTGTCACCATATCAATTAGTTTATGAAATAGCTTGTTATCTTCCCGTATAATTGGAGCACCGTGCATTGTGGGCTATTAAACGCCTTAATATGGATGAAGGGGAGAGTGAAAAAGCAAGGTTGTTGAAATTGGTTGAGCTTGAGGAGTTTAGAGGAAGAGCATTTAATAATTCCCTCATTTACAAAGAGAATATGAAGTGATGACATGATGCTAAAGTGAAGGAAAAGACATTTGCTCCTGGGGACAAGGTTCTTATATTTAATTCAAGGCTTAAGCTGTTTCCCCAAAAGCTTAAGTCTAAATGGGTGGGGCCATTTGAAGTGCTTGAGGTGTTGAGTGGAAATACATTGAAGCTAAAGGGTCCTAATAATGAATTTGTAGTGAATGGTCATCGGGTGAAACATTACCTATCTCCTTCTCAAAAGGAGATAGTGTATGTAGATACCTTATCTTCTTGAAATTCTTTGGGTGTTTCGTAGAGTAGATTTTATTTTACGTTTATTTTTAATTATTTTTCATGTAGTTTTGTATGTAGATGAAAAAACTCATTGAGAAAATTGCATATGAAGAAAGACAAGGGTGCTAGAGTTGGAATGAAGATGTATGTCACACCACTCTTTACAAACTTAAATTTTAACACTTGTGTTAATTTAAATTTGGGGGGGTGCGTGTTGGCCATACTTGGATTTTGAAAGTGCACATACGTCATTACAAGGTAATCTTATGAAGATCATTGATGGAAACTACAAAGGTAAGTCTCACCACTTTATGCAAACTTAATTCTCAACTTGTTTCGATTTAAGTTTGGGGGGGTGAGTGCGTAGTGTGACTCACCACTTGTATATGCTTGATGTATCATGTGTTGATAGATTGTTTTGTGTAAAATGGGTCAATTTTAAAATTTTCTCATGAGTTGGTTCGTTTTGGTACGTTTGGTGGTGTTGAAGCGCATGATAATCCATTATTTGATCATAATTGGGGAGCTGATGTTGTGATGATTTCTTGAGCATATATATGGTGTATTTGAAGTGTTAAAACAGAGAAAAATAGGGTTTGGAAATCAAAAGAGGGAAAAACCAGATGCAGCAACACGTCTCGTGTGCAGAGCTCGGCCTTGTACACGAGGGCGTGTGCTAGCATCAGAAGCAAGAACACGCCCAGGAGTAGGCCGTGTTCTGCGCACGGGTCGTGTCATGTGCGAAAACACGCCTCGTGTACAGACTCGGCCCTGTCCAAAAGTGGCAATATGCGAGCTCAGAACCATCTACTCGCCCATGCTATGGGCGAGTACAGAACACGAGGCGTGTTGATGCCAGATACACGAGCCGTGTAGCAGAGCCGTGTAGTGTTTGAAGTTAGATTTTAAAAGCCCCATTTTAGAATAGTTTGCACATGCCCATTCATCCCGTACGCATCGAAGGTTTATCCCCATTGCAAATACACTTCATCCTTCAAGAGATTCTCCATAAATCTTCGGTTGTAAGGTAAGATTGAGAGATTAAGAGTGGATTTCATCATCTCCAAGCATCAAAATATCCTTCCGAGCACAAATTGCATAGGTATGAACCCTAACCTTGACATTTTAGGATTTTGAAAAAATTGAGCAAATTGATGCATGGGTTTTGTCCTATAGTGAGTTTGGAAAAGGTTTATGATTGTTGAATATGCATTTGATAGTTTTATGGTTATATTGATTTGAATTGAAAGTTAGGGTTCATGAGAAAGAGAATTTGAGAATTTTTTTGTGACTTGGGTTAAATTGAATGATGGTAATGTGACAGATTGATTGGGAATGCTTTTATAATGATGATATAGTCATGAAATAGGGCTTAGGTGTTTAGGATTTGGGCATGAGGCTAGTTGGTCTTTATTTGAAAACATATTGAAATGTTATGCATGCCAAGTGTTCAATTAAATGCCTAAGTGATTATTTTGTGAAATTTTGGAATAATATGAGCATAATGAGTATTGATTTGATAATTGAGATAATTTTTTTGAGGATTTTCATATGGATATGAGGTTTATGTAAGAGTGATACAAAGAAGATTGTTGCTAGTTGCTTTAAATTGTGTGGAATTCAAATGGTGATGCGTGAAAAGTTGGGAATTCATGATAAAGTAATAGATAAGCATGTTTAGAGTTTCCATTTAAGTTGAATAACTTGTGGTGACTCTATGCTTAGATAATTATCACTCTTTGGTAAGATTGAAGTTAATTGTGAAGTGGTGAATCTTGTAGATGGCTGAAAGGAGAGTAAAGGCAAGAAATGAGAATTTCATCATTGTTACGGATGCGGGGGAACTTGCTAATCTTGATGCTCAAATGATGGAAGATGGGATTCATCCGGAGTATTTTGGGGTAGAGTTTGAAGAATATTTGGAAAATATGTACTCCGTTGGCAAACAATTCTCCCGAAGCTAAAACCAACTTGATTCTAAGATACCACGACTGTGGAGGGACTTGGAATAGAGAGAGATTTGAGGAATTTGTTTCGGTTTGCACACATGGAGGAGTTTTTCGATAAGAGACCTCTTACTTACTTACACCTTATAGCCGAGTTTTTAGTACTCTTGAGGTAAAGAAGGATAGGAACAAATTCCCAGTGTCCATTACGTTCCAGTAGAATAATGTGATGAGAAGGGACATCTCTCTTTCGGATTTGAATCGATTTCTGGGGTGCCCGCCATGTGAAGGTCACAGGAGAATCGAGAGCTAGCCAAACTGAGAGTGGAGCCAGTACCAATGGAAGGAGATGAGGAGGAGCCACCATATCATCAGGAGGAGTTTGATGAACAAGCTCCTGAGCCACCACGGTTTGAAGAAGAAGAGAAAGTGCAACAACCAATGGGTCCCGAACATGGGAATGCAAGATGGAATTTCATGCTAGATGAGGTGAGAGAGATAAGGGAGGCTCAACAGGTGTACGGAGCACAGATTAAGGGGATACAAGAGACACAACAAGTGCACGGAGTGCATATTTAAGAGCCTTGAGAGGGACAACGTCATAGGGATTATCACAATGAACAAGCTCGTGCGCATTCCAACAATATAGAGGAGATGATGACCATGATGTTCAACTTCTAGTTTCTAGCATCTCCTCGTGCATACAACCCTTGGGGTCCGTATCAGCCACTTCCACCTCCAGAGCCATGAAGGGAGACATTTTAGTGCTAGTCACTTCTATCACTTCATTTGAATTATGTTAGATTTGATTTGGATTGTTAGTGTTGGATTGTATAATACTTTATTTGTTTTGTATTTTGGGAGGTTTACTTTTGGATTTATTTTAGTTTTATGCGATTTATATTCCTTTATTTTTGATATTTTAGTTTGATTTTGATAATTTGGATGTGATGGGTATTTGAGCTTATTTGTTATGGATGTTGAATTAATGTGCTTTAATTTCTTGAAGTGGATGATTTTTGGTCATGTATATTATATGTTTGTGCTATGTTTTTGGGTTGGTGAACTTTGCTTATGTGGTGAACTTTTGCTTATGTGTTGTGTTTGAGCTTCTTATTCTTGTATAGGTTGGATTGGTGGTATGTTTTGGGAAAGTGTTAAATAGTTTTGAATATGAGCTATGATGCATTATTTGTGATATGTGATGGCAAGCATATTAAAGATTCCTACTAGTTGAAATTGTGACATGAATTACATAATTTGTTCAATTTTGAGAAGTTTGAAGGTTAATTAGGTTTCTTTTTGGTCCAAGCAAAAGCTTTTGAGAGTTGAGCCTCAACTGTGCCTCCACGGTTAATTCTTCATGAGAGGATCGGTTGAACTTAGACAAACTAGAATTTGCTCATGGACTATAGGAACGAAACATGAATGGTTGAAATTTGTGAAATGATCTTATGTCATCCTTGTTATATGAGTCATAGCCATATATTTCCTTACCCAAATATTATCCCTAGTTAACCATATTGAGCCTATAAGCCTATTCTTTGTGATTTGAGCACAATATAAGCCTTAAACACCCACTTGAGCCTTATATATAACCTTTGTGTAGGTAATTGAGGAGATGATGGTCTACAAGGATTGATGTGAGAAATGTGTAAGAAAATGAAGGAAATGTTGAGTCAAGAAAAGGATGAAAGAGCTCAAGCTAAGTGCATATGCACCTTTAACAAGAGGAAAAAGGAGCAAAATCATAGAACATGCTCAAGGAATTGAAAAGTTAAAGAAAGAGAGCATGCAATTCAAAAGAAGCTCAATGAATTCATGGTATGTTGATGTTTAGTGTTTATGAATATTTGAAAAGGGGGCAATATTGAAAGTAAAGATGTTGAAGAAAAGAATCATTTCTTTAATTATCTACACATGTATAGTCAATTTTATCCATAATGTTATTACCCTACCAAAGAGCCTAAACACATCTAAAGACAAAGACCTTTTTTTATCATTCTTTGAGACTAGGGTGGCTTGTAAACATAGTCCATGAGCAAGCTTATGGTGAGTCGGTTTTGACCGATTGATGAGAGTTATTTTACCCTACTCATAGAGTGTTGAGTGCAATTGATATCCTATGAGAGGCTTGGATTGAAAGGAATTTGATTACCCTTTTATCTTTTCAAGATTGAACTTGTTATTTTTTTATGTTATGAGTTTGATGTTGTAGGGATACTTAATGTGATTTTGTAGTCCTTATTATTTGTGATGTGTTGTGGTTTATGTTCATTAGGTATTTTCCTAGGTGAAAACTTCTCTTCTTGATTATTATTTTTAGTTGTTCGAGGACGAACAATACTTTAAGTATGTGGGGTTGATCGTCGTCATTTTCACCTAGATTTTAGTGTCTTTAATTGTGGATTTTCGGATGTTTTTATCCGTATTTGTGTAACTTTTAGTAAAGTTTTATGTTAATTAGGAGAAGTGTGTACAGATTGATAAATGTATGGAAACGAGCTTAAATATGTATAAAACAGGTCAAAAGTGGAGTTGGGAGCTAAAACGGAGAAAAGGGAATATGGCACGCTTGAACATGCCCCGTGTTCTTGTGCACAAGTCGTGCGCCAGCACACGGCCCGTGTACGGAACACGAGCCTTTCCAAGGTGGCTGTGTGCCAGCATCAGAACAAGCTACACGCCCAGGAGGGGGTCGTGTGCAGCGCATGAGCCGTGTCTGGTAACACGCAGTACACGCCGAACTATGTGTGCAGCTACACGAGCTGTGTAGGTGCCGAATCTAGAATAAGTTTTGCACATGTTCTAGTAGATTCCAAGGGGCATAAGTACCCAATTTGTGCAAAAACTAAAGGAGAGAGTCCATTTGAGCAGTTACCAAGATCAAACACACACTATCACACCACATTTACACACACACACACTCACTCCTACATCCAAATCCACCAAATCCATCCATTTTTACCACTTTGAATCCATAATTCTCTCCATACATCTTTCATCCACACCATCCTTAGAGAGTTTTAAGGCTTATGTGCATGGAAAGCATATGAAGTAAGGAGATCAACTCTTAATCACAAGGGAAGAACTTCTACTTTTATTTTGCAATTCCTTTGATTTGAAGTTACCAATGACATTTTATGGACTTTGTAAGGTTTGTAATATGATTGTTGGTGGCTAGACCTCTTGTGGGGCTAGGTACATGATTAGTTGAGGTTAAACTAGATTTGTGAGATTTTTAGTAGTAAATTGAAGTGATGATGGATTTCTTCTTATAAATTGTGATTCATGATTTATTTTATTAATTGTGTTATTGATTTTTATACACATCATGTTAGGATGATCATTCCAATATTATGTGTTAGGGATAAATTGAATCAATTAGTGATATGATCATGCATGTTAGTATGAGGAGAGGTAGGTCATACCCTTTGAATACCTAGAACACTTATAAGAGGACATTTGAGTAATTAAATGAGAAGAACCAAACTTAGAGTCATAGTACCTTCATGGGAATTGATAATAAGACTAATCTAAGGTGATTTAATCTTGTAAAAGGGATGAGAACCTAGTCACCTTGACCATAGGAACAAGGGGTACAATTACAATTGCTTCTACTCCATTCTCGATGATGTTTACTACTATAGTCTTTCATATCTAGGATACTACCTTGACTAGGATTGTGGTTAGTCTTGCACTCTTTCTAAGATCTCTTTCAATCATTCCATTTTATCTTGTTCTTTGATGATCATAGTATTTACTTGTTTTCTATTTAATTGCTTAGAATAATTGTTAGTTCAAAACCCAAACTCAAATTCCATCACTTTTACAAAGTATGATTAAAGATAAATTCGGATACACCTTGATTTTACTTTTCCCTTGGGACGATATTCCATAAACTTTGTTACTTGGTCACTACATTTACTACAACGATAGAGTTCTCTTACTCTAAATCATTTTAACCAAAAATGGGACTAAGAACATTTATGAGACGTGTTAATGTATGTCTATTATATAGATAAAATGTGCTTAATGATTGTTAAGGTATGTTTTTTAATATATGATAAAAGATGAATTAAAGTATGATTTTAGGGTATTATAATAAGATTTATTATTGACATACTTTAATTATAAATAAGCATACTTTACCTATATAATAAGCATACTTTAGTAATGGGTTGACCCGTCTCACAAAAAACTCATCTCACAAGAGAATTTCTCATTCCATTTTCAAATTAATATTTTGCATATTATGAAACATTATTAATTTTATTATTTAAAATTATATTTTTTATATTTTAATTGTTATCTTATAGATTAATTGAACATTTAATTTAGGGCAAAGACTTGTGTGACACCGTCTCACGTAATGACTTATGTGAGACGATCAGAAAGTGATAACTTTTACAATAAAAAGTTATACTAAATTAATGAAAAGTGATAATGTTATTTCATGAACAATTTATAGTATAAATGAAAAGTGATAACATTTTATAGCGAAAGTGATATTATTTTATATCGAAAGTTATAGCGATTTTAAAAAGTATAAAATGGTCTCACGTGAGAAGATCTCACGCAAGACCTACTCTTAATTTAGTCTTATAATTTTATAGGTTATTTATTACTACTTACTACATTATACACTCGTATTGGTATTAAGGGGGAGTCTTATTTTGCATATTATAAAACATTATAAATTTTATTATTTAAAATTATATTTTTACTATTTTAATAGTTATCTTATAGATTAATTAAATATTTAATTTAATCTTATTTTATAGGTTATTTTAATGATTTATACATTACTATTTAGTATATATTATACACTCATATTAATTAGTATTAAGAGGGAGTTTTAAGTGAGACCGTCTCACGAATCATAATTCGTGAGATGATTATCTATTAATAAAAGAAAATATATTTTAAGTTAAATTAAAAAATAATTAAGAAAAAAAAATGTCTACACCTATTATCTTATACTAATTAATATGATTAAAAATAGATAAAGTTTCTTATAAGACGGGTTTTTTGTTAGACGGATTGACTCGTTATTAAAGTATGCTTATTATATAGGTAAAATATGATTATTTGTAATTAAAGTATGTCAATAATGAATCATATTATAACATTATAAAATCATACTTTAATTAATCATTTATCATACTTTAGAAAACATACTTTAACAATCATTAAACATACTTTATCTATATAATAGGCATACTTTAAGGCGTCTCACATGTGTAACGTGTTACAAGAAAAATTATCTTATATTAAGTAAAATATAACGAGCAGAAAAAAACTCCATCTCATAGTTATATATTCACTTCTTTTTTTTTTCGTTCTCCCATATTTATATTCATACAGCAAAAAATTAAATACTTTCAACACACTATCTCATTATATAATTATAATACACCTTACTTTCTAAATTAAATTAAAAAAAAAAAAGAAAAACACCATCATTATCTTCTATTGCAATTTAATTCCAACTTATAAGACTTAGTTAAAAAAAAAAGACCCTAACCTTCGAAATTTATGTAAATCGCATCATTTAGTTATAATATTAGCCACGTCACAATTATGAGTTATAATGGTGTAAATCGCATCATTTATGAGCACTGTATCAGAAAAGAAGAAAGAAATAGTATTTCTATATTAATTAAATTAGTAGTTAATGGTTATAATATTTTTTTGAGTTAGTTGTTAGTATAGTTAGTAGTTATTTGATCAAGCACTCATGCATGCACCTTTTTTTATCCAAACCTCTTTATAACTCCCCTCTATTCGTTCTCAAATGCAATTGAACCTAGGTCACTCACCTTAATGGTTATAATTATATTTTTATGTGAGTATAAATATTATTGATCATGGTCAAATTGATCCGAATAGTAAGTTCTTTTTTAATTCCTATATTTAGAAAATAAATTTGATAGGAACTTACTATTTTTAACACTTCTATGCTTTTACCTGCATAAATGTAGTCATCACACGCTAATACTAAAAGAGTACTTCACCATTTTTAGCATAAATCAGTTTTAATTTTTTTTGTGACTTTTGTGCATAATTTCTTATGTCACACTTAAATGAGTTATATTATGTAAAATAAAAAGGAAAATGGAAGAGGAATTTACTCCTCTTATATCATATATATGTGTCAATCATATATTTAGTAATACTGTACCTAAGATAATAATGAAAGTAACATATAAAATATCTTGTGTTGCAGGTAACTTGTGTACGTATTCACATTGAGTTAGATAACGTTGAATGGGTGGAATGCCCAAAATAATGTAATAGTTGATGATTCTATCTTTTTACTTAAATGGAACAAATGAGATTAATATAGTTAATTAAAGATCAACAAGGAATCATATCGGTAAACCATAAGATAATTTTGAAGGGGAGCTCCACCAGCAGTAATGCGAAATGAACAATCGCAACGCAGCATATGCAGCAAGGGCAAAGACAATTTAGCACAGTCCTACAGTTATACAAGAGCATAAATATTACTATTATTGAAATTAAGTATATAATATTTTTATATTATATATATATAAGACGTAAAAGAAAATTTGATTTTCATTTTAATTTATAGATTACCATCATGAAATTAATTTGCAACTGATGAATTACAATGACTTTAATTAAAAACAAAAAAACATTCTAGTGCATATGCAAGATCGAAGTTCACTCAAAACACCAATATATCATGACATAAGTTTATAAGCAAGAATTCAAGAACGATGAAAAGTTATATATAAACATATATATCACTTATAAAGATTTTTGCATGAAATTTAGTCATGAATTTAAAAATGTCAATTATTATTTCCCAAATAATACATTATTTCTAGAGTTTAAACATTATTAACTAATTTACTCACAAAAAATAATAACATATAAAATATAGAGAACCCAAGGAATACTATGATAGCAACAATTTGGTCTTGTGTATTGTATTTATTATACATGTACAAATGAAGATCAGAACGAACCCGATTACATAAACAACAGCGCCGAAGATTGACAAGACCAACGAAATGAGGGCAAAAGGAAGCCCTATCAAGAAACCCAATGGTCTGCACCTCATAGCCCCTTCGACTTCTCTTGATTTGCATAGGGAGAATTTTTAATATCACATGATAAATGTTCTTGGAATACTATTGATGGTGGAGAGAGAGAGAGAGACTTAGGTGGGGTGTCTTGAAGAGGAGACTACAAAAACCTAGAAATTAAGGGATTAAAGTTAGGGATGGAAGACTCGGTTTTTCGGCATCTCCTAATAACCAATTTCTATATATGATTTGTGGTTCACGCATTGCATATTACAAATACATTTGAGAATAGAGTCCTTAATTTAAAATGTGTTCATTAAGTATAAAAGAGTTTTTTTTTAATCTATATATTTTATTTAATTAAAAATAATATTACTTTAATCCCTAAAAATATTCCTTCGAAGACAAAGACTTGTGTACAGAGACCGTCTCATGGTATAAAAAGTGATAACTTTTATAGTAAAAAGTATACTTAATTAATGAAAAGTGATAATGATGTTTTCAACTATTTCATGAACAAAATATAATATAAATAAAAGTAATAACATTGTGGTATGAAAAGTGATAACATGTTTAAATGAATATGATATGTTTTAAATGTGCCTCAGAGAGTATTGAATGTTAATTATCTGACTTTTTTATTTTCTAATTTTGGAATTGTGAAAACTTTTATTTAACAAATTAAAGTGTAGAATGTGAATATATATATATATATATATATATATATATATATATATATATATATATATATATTGGATGTAGTTAGTAATAATAAGTTATTTTCCCCATTATTTATAGAAAAATATACAATCAAACCCTTAAGTTAAATTTTGAATAAATATTTAAATAATGAGTTAATTGCATTAAAATACAACATTCCAATACAACTCTCTATCCCCCAAATTGAATTAGGATTTGTTTTTAATAAAACGAAAATAACACACTCTTGTGAGAAAAGGCAATTTTTTTTATTGAAGTATGCTTATTAAATAGATAAAGTATGTATATTGATATTTAAAGTATGTTTGTAATGAATAATAATATTATAGCACCATAAAATCATACTTAAATGCATTATTCATCATACTCTTTCGAAAAACATATTTTAAATATCAACAAACATATTTTACCTATATAACAATCATACTTCAACACATCTTACGAACTGTATGAGATAAGCACCATATCATAAGAGTCTTTATATAAAAGAAATACATGATCTTTTTGTGTTTTTCAATTTAATCACATATGTTTTTTTAATTAATTAAACACACGACCATTTTATACTTTCTTAATTTTATCTCAAAATTTTCTTTTTTCAATTAAATACAAAATATGTGCCATTTCATATGATGCATCTTCAATAACTGCAGGGTCTTCACCTTCTACTTGCATACAACTTTCTACTCTTGTGATAAGTATGTGACAATAATTTTGAATTGCTAATGTGAACATCAGTTGGTTCAAAGATATACTTTTGTTTGACAGAACTTATTATCAGTACTTGATTATTACACCGAGATTATCCCTGCAGTTAATTTTTGTCCATAGACGAGATTAATGTTGCACAAGGTGTCTTGTGATGGGTCCCCAATTAATAATATTGTGCGAGTGTATCTTCATGCGGGTATTGATTGACCCATAGGTAGATTAATATTTGGCCCAAAATACACAAGTATCTGTGGTGGTGAATACGTGATATTTATTTGGTTTGACATCTGAGTAATAAGTCGACCCAAAGGAAGGCTATTGCTTGACAGTCTTTATTGTCAGTATTTGACCACTGCGTGAGAGTATCATTTAAATTAGTGTTCTTGTCCAAAAACTTTATACTAATATTGTGCTCAATTCCTTGAGATGATTCTAATTATTTGAATTATGAAGGATTACAAAGTTTAATGCAAGTATAATAATTATTTTGGAATAATTTTCTGTACAATTACAAAGTCTGCTTATTAAGATTTCCTATATCAACAACATACTCATACTTGATGAGTGAACTTCAATAATAAGGATGAGACTAGTAAGTTTCAAGCAAACTTAGTCTCAATAAAGTATAAGGGCAATAAAAGAAAACACATAAAAAAAGCTGCTAAAGACTAAACTAAAATATAACCTTCTGTTTCTCTTAAAGCCTTATGGAATTGTTTTATAATACACCACATTAAGATTACTTAATATGAATAGTGTAGTTAAAAGAAAAATTAGTACTCTAAAACATATGGCTACTAATGGGAGAAATTTTAAAGATTGCAGCTTATGGTCTCAATAAAGTTTCAATTAAAGTAATTGTGAGAACTCTTTATGAGTTTCACATTTGGTTATGTCCAACTAAGGCTAGACCTTTGGGATCTACTAGAGAAAATTGGACTCAAATAGCTACCAGCTACTTTATTTATTATGAATAAAAATAAAATTTTTATGATCCAATTAATCGAATTATATTTAAGACAGGAAATACAAAATTCTTTGAGGATGTTTATTTGGGGGGAAGAATAATATTAGAAACATTGTCTTTGAGGGAGTCTATTCTATCCCTACTTATGCCTTTTAACAATATGCAAATTCAGAATATCTATATGACAATGTCAATAATATAATTAAGGAATAACAAATTCAATAACCTCAAGAATTAATGTCTCTAAGGAAACCACTCGAGTTGGGAGGAAGACAATTGGGATGATTATGTAGTTTTTCTAAAAAATAGTGAGGACACTATGGAATTAGTGGTAGAACATTCAAACAATGTTCATCAAGCCATTAATGGTCCAAATGGTCGATACTGGGTTAATGCTATAAGTTATGAGTTTAAATCAATATAAGATGATCAGGTTTGATTCTTGATAAAGGATTATACTCAAAAGAAAACGAAGGTATTATTTTAGGGAACTTTCTATCCTGTTTCTAAGATTGACTCTTCTAAAATTAGGGGTGAGCATAAAATTTTTAAAATCACTCAAACCGCTCGAGCCGCACCAAATTGCACCGCCACTAATGATATCTTTGTGTAAACCACGATTTATTTATATTAGACAAAATCAAACCGCTATAACAGTGCAATTTCGATTTTTTCTTAAAATTGCACCGCACTGCACCGCCGTATATATAATCCATATATTTACATGAATATGTACAAATATGTATGTGATTTAAACTTATTTAAATTTTAGAATCTCAACTTGTTATACTCTTAAAATATATATTCTTTGAAAATTTTATAATTGTCAAATTTTCTAACAAATAGTGATGGTTTTAAAAAACATTCATGATAATCTATCTTTCAAATATATATTGACATTTCAATTTGTAATTAGAATGAGATACTATAAGTATAAAATATCAAACAAGTTATTATTGTTAGAAAATTATTTTTTTAGATATTGTAGAATATTATATCATGTAATTATCATTATGGGCTACTAAAATAACATTTATTAATAGATTTTATGTTATTTGCATTGTTATACACTATGTTATTAGAAAAACCGCTAAACTGCCAACACCGACCGCCAAACCGCAAAAAACGCATAATAAATTATAGTGGAAAAACCGCGGTTTAAAATTAAATATAAAATCGAACCGCCTAAAGCAAGACAATTTAAATTTCATCAAAAACCGCCCAAACCGCACCGTGATCACCCCTATCTAAGGTTACCATGGATTAATAGCACAGTATGATCTTGAATCATATTAGATAGATATCAAGATAAAGTTTCTTGACAGTAACGTTGATTACACGATCTCAACAGTTTCAGAACTAAAAGGAAATGCATCTATCAATTAAAGCAAGCTTTCACATATAGGAATCACAACTATCATTATGATGTAATTGTCTCATTAAGTTTTGAGACAAATGTAGATGATTGTATGATTCAGTGGGAGAAAATTTAATTTAAACTAAACAAGACAAATACAGTCTCAATCAGGTGCCCTAAAGTTAAATTAAAGATTTAAGAAATATAAAAACATTTTATATGTTTATTGTTGGAAGTTGTTGTATGATGTGGTTTGTACAAGACTTAATTTGGCTTCTGTTGTTGGTATATTAGTAGACATTTAAATAACTCTAGTATGGATCTTTATAAAGTATTTACAGAGAACTAAGGATAACATGTTTGCACATCAAGGATCAGATTTGTTAGAGATCATAAGGAATTCTGATTATGAGTTTATTGGATGCCAATACAGTATAAGATTAACTTCAGGCTACATTTTCTGTTGGTCTGGAGAGCTATACAAGTAAAAGTGTAAGCAAACATTTTTAGCTCCTTAACCAAGACAACCGAATTAATAGCACACTAAGGGACATTCAAACATGAAATAAAGGTTGCGAAGCTTAGTGAAATAAGTGTATTTTGACAATTAGTTCACAGCAAAGTATTAATGTCGAAAGTACTTATAAGTTAAACATATTGACATAAAAATATTAGTAGTTAAAGAAAGTGTTTTTTTGTGGCTTTAGTGGAACATATTGTGATAGACTCCAAATGAGGATTCACCAATTACGTATTTAACACCCTGTACTTGAGCTAGCTACTCATGTGGGTGTTTTATGGTTTTAGAATACATTAATTTAGTGGGAGTCCATATTTATTATTCTTTAAAGTTTTTAAAACACTTTGTTTTGGATAATTTAGTTTTCTGCAGAATATAGTTGATGACTTTGAATTCATTGTGAATTCACTTAAGTAGTTTTTTCATTTTTTAATATTTTACATTATGGATTGATCTAATTAAAGATTAATAAAGTTGAATCAGTTGGAAATAGACATGATGTTGATCACATTTGGATGTAATTTTCATGCTACTCACCATATTTGATCTATGTCATTGAGTATAATGATATGGTGATTGTCGGGGTTTAACAACGATTTATAATGTGGTGAATTCCGCGGTAGTTCCATATTAGTATATGAGATGGACCAGATTGTTAAGTATAGCCTGAAGAGGAATAGCATAAAGTTGCACAACTAAGGACTCTTGATATAATTATTTTGGGAAAATATAACCCAAGTGGGAGATTGTAAGGAAATTTTAGTTTCCACTATAATCTAATTGTTGGCAATATATTATTATGCAATTATATTAGCTATTCAATTATTTTATGAACTTAATTATGTGATCTAATTAAGATAAAAAGTGCATGGGCTATAATAATATTGATATGAGTTAATTGAGTAGATACCCATTACTACATGACTAGATGATTATAGATGACCCAATTGTATGATATATAAAGGCTCCCAAGTTATGGTCTCCAATACACTAAGCCGCACATATTTTTTCTTTTTCCCATCAGGAGGGATTACGACGGTCCTCATAAAGGAATAAGGAGGCTTAGTTGAGGAATGCCAAATACCAACCGATCTTTGAGTTCGTATTCCGCCAAGACAATTCAGTGGATCAAGGTATGCTTCCACATTATAGTTTAAATCTCATTAATCATAATAGGATTAAGGCATTATGGATTTATTTCCTACACACTATAGATACGTAGTTTAAGAAAAATTGCTTTTTGACAAACTTTATCGACTTTTTTAGGGGTGTTGTGCTATTTTTAGGTAATAAATAAAATATAAAGTATGTTAAATGTGTTATGTGAGAGTGATATTTTTGAAATAAAGATAACTTTTGAGGTTATTGATGGATGTGATATTTCCTTTTATGAATAGTGAAGATAATTGTGTGACGGATGTTCATGCATGTCACGTGTATTAAATAATATCATTATTTAAGGAGTGATGCGTATTAAAGTTAATGAAATATTAGAATAAATAACAACTTTGAAGAAGAGATATAAGCCAATGCTAATGGTTGGTTTTGGATTGTACAGAATTAAAAGTTTTTTTTTGTCCCATAATTATTGAAAACTTTAGATTTTGTCCCAAAAAAATATTTGTGTCGATTTTATCCCATAACTATTGATTTTATTTTAATTTTGCCCAAGTTTTGCTGGAATCCTCGATTTTCGCCGGAAATTGGTCACATGTGCTGCACGTGACATATGAATTTAGGAGAATCCGGCAAGGAAGGGCGACCTGGACATGTGGGCAAAATTAGGCCAATAGAATCGCCACATCATCAAAATTAATGAAAAAATTAAAAAATAAAAAGGTGAATATAAATTGGTGACACCACCCCACCCATCGGCCGTGACACCAAGTTCGCAAAACCAAAACTGGCAGCGATGGCTCCCGCCGTCTTCATGTTCAGATCGTACCTGTCGTAGAAATACCCTGCAATTATATTATCAATCGTCAATTCAACTCCAAAGCAGAACGCATATGTTAATACCAGAATCCACCCTTTATAATTCGTCAGCCCGTCGAACAGGATCCAGAGAGCATATCCCGACAACCTTTTTCGGGCTGATTTGTATTTTCCAGCAGGTGTATCTTGGCAGAAGATTAAAACCATGAGTGCAATAAGTGTTTGTAAAAATGCCGAAATGAGAAACATTATTCTTCATGCAGTGGTGGATGAAAGTTTAACTATGTTGATAAGGAAGGAATGAATCGATGGCATTTTGAGCTGAGTAATGCCGGACCCACTTTTGCCCAGCCGGCAGAGACACCATTCTCCATTCTGACAACCTCACCGGTGAACATGGAGCTCATCCAGAACTGGTAGGTGACGAAGTTGGTGAGGGAGAAGCCGATCAAAACTGAACCATGATGAAGGATTCAGCGATGGAGACGAAGCAGACGACGAGGATGGTAGGATCGGTGAGAAGGGAGACGGCGACGGTGATGACACGTGGACCGAACATGTCGCAGGTATTGGCGTTCGATCATTTGGTTAACGTGAGCCATTAGGGTTCCATACGATTCTAACAGTCAGTAGAAGCAAGAAAACAAGAAACCTATTACCTTTCACCAGGGTATGTTGGAGAAGTTGAATTATTGTCGGCAGCCTGCACAGTCTCACCATTTTAGGCATAACTCTCTCATCCGATCTTAGATTTGAGTGATCTAATAAGCTCCAAAACGATTCTTTCTTCCGTGGATCTCCATCAGTATATTACACCAAGAATTATGAGGTCTATACAATTTTATAAAAATTGTGCAAGTTGGTGGACAGCAGCAGCAAATGACCTCTTGATCTTCTGCTACATCCCAAGTCCAATCTCGAGGTCGTGTGGGCGACGATCTTCAAGATCTTTTCAATCTACTGTTTCATCTACCCTCTTCACATGTTAGGCGTGTCTTATCTAGGTTTAGGACAACTGAGATGACTTATATATGGGCTACAGCAGAGACCAGGAGAAGAAATTAGAGTTAGGCCTCCATTGGGCTTAAGTATTCAAGCTTAGCCCAAAGCCCATACTTAAGTCCAATAATAATAACATATACCACTAAAATATTATTACTGCACTACTGTTCTAATCCCATAATTACGTTATGGGCACCTTCTTATTATGAGCCCGTTAGTCTCCCAATGTTTAAGATATACAATGTCCATTAATTAATTAAGCTACTGACAACTCCATTAGTTAATATCTCATCCGAGAGTAGTACCACTCAGCCTCATTATCATACCGGAATAAATCCACCTGTTGTGTTTACATCATAATCCTTATGAGCTCCTCAAGGGGACATCATCAACCTATAATGGACAAGGATTCCTTCTACAATCAACAGCACACCATAGAGACAGTACTATTTCCCAACTCACCGAGTTTGTTGATTTAATTACATGTAAACCTCACCCATTGATGAATCAAAGAAATACATGCTTCCTTACATGTCAAGGTTATTGTATAGGGATTAAGAGCATGAACATCCATAATAACAGAGATCAAGTTCTCCTATATAGTCAGTATAAGTCGAACAATCTCAAACGGTCCTGCTCAACACACACAAGTGCACTAATGTGATTTTATAGTCAAGACAAACTAATACCAAATCACACTATAACCATCCCGATAGAGAGTCCCCGTCTATCTCGGTTGTGAGAATCTATTTATACTTTATAAGGAAACTGATAATATGATCTTCCGCGTGTTGTCGCACAACATATTATCTACAGTATAAAGTAAATGGACTATTGTATCGTACATATAAATAAATTATAAGACGCAATCATTTGATCATATGATTCTCATTTAAAATAAATTGTTATAACATTGTTCATACAAAAAGCTAGACTTTTAGTATATAATCCAACAATCTCCCACTTATACTAAAAGACTATGCTGTCATGCCTTCTGCCATACATCTGATTCCTACTCCCACTACACTACCATCAAAAGCTCTCGCTTTATGGTCCTTGTAAATGGATTTACAAGGTTATCATCCGATGCAATCTAGGCGACAACAACCTTCCCCGTATCATACGATTTCTCATAACAGGTGGTACTCGCCCTCCATGTGTTTAATTGCCTTATGGGCTTATGATTCCTTCAAGTTTGCAACTGCACCATTATCATCAAAATAAATTGTAATAACCTTGGGCAAACTTAGAAATACTTCAAAGTCCATCATGATGTTTCTAGAGTCATACAGATACTTTGGCTGCCTCATAGGATTCAATTTATCATCTTTCCATGATGGAGTCTGGAGTCTGAAATATATTTCTATATAATACTCCTCCATATTATGACCCAACTTCCTAAAATAAAATACATAACCTTTGAGGTGGATTTACTGCTGTTTCTATCTGATTTGAAAAATCTGAATCTATGTAACTCATAAGAAGTAGTGAATCTGTTCAGTATGCCTACATATAATTTCTAGTCCTTTTCAGGTACATACATACATACATATATATATATATATATATATATATATATATATATATATATATATATATATATATATATATATATATATATATATATATATATATATATATATATATATATATATATGTCTTACCACAGTTCAATATTCTTGTTTCTAATTACCTTGGTACCCACTGTCCATGCGTTCTGCAAAACAGATATCCTATCTCGTGCATAGTATTTCTTAGATTAAGCTTCCTTATTCGCCGAAGCATAAGGAACCGCTTTCGTCACCTTCATCTTCTTTTTGGGTCTCAAGACACATTTCCTTAGATAAAGTCGCATGCAAAAACAAATAAGGATCGTACCATCTCATGAAGCTTGAGACAAGCATAACATCCTTTCTAGTGATCCGTACTACCGTAATAAAAAGGATATTTTTGCTCCTCTTAAGTTCTTCATCTTATACCGCTTTATCAACCATACCCTTACGCCCGATAATACTCTTTCATTGTCTCCAATGAGCAACATATCATCCATATACAGTACAAGAAATACCACCACGTTTCCGTCATTCTTTTTAATACACAAGACACATCCGCGCATTGATTAAATCCATATACCTGGATTTCCTCATTAAAACGGATGTTCCATGATGTTGAAGCTTGCTTTAGTCCATCGATGGAAACTTTTAAGCTTACTATCACAATGCTCTTAGCCCTCTGCAATGAATCACTCTAGTTGCTTCACATAGATGTTTTCCTCAAGACTTCCAAATAGGAAAGCTGTCTTGACATCTATTTGTTATCCCTCATATTTCATATGAGTAGCAACAGATAAAAGAGTTTGGATCAACATAAGCATAGCTATTGGCGAACAGGTTTCCTCATAATCGTACCTTTTCTTTATGATTATACCTTTTCGCAACAAGCTTTGCTTCCAAGGTTTTCACCTTACCGTATTATCCTCTTTTATTTTGTATGACTACTTCCAATGGCTTTTACACCATTTAGTGGTCCTACAAGCTCCCAGACTTGATTTAGAATCTATCGATTCTATTTCAAAAACCATTGCATTTTGCTAAGACTCGACATTTCTATCTTGTAGTGCTTCGTCGTATCCGTGGGTCCATTCCTTGTTTACTAGGGACCAAGTCTCACGACTCTCCCAAAACATATATCTTATAGGTTGTCGAACAACCCTCCCACTACGACAAGGCACTACACGCAATTATCTATCAGACGTGACACGCGTTGCAGTTTACCTTGTGGTATATCCTTTTGTGCACTTGGTACTAATACTTTGTGCTTTCCCTCTCACTTCCTTTAGAACAATTTATACATGGGTTTATGATTTAATACATAGTCCTTTTCCAAAAATCTAGTGTTTGTGTTAACAATCATCCTTCGATCTTTTGGACTAAATAAATCATCACCCTTAATTTTTCTAGAATATTCCACAAACAGAAAAACGTTATACGAATGTTGTTTCTAGGGCATAGCCATAAAATGAATTTTGTAATTCCAAATAATTCATCATCTATCTAATCATTTCCATAAGAGTCTTATTCATTCTCCTCGCCACACCATACAGCTGGGGTATGCCCGGTGTAGAGAACTTGAGATTTAATCTCATCCTCTGATAAATAGCTCCTAAGTTATCCTAAGAGATCCTCGCCACCATGATTAAATCGTAATGACCATATCTTGTTGGGATAGTCTTATGATTGCTTAAATCAGAATAAACCAATTCCAACGTATCTTTGCATGGCTCTATACCCCTTTTGCCTTAAAAGTCTTTTAATCATTTTCACTTTCAAGTAAGACTCGCAAGTCAGATAGTTTTCATTTCCAATAAACCTAACGGTCCATCGGCTATCTACCTTTGAATCCTACTTAAGTTAATATGATTTAGTCTTAGATGCCAAGAGTAGGTTTAGTTCATCTCCAAAGCTTCCTTTCTCTTACTAAGATAAGAAGATGAATTATTAATTACTATTTGTTGCATCCGTGGGATAAACATGATTTATGAGTGTACAAATTGTCACCAATGTACAACAACATAATATAACTCCATCCCTCATCACTATGACCATATCATTTAAATGAAATGGAGTATCCATCCGTAAATGCATAGAAACTGAAATGAAATTCTTTCTATGAAAAACGTACGTAAAGATAATTTCTCAAAATCAAACGTTTATTTATATCGTAAGATAAATAAACAACTCCTACTGCAACAACCACTATTATTGCAGCATTACCCATGTCCATAGTAATCCCATCATCACATAGTTGTAGGCTTTTAGTGATTCCAGTATCTACACACAACGTGTCAGTAGATGCCATCACTAATCATGCTTCAACAACTAGTGAATAAGATATTAACCTTGTTCATATCTTGATGAAAATTGATTTCTTTAGCCACTTGTTTTGTCAGAAGTTTCCCACCTTATACATTCTTTTGTATTTCAGGTGGAACTTGCTCAAAACATCTAGGCAAACTATGAAGAATAAATTGATCTAGGTTTTCCCTTCAATTTCTACTCCATGTTTTTCCAGTTCATTCATGAAGTCAACCATGACCTCTTGCCTTTTAACCTTACTCAGGTATCCGAAGAGTTACATGAGACCATCATATTTCTATGAACCTTTCACCTCTCCACTAGAGACTTTAATAGGCATCATATGACATCCTAAGAGTGAACACATTTATATTTTCCTAAGCAGTAAGAATTAAAATCAAGATTCTTTTCTAATCATCTAATTTGAGATGAGTAAATATAATTTATTTTAGTAAACAATAAGCGAGATAAAACCATTTGAAAATACAGAGAATCACAAATAAATACACCGATCAAATCTTTGAATTTATCCATTTATATTGATTTTCTCAAAACAATATAAAAATAAAATTCACCGACATCTCAAGCACCGTGAGTCTGCATGCCACGTTAGTGTGGACGTATACAAACTCGAACATTTACAAGAGAATGTTTTACCCATTAATTAATTTCATATGTCAACCTAACTTCATGACAAAATAATTAATAGTCGGTTCCTCTTTAGCCATGCAAATAATAGCAATGACTCCGTTGGGGAGGATACATATTATTTACACTTAAGTGTGTACCATTATTTAATCCCAAGTCCATTGCCCAATCTTATGTGTCTTACTATTGGAGAAGTGCACACGCGCTCAGATAACTTCTTACAATCATCAATTATAAGTTTATACCAGTGAACCGCATATAAACTCATCCGTTATGGAGGAAGGTACTAAGCCAACGCGTAAGTTCATATGCATCACATTACAATCAATAATTATTTAAAGAAGTCTGTACCAGTGATCCATGAATAAACTCATCCGTTAGGGAGGAAGACAATATAGCCAACGCGCAAGTTTATTCACATCACTTAAAACCAATAATGGAGGCCGCGGGAATTATTTATCAATCCCCTCTCCAACTTAGTTATTTAACACGAGGGTTTTACATGCATATAATATTCCAAATAAAATACATATCCTAGCATGCTCCTATTACCCAAACAAGGCAGTAAATCATAGAGAATCATGCATACATATATAATAATAATAAGATAATCAAATCAATTATAAACAGTTATATATCAGCGAATTCGATTGTTCGCCACCAAACACGAATATAGGCAAAAACATCCAGATTATCAAATTTTTGAAAATGTCCAGATTATCAAATTTTCAAAAGTATCGATATCGACCATCTATATTGTCCAGATTATTAAAATTATCGATATCGACCAGATTATCAAATTTTCAAAAATTTGATTATCAAATTTCAAAACAATAGATATCGACTGTTGATATCTTCCAGATTATCGAAATCATCAATATCGATCAGAGTATTGAAATCTTCGATATCGTCCAGATCATCAAAATTATCGATATCGACATACAACTATATATAACAATAATAGATAATTAAATCAATTATGGCAGTTATATATCACGAATTAAATCGCCACTAAATTAAGAAGTCTTGTCCGACACTCTAGCTGTTGAACCGATACCTTAAGCGATAAGCAAGATTGCTTGCGCCCTTAGTCATTCAACATCATCGGTTGCCTTGACCCAGAACTCACCGGAACATGTCAAATAGAAAATGAACACGCCTGCCCACGATTCAGTCCTGCACAACTCGTGCCGTCTTTTGTCGGTGATTGTGCCGACAGCCATCGCTACTCATGCCGCCCAATGCGCCACGCCTTCGTTGGACATCCGCCAGCACGAGTCATGCCAAAAACTGGCGCTAGTCGTGCCGAACGCCACAGCTATCGTTCATTGCTTCCGTGCACTACGCACACCCAGGCATTCCTCCGGCACGACTCGTGCCGCCCGCCCGCACCACTCGTACCGATCGACAATGTCAGTCATGCCGACCACGTCTCTTGTGGGCTGCATCCGTGCCTCTCATGCCTTCCAGCTGCTCGCACAGTTGCATGTCTTGCTGTCTCCATCCGCGCTAGTCAGTCGTGCAGGCCAAGCCTGTTGTCTACTCGCTAGTCTGCACGTATCGTGCCAATCTCCAGCATGGACCAGCGCCGCTCTATGCCGGTAAAACTCGTGTCAGTAACTGGCACGACTCGTGCCGCCCGCCTCTGCCACACTGCAAGTAGTCCAGCATCCGACACCGCCCTTCGCCTAGCCTGCCGGCATAACTCGTGCCACATTTTGGCACAACTCGTGCCACCTCCCAGCGCTATTGTTGGGCCGACCATCTCTAAGCCATCTGCGCATCGTCATCCGCCAAAACACGACCCGAGTCGGCGACTCGACTCGTGCCGCTGTCGAACGTTCATCGATGACAACCACACCAACGTATCTGAATAGAGTATTCAATAAGAAACAATAATTTCTAAACCCTAGTCCATGTTTGCCACACAAACCCTAGCCTAACGTTTCACGCTTCACCATGAAACCGAAGCTCTGATACCAATTGATGGCATTCGATCATTTAGTTAACGTGAACCATTAGTGTTCCAAATATTTCTAATAGTCAGCAGAAGCAAGAAAACAAGAAATGTATTACCTTTCTCCAGCGTATGTTGGAGAAGTTGAATTCTTGCCGGCAGCCTGTGCAGCCTCACTGTTTTGGGCATAACTCTCTCATACGGTCTTGGATTTAAGTGATCTATGCGCGAAAATGATTCTATCTTCCGTGGCTTTCCGTCAGTATATTACACATCGAATTCTGAGGTCTATACGATTTTATAAAAATCATGTAAGTTGGTAGACAACAGCAGCAAATGACTTCTTGATCTTCTATTATATTCCCAAGTCCAATCTCGACGTCATGTGGACGACGATATTCGAGATCTTCTCAATCTTCTATTTTGTCTACCTTTTTCACGTGTTAGGCATGTCTCATCTAGGGTTAGGACAGCTGAGATGACTTATATATGGGTTATAGCAGTGACCAGGAGGAGAAATAAGAGTTAGGCCTCCATTGGGCTTAAGTATCCAAGCTTAGTCCAAAGCTCATACTTAAGTCCAATAATAATAATATATAAAATTAAAATATTATTATTGCACTACCGTTCTAATCCCATAACTACGTTATGGACTCCTTTTTATTATGAGTCCGTTAGTCTACCCATGTTTAAGATATACAATGCCCATTAATTAATTAAGTTACTGACAACTCTATTAATTAATATCTCATTCGAGAGTAGTACCACTCAACCTCATTTTCATGCCGGAATAAATCCACCAGCTGTGTTTATATAATAATTCTTATGAGCTCCTCAAGGGAACATCATCAACTTATAACGGACACAGATTCTTTCTACAATTAATAGCACACCATAGAGACAGTACTATTTCCTAACTCACCGAGTTTGTTGATTTAATTACATGTAAATCTCACCCGTTGATGAATCAAAGAAATACATACTGCTTTACGTGTCGATGTTATTATATAGAGATTAAGAGCACGAACATCCATTATAACAGAGATCAAGTTCTCCTATATAGTGCACTGATGTGATTCTATAGTCAAGACAAACTAATACCAAATCACACTACAACCATCCCGATAGAGAGTCCCCGTCTATCTCGGTTGTGAGCATCTGTTTATACTTTATAAGGAAATTGATAATATTATCTTCCGCGTGTTGTCGCACAACATATTATCTACAGTATAAAGTAAATGGACTATTTCATCGTACATATAATTAAATTATAAGATGCAATCATTTGATCATATGATTCTCATTTCAAATAAATTGTTATAACATTGTTCATACAAAAAGCTAGACTTTTAGTATACAATCCAACAGCAGGCAGGACCCACGGCGAGGAGGGAGAAGATGGAGCCAATGAAGGATGTGAGCAAGAAGCTTTCCGGTGCAACCTGCTGGAATCCTAAAGCGAATTCGCCGGAAGAGGTTGATCGCGATTTGGGGATTAGGTTTCCATTTTAATCACGTATTCTATTTTGTTAATTTTTTTTTTCATTTTTTTAGTTTATGTTTTTATTTCAATAACATAATTTGAAACATATTTTAGGAAATTAGGGGGTTGCTGAGTCACCTTTTTATTTTTTAATTTTTTTTATTAATTTGATGATGTGACGATTCTATTTGCCCAATTTTGCCCAATTTTGCCCATATGTCCAGTTCACCTTCCCTCGCCGGATTCTCCCAAATTCATATATCACGTGCAGCACATGTGACCAATTTTTGGCAAAAATCTAGGGTTCCGGCGAAAATCGGGCAAAATTGAAACAAAATCAATAGTTATGAGACAAAATCGATACAAATACCTTTTTTGGGACAAAATATAAAGTTTTCAACAATTATGGGAAAAATTTTTTTAACTCGGATTATACGTATGAAGAATATTATGCTATTCACCTTTTCATTATAGAAATTATCACATTTTATTCGTTTCATGTAAGTTATTTTAATATTTAATGTGTATTAATTCTACTAATTAAATTAGCTAAATATTTTATAAATACAAAAATTTAATTGTACAACATAAAAATTCATATACTATATAATTGGAAAAAAATGTTGGGTAGGTCTTGCTTGAGACCATTTACACTTTTTAATTTAATTATCATTTTCGCTATAAAACGTTATCATTTTCGCTATAAAATGTTATCACTTTTCATTTATAATACTACCTCCATCCCAAAGAGAAGTTCACTGTTATTGATTATTCGAGGTTTAAGAAAAAGTTATTTTTTTACTTTACTTTTAGGGGTAGTTTTGTATTTTTAGGTAATAAATAAATTATAAAGTATTGTATATATGTGAGTCTTAAAGGGGTGTCAATTTTGAAATTAAAGTGTGTTGTGGGAATATTGATTCTTGTGTATTTTCTTATTTGGGGGTATGAACTTGTTTATGGGACGAAAAAATTAGAAAGTGTGAATTTGATTATGGGACGAAGAGAGTATAAATTATTCATGAAATAACATTATCACTTTTCATTAATTTAGTATTACTTTTCATTATAAAAGTTATCATTTTTTGTCCGTCTCACGTAAGAACGTGAGACGGTCTCACACAAGTCTTTGCACAAAATGTTAATATTATTTTGAAGAAAATACAAGTCTTTGCCCAAAATGTTCATGATTATTTTTGAGAAAATACAAAAAGATCATATATTTTTAATTGATAATAAAGTTCATGATTAAATGAAAAAATGGGATAAGTTTGTGTGTGTATATATATATCCCTCCGTTCCAGAAAATCATTCACCCTTTTCTCATTTGTTCGTCCCACATAATGGTTCATCCCCCAAAAAAGGAAATATCATTCTAATCTAACACCTCAAAAGTACACATTAATTTCAAAAGTGTCATCCCTTCTTTCAATTATAAATTACTTTATACTTTATTTATTACCTAAAAATACTAAATTACCCCCAAAAGTCTATAAATTTAGTAAAAAATTAACATTTTCTTAATATCCGTGATATAGTAAAGGTGAACGATTTAATGGGACGGAGGAAGTATCGTTTTCTAAAAAGAGAAAGCTGGTGATTAAGAAAAGAGTAAAAATAGGTGTATTTTAGCACAAGAAGTAAAGCTCGACAGTGTCCTTTTGATTAGAGATGGCTATTTGTACCCCCAATTTTACTAAACGAACTCCATTAATTTATATATTTAAAATATTTTTATTTGAGAAGACATAAATATCCTTATATAAATGATAAAATAAGACTAGTAATGAAAATTGTTATACATACTCCAATTAAATTTCTAAATGTATCCCAAATTATTTGTTATTCCTATGTTTGTTTAGTAGTGTGGATCTAATCTTTGTCATCTTCTTCGGTTCTTCTCTCTTTACCATAATTTCTCATTTGTAATTTGGTATAACATGACAATCTTGGTGTAACATGTTGCCATGGGTGGTATATACACAGAGTTGTGAATTATCTTCTTGAATTCGAATGGTCGTATTTATGTGAAAGTTATTTGACACTTTAGTTATCTATTTTCTCTGATTGGAGAAGTTCATATATTTACAGACTGTTATGGAATAAAATACCCGGGCCAAGCTACAAAAAAGGAAGCACAGTATGAAAAGACCAACTGAGGTAAAAGCTTATAAAAGGTCAAGAGGCCCAGAAGGTTTATGTGAAAGTATACCCTGGAAAGAAGGGAATAAACCTTGCCAAGAACCAAAGGTAAAGCCAGAGTAATTGAGCAGCCAAGTTCAGGGATTATACTCAGATTTCAGGAGAACAAGGAATAAACTACTACACGGAGGAAAGGGCATCAACAATAGCTAGAGAATCCTCGGAAGCAGTTTCACTCGATTCTCTCTTGACCAATCAGATACAAGAATTCACAAGAGCATCAAATCAGCTACCTAGGGATTCCAAAAGGGACACATGGCAATCTTCAATTGGAGAGAAGAATCTAGAAGGTTAATAACATTTTCTCGCATAAGGGAGAAAGGTGAAAAGGTATAAATAGAAGAAGATACAAACTACACATACCTTTTTTGATTACTTGAACGTCATATAGAGAGAGAGAGATGAGAGTGTGAGTCTATATGTAAGGCATTTCTACCATATTCATCGATATAAGTCATACTCATCATTCTCCATGATTATCATTATGTTATTTGAGTCCTCACGATAAAAAACTAGCATCAACATATTGGCGCCGTCTGTGGGAAATGTTCATTCAACATCTTTTGGTAGTCATGGAGGGTGAATGATCATTTCTTTCAACTGGAGGATCTCGTCATCATCGATGGGTGATTCGGAGTGGCAGAAGTATGCATGTCCAGGTGACAGATCCACCAGCTGATCAAGTTGTAGATTCAGTTGTGTTCACACCGCAAACCCTGCTGGGAATTCCAACTTTGATGGATCCGGCAAAAACCAAGGAGATGCAAGAAAAAATCCAATCGATATTTAAAGAATACTCTACTCTCACTAAGTTCCACCTATTAAGTTGAATTTTGATGGAGCACCATGAGCATTGGTGGAGGATCTCCATGCAAATCTGAATCAAATAAAAGAAGTCTCGGAACAGTGACGTGTAGATCCGTCACCCAATGATGTGCGGCGTATCATAAACGAGGCGAGAGGTCAGTATAGTCCACCAGAGCAAAGTACAAATAATGTACCAAGAGGAAGGATTCGAGATTGTCTGGGACCAACTGGATCAAGGTATCATCTTTTAGTGGAAGGATCTTGAGAAACTCATCAAGAAAGAGAGCCTGGGGAAGTCTCTAGGAAGCAAAAAATTATACCCTCAGGCAGAGCGTATAGTACACCCCCGTTGCCTATAAGGATGATAGCTATGTACACCTCCTCGTGGCGAACGGAGAAAGGAATATGGTGATGCATCAATAGTTGGGCGACTACTCAAACGGGTTGAGGAATTGGAAAACAAACAACGAGTTGGAGTAGATGGTCGATCTCAGTCTGATCTTGGAAAAACTCCTTTCACTAATGAGATTCGGTCAGCACCGAGACAATTGAAAATCAAGGTACCAAATGAAGTTGTGTTTAATTGTGAATCTGATTCATATTCGAACATAAATAATTATTTGTTATGGATGGAAGCCCAAAGAAGTTCGGAGGCAACCCAGTGTCGGATGTTTCTGTTAACCCTAGGAGAAAAGGCTAATACATGGTTCACAACTCTACCCCCAAATTCAATAGAAGGGTGGTCAGAGTTGGTGAATGCGTTTATCTCGCAATACTCATACTTAAGAGTGGTAAAAGAGCCAAAACATAAATTGGCTAGTATAATCAGGGTTCAACAGAACCTATTAGGGCATTTCTGAAAGGATTTAAAGAGCAGAGACCAAAAGGAAACCATTGGATGAAGCTTATCTGGTCACCGCCATGGGATCTCTACATCCGGAGTCAGCACTTTGGAAAGCGGTGTAGTTGAAGCCACCGACCACTTATGGAGCATTTCTGGACATGGCCAATGAATATAGCTAAGCAGAGAAAATTTTGGCGTTGGCAAAAAAAGCAGAGGAGCAGAACAAGGAAACAAGTAAGAAGAAATCGACAAGTGCTGGAGCAAAAGACTATAAAGCTCTGACCAATTTCTGACCATTTCCAGATGAACCAAATGTACAAGTTCTACAAGAAGAAACAAAGTTCTCAATGGAAGAGATTTTCTATTAAGTCAGAAATCGACAGGTTCTTCGTACACCACGGCTGATTCGCACCGAGCCAGGATATTTTGAACTAACTCGATTATGCTAATATCATCAGTATTCGGGGCATAATACAGACTTATTCCAATATCTATTTTTTAATCTTTGGCGATTATTTATGTCGGGAAGGTTAAAGGGTATGTTGGCACCACCTCAACCACGCCCTAGACCAGGAGGAAATTTTCTTCAGACTCATTTCAGGCCTTAGAAAAGACCTTAGGGAGTGCAAAATTTAGCCCCGCCACCTTTTACCACCACCAGGAGGGGTGGGCGGAAATCAAACACCCATAAATAATAAACCCAATTAAATTCTCATGATGGAATGTGCTAAAGAAGAAGGGTATTGGCACATGATACCAGAAACTTGAAGATTTAGGAGGTAACACAAGAGAACACTCAGATACAATTCCTTATTCAATGGAATCCACCACAAGTTTAGAATAAACTCGTCGTCTTTAGAAATTCACCAAAAGACTAAGAGAAAATAAGAAGAAATCCATCAACTAGACAAGAGTTAACACTCCAAAATAATTTATATTCTCACAAATTTTCTGCTGCAAACACAATGGAATGATGCTCTATTTATAGGAGCCATTACAAGACTTTAGAATCATCCAAATATTAATAACTTGACTCTATACTTAATAGATTCATTTGACCATTTTAAATACTTCTTTGAACCCTAAAATCCATGCAAACATTAATATAATAGTTAATAAAGTAAATATTCTCACTTGACCAATATTAGGTAGTTGGAAAGGCACCAAAACTCTTCAAATGCATGAATTGGCATATTCTCGGCTCTATCTGCCACCTTCCAGAAGAATGACCATAACTCCTTGTAGAAAACTCCAAACGACTTTCTGTTTGTTGCGTTATAAACTAGACTGATAGGGATTTCTATCCATATGCTTTTCACCATCTAATTCACTCCCAATCAGTACCAGTAATTTTTCAAATATACCCCATGTGTGCTGGAATATTTTCCTCATCATTCACTTCCACTGCGCGCAAACTCGTCTCTGAGTTTTATTCATCTTTATCAGCACAATCACTATTAATGTAACTGACCTTCGATGTTTATCAGCATTACTTTTGTATCTTATATTTTGCTTGACAAGATCAAAACTCTATGTGCATTCTTGGACCATTGAATCTTGTTGTGACTTTATTAACTACTTGACTATCAAAGCACATTAGCCAAGAGCCATCTATCGTTGGGACAAGAAGTGATGGAACTGCACAAAGATTCATACCTTTTCTTAGTAAGCCTTTATCCACGAGCTCTTGCTCTTGCCTTTGCAACTCATCATGATGCTTTGGTTTCATTCGATAGGATGCCTTGTTTGGGATAGACGCATCGAATGCAACATCAATGTAATGTTGAATGTTCCTCATAGGTGGAAGTCCCAATGGATTTTCACTAGGAACTACATCCTTGAATTCTTGAAGAGATACCATTATAAGTGGAATCTCCATCAGGGTCACCTCATTTTCTTCCATCACCTTTTCATTGGAATTGCACTGCGTATGGAACATATTATACTGCAACCACTCTTCTTCTTCTTTTTGATAGCACTCAAGGACTTTTTAGCAAAAAAACTTTCACCTAGATCAATATACATGATCTCTTCTTCATCTTCAACTTCGTCATAAATCGACTTCTCCTCTTTTTTGTACACATCATAGATTGGTGTTGTTTCATTATCTTACTCTTATACTCATCATAGATGCGTATTGTTTCAATATCTTCCTCTTCACACTCACACGAACCATGACTCAGATGAAAAGGATAAAAATCCTCATAATTGGATTATTCAACCTCAGAACCATGATGCGACTCATCACGTTCAAAGGTTTTGCAGCATTCAAGACGCAGCTGAAGTTGTTGCACGTGTCTCCTCAATGTTGGATTGTATACTAAAAGTCTTGCTTTAGTATGAATAATGTTTTAACAATTTATTAGAAATGAGAATCAATTATCAAATTATTGCGTCTTAATTTATTTATATGATCAAATGATTACTTTAATATGTTGTGCAACAATACACGAAAGATCATATTATCGGTTTTCTCATAAAGTATAAATAGAAGCTCACAATCGAGATAGACGGGGACTCTCTATCGGAATGGTTGTTGTGTGATTTGGTATTAGTTTGTCTTGACTATAGAATCACATTAGTGCACTTGTGTGTATTGAGCAGAACCTCTTGAGATCGTTCGATTTATATTGACTATATAGGAGAACTTGATCTCAGTTATTATGGATGTTCGTGCTCTTAATCCCTATACAATAACATTGACACGTAAGGCAGTATGTATTTCTTTGATTCATCAATGGGTGAGATTTACATGTAATTAAATCAATAGACTTGGTTAGTTGGGAAATAGTGTTGTCTATATGGTGTGCTGTTGATTGTAGAAGGAATCCGTGTCCGAAATAGGTTGATGATGTCCCCTTGAGGAACTCATAAGTATTATCATGTAAATCCTGCAGGTGAATTTATTCCGTCATGATAATGAGGTTGAATGGTACTACTCTCGGATGAGATATTAATTAATGGAGTTGTCAGTAACTTAATTAATTAATGGGCATTGTATATCTTAAACGTGGGGAGACTAACGGGCACATAATAAGAAGGAGCCCATAACGTAATTATGAGATTAGAACGGTAGTGCAGTAATAATATTTTAGTGGTATATATTATTATTATTGGGCTTAAGTATAAGCTTTGGGCTAAACTTCGATACTTAAGCCCAATGGAGGCTCAACTCTAATTTCTCCTCCTGGTCCCTGCTGTAGCACATATATAAGTCATCTTAGCTGTTCAAAAATCCTAACTGAGAAGTAATTCATACCTAACACTGTGATGAGGGTGAGGGAATAAAAAATTGCAAAGATCTTGAGGATCGTCGCCCACACGACGTCAAGATTGGACTTGGGAATACAGCAGAAGATCGAAAGATTGTTTGCTGCTGCTGTTCGTCAACTTCCACAATTTTTATAAAATATTGTGGAACTCTAAACTGTACGTGTCATACACTGTACGAATTTATTGAAGAGAGGATCGTTTTGGCGTATAGATCACTCAAATCGGAGATTAGATAAGAGAGTTATGCCCAAAACAGTGAGGCAGCGCAGGCTGCCAGTGAGAATTCATGTTCTTCTTCAACATACCCTAGTGAAAGTTAATATATTTCTATGTTTCTTGCTTTCACTAATTTAGAAACATATGAAATCCTAATAGTTCACATTAAGCAAACGATCGAAAGCCAACAATTGGTATCAGAGCTTTGATTTCGTGGTGAAGCGTGACACTTTATGCTAGGGTTTATGTAGATTATGTATTTTTATTCGGAATAGAATCACATGTGAGAATTAGGGATTAGTTTTATTGTATAATATGTGAATATCCCTTTGTGAAACCCTATATCTGTATCTTCGATCGTGTGCGTGTATCATCAAAACCTGTTCGGTGAAAAACACTCTTGGAGAAGACGATTGGCGCTCGGCATGAGCGAACGTCGAGCTGGTGTCGTGTGATAAAGTCCATTGGGGTGCAAGTAGGCGTGCAAAAAGCGAGCGACGGGTGCACGGTAGCTCATTGAAGTGCACGGTGAAGGCCAGTTTGCACGTTTGGCACAGGAGTCAGGGCTTGTACACATGTTGGCGGGCAGACCGCCGAGTGCAAGACGGGCGTGTGGCGCTCGCTGCCATGTGTGGAGATGAGCAGCTGTCGGGCGTGTGGAAAGTGTAGGCGTCTGTGGCACGCCGGCTGCCGTGTGAGGAGATATTGTGCTTGTTGAGCGCTGAGCGTGAGAGGAGACGGCTAGCGTTGGCGCGCGGCGGGCATAGGGCACGGCAGACGTGGCGTGCGCGGAAGGCATTGACACACGGGTGCAGGCGTGCACCCACGCAAGTTGTGCGTGGTGTGTGTGCAAGCAGATGGATGCTCGGTGTCGAGTTGTGGCGCACGGTTGATGGCGTGTGAGAGTTTTTGGCACACGGATGTTGGCACGCTGCAGGCGTTGAGCGCACAAATGATGTCGTGCAGAAGATGAAGCGCGACTTCATGCACGATACCGTGCAAAGATTCGACTGCATTTTTTTCGTGATATATAACTGATTTAATTGTCTATTACTGTTATATATGGTTGCTGGTCGATATCGATGATTTTTGATAATCTAGACGATATCAACGGTCGATATCGATAATTTCAAAAATTTTATAAACAGGAAGTTTTTAGAAAATTTGATAATCTAATCGATATCGATGATTTTGATAATTTGGACGATATCGACGATCGATATCGATGGTTTCAAAATTTTGATAATCTGAAAATTCTTGAAAATTTGTTAATCTGAAAGTCTTTGTCGATATTCGTGCTTGGTGGCGAACAATCAAAGTCGTTGATATATAATTATTTATAATTAATGGAATAATTGATTATTGTTATATATGTTATGCATGATTCTCTATGATTTACTGCCTTATGTGTCGTAATAGGAGCATGCTAGGTTGCGTATTTTATTATTTAATATTATATGCATATAAAAACCCTCGGTGTTAAATAACTAAGTGGGAGAGGGGATTGGTAATTAATTCCCGCGGCCTCCATTATTGGTTTGTAAGTGATGTGAGTAAACTTACGTGTTGGCAATGGACCTTCCTCCACAACGGATGAGTTTATTCACGGATCACTGGTACAGACTTCATTAAATAATTAATGTTTGTAATGTAATGCACATGAACTTGCTTGTTGGCATAGACCTTCCTCCCTAACGGATGAATTTATATGCAGTTCACTGGTACAAACTTATAATTGATGATTGTAGGAAGTTATCCGAGCGCGTGTGTACTTCTCCAACTGTAAGGCACATAAGCTTGTGCAATGGACTTGGGAACAAATAATGGTGTACACTTAGATGTAAATAAGTTCCTTCCCAACGGAGTCACTGCTATTATTTGCATGGCTAAAGAGGAACCGACTACTAATTATTTTGTCATGAGGTTAGGTTGACGAATGAAATTAATGGGTAAAACATTCTCTTGTAAATGTTCGGGTTTGTATACATCCACACTAACGTGGTGCTTGAGATGTCGGTTAATTTTATTTTTATATTGTTTTGAGGGAATCAATATAAATAGATAAATTCAAAGATTTGAACGGTGTATTTATTTGTGATTCTATGTAATTTCGAATGGTTTACTTCACTTATTTTTTACTAAAAGAAAACATATTTTCTTGTCCAAAATTAGATGATTAGAAAAGAATCTTATTTTCGAATTTTACTGCTTAGGGAAATATATATGTGCTCTCAATAAGGATGTCATATGATGTCTATTAAAGTCTCTAGGGGAGAGGTGAGAGATTCATGGAAATATGATGGTCTCATGCGACTCTTCAGATACTCGAGTTAGTTAAAAAGGCAAGAGATCATGGTTGACTTGATGAATGAATTGGGATTGCTTGGAGTAGAAATTGAAGGGGAAACCTAGATCAATTTATTCTTCGTAATTTGCCTTGATGTTTTGAGCAAGTTCTACCTGAAATACGAGAGGTTGTATATGGTGGGGAACTTCTGACAAAACATGTGGCGAAGGAAATCCAATTTCATCAAGATGTGAACAAGGTTAGTATCTCATTCACTAGTTGTTGAAGCATGATTAAGGATGGCATCTACTGACACGTTGTGTGTAGATACCAGAATTACTAAATGTCTGCAATTAAGTGATGATGAGATTATTATAGACATGGGTAAAGCTACGAGAGTAGTGGCTATTGCAGTGAGAGTTGTTTATTTATCTTTTGATAGGAATAAATGTTTGATTATGAGAAATTGTCTTTACGTACGTTTTCATAGAAAGAATTTAATTTCAAGTTTCAATGCATTTGCGGATGGATACTCTATTGCATTTAAATGACATGCTCATTATAATGAAGAATAGAGTTGTAATCTGTTATGGTACGTTGTTGGACAATTTGTACACTCTTAAATCATGTTTATCCCACGGATGCAACAAATAGTAATTAATAACGCGTCTTCTAATTCTTAGTAAGAGAAAGGAATCTTTGGAGATGAACTAACATACTTTTGGCATCTAAGATAAGATCAATTTTACTTAAGTAGGATTCAAAGGTTGATAGTCGATGGACCGTTGGGTTTATCTGAAGTGGAAACTATCTGACTTGCTAGTCTTGCTTGGAAGTAAAATGATTAATGAGAGTCAAAATTAGCGTGTTTTAGTGTCCAATTAAACACCTATTTGATTGATATTGTTGTAATATATTATTACAAGTATCTTATATTCGATATATATGAGAAAAAGGTGCACTTGAGGTGTTTTGTTGTGTTTTAGGTGGAAAAAGGACCAAAGTGTAAAGTTGGAGAAAAGGTGCAATTTGTGCAAGAATGCTGAAAACGCACGTCCATATTTTATAATTTTTTTGTGTTCTTGTGGAGCTCTGAACAGGAAGTGTGTTACATGGTTGGAAAGCCACTGAAAAGGGAATCATTTTGGCATAAAGAACACCTCATTCGGAGTCCTAACGAGGAAGTTATGAGCAAAGTAGTGACGTCGCGCGAGCTGTGCCGAACAGAACAGATGTGCTACTTTGGCTTGTTACACATTCAAATGGTGGATTTTCTTTGAGTTCTTTATATTGATAGGAATCCAAGGAAGAGAGGATCGCGTGAGCAGAAAAATCACTCAATTCGAATAAAGGTCTAATCGGAAGCCTGGAGTGCGGAAAATTGCCGATTTCGATTCGACCAGGATTCGACCGTCGAATCCTAGGTCGAATTACATGCCTGGGACGCATCTGGATCCGATTTTTACACCCCAAGTGTGTGTTTTTGCGTATTTTTCAAGAAAAAGCCCATCCAAGGTCCATAAAGAGTGCTTACAAGTATAAAAGGGGATGTAGATCACATCATTATTGATCATAGAGATACAAGAGAGGAGAAGAGAGGCCACAACCATACTACACCCATAAGGGGGGATCACCCCCCAACCATCATCCACTTCCTTTCCTCCATTCATCCATCACTTTGAAGATTCGTCTGTGGAATCAAGAGGAGAACCAAGAGGAGAATTCAAGACGGAGAAGGATGCGACGACACCCACATCTAGGGTTTTATTTGTTTTCTAATTTATCTTGTATTTTCAGAATATCTGGGTAAGATCAATCCAACCCCCATGATTGTTCTTCTTAACATCATGGGCTAGAGCTTTTTTGGTAGAA
This sequence comes from Pogostemon cablin, assembly GCA_023678885.1. Taxonomy (NCBI): domain Eukaryota; kingdom Viridiplantae; phylum Streptophyta; class Magnoliopsida; order Lamiales; family Lamiaceae; genus Pogostemon; species Pogostemon cablin. The sequence continues at coordinate 20,150,458 of CM042962.1, forward strand.
CTAGGGTTGTGAAGGTTTTATCTAGTTAATTGAACTTCCATGTGTACACTCCGTACAACACTACTTGTGGATTTATTTTATATATGATCGTGCTTTCTTAATTCATACTCACAATCATTTTGTGCATCATTAACTGTTATGTAGAGTCTGAATACATATATTGGTAATTGATTGAGTCCGTTCACTACTGAGCAGGGTTCCATGTTATAATTCTAAGTGAGGGGACTCCGAAGCTTCATTAGAAATATCATATATGAATGTTTATTAATTAAATTAAATTCGGGTTAGGAAGCAGAATAAAGAGGGTAATTTTATTGTACCAATAAAGGGAGATCATATCGGGTTAGATTCTAGACGTGGAAAATAATTGATATTGATAGTACCTAGAAAGGGGGGGTAAAATTACGTCACTTGTTCCGAGATTATTTACACGTGTTACACGCATATTTACTTGTGTCTATAGAGCAGATTTGCATGCCTTAGTGATGCGTTCATATTCCACAAGGCAGAGTCGGACACAACACATGGAAGGGAAATTAATTAGTGAAACTGGATTATCCTAGGGCTATCTATTCTCTCTCTTGAGTCACTTTCGTATTCTTCGAGTAAAATTTTATTTTATTTTATATTTTAATTAATTTTTTATTAGTTGTTAATTAAATCCATCAACTTTTATTGTTACTTATCTTAATTAATTTAGTAAATAATTAAATTAATAATACGCCGTCCTTTGGGTTCGATATTCACTTGGTCGCTTGCTTAGCTACAACTGATATCCTTAATACTTGGGGATTAATTTTACGTGCAAAGAAAACGTGCATCAAGTTATTGGCGCCGTTGCCGGGGACGGCAGTTATTATTAATTTATTATTTCTAATTTGATTGAGATTTTACCGTCGTGACTCTCCGACGTTAAATATGAGCTCATGTTGGGGGCTTGTCCCGTTCGTTTTATTGCTTTATTTATTTCGTGTGAATAAGAAATTTTTATATTTGAGATGCTCACGTTTCGGCAATTACATCTCTTTTCAAACTTAGTTTCAACTTATGTTTTTACTAAGTTTGGGGGTTGTGATGTTCTTACCTCATTAAAGCACCAAGAGTATAATCTTTTCTTTGTAATATTTGTTAGGGGAGTTGATTTTTTGTGGTATGTTGAAACTTTAATCGATTTTGATGTGTTGATTTTTTGCAATTTGCCTAGTATTCAGTGGTGTTTTTAGTGTGTGGAGTCGATTAGATAGTCAATTAATTCTTTTTTATAGTTCTCCTATTTTATTGATGAATCCTGTGATGATGGGTATGTTTGAGCTTTGATGATAGAAATAGGTAACTGAGGCTTTGACCTGACCGAGTTGAACAACTTGAGGAGCTCGTGTATACATAGGAAAAATTAGGTGCCCTTGTTCTCTTATTCTAATTTTTATGTGTGCTTTTAATTCATGGAGTGAAGGATTGTGTTTATGGTGGTGATCCATTTGAGCTTATATTGTTAAAATTGTCTTTGAAATTCATATGCTCTTGAAATTGACGAAGGGAGTATACTTGAGTTATATTGTGATATGAAGTTCTATGTGTACTTGTGGGATATTACTTACCATGAAAAGTGCTATGTTACTTGTTAAAAACCCATGTGAGATTTTGAGCCTTGTTGATCTTGTTAATTAATCACATGATATTTCTTTCTGGTGAGTATCGTTCTTCTGTGTGTATTCTAGAACTTGCATCTTGTCTTACTTGAAACTACATGTGTGTTGGATGATGGGAGATGATTTTAGGTCATCCTTGAATTTATGAGTCACATAGTCAAATAATTCCCTACCAAATAATTATATATCCGTAGTTAGCCCCTTTGAGCCTAAAAGTCTTATTTCTTTGGCAACCTACGAAGATAGCCACTTTGATATCCTATTTGAGCCTTAAATTCCTATATTTATTGGGGAATTAAATGTTGTCAGAGTGTGTGAAGTTGATTTTGATGGAGTTTGGAAGGAATAAAATATTTGGAGCTGTACAATTGATTATGAGATTAAAAATAAGTTGCTTATGGGTAGTGCCCGAAACTGGTACCCGAGATGTTAGAGGTAGTGCCCGAAACTGGTACCTCAAGAGAGAAAAAAGAAAGGAAAGAAGAAAAAAAGTTGTGCTTGAAGGTGAAGAAGGAATAAAAATCGTCTGCATTGAAAAGGAAGAGAGGATGAAAGTTGAAGTGATCAATCATCTTTAGTTCTCCACTATTTGAGTCACATTATCCATATATTTCCTACCCTTACCAAAGAGCCAACATTACATCCAAAAGAAAAATCCTTTTTGATCCCATTGTCGAATCATACTTTTAGTGGTGGAGAGTTTGAGATATTTGGCAATCTTATAGTTACACATGCACTTAAATTGAATCTGAGCGTAAACACCTTAATCCATAAGTGTACATCTTTACACTTGAGTGCGAGTGATATATACTTCCGTGAGAACATGTGAACGGAGCATTTGATTGGTGGTGATTGTCTTAACTTGTATGCTATGAATTGGTTATTACATGTAATGAGGGTTGCATGACCTTAGTTGAGGACAATTGTATTTTGAAGGGGGTATTAGGTCATAGTCCTTGTTTCCCCGCTAATTTTCTTACTCTATCTCTTTATTTTTATTTTGTTGTCTCTGGACGAGCAATGTGTAAGTTTGGGGGATTGATGAGAGTCGAAATTAGCGTGTTTTAGTGTCCAATTGAACACCTATTTGATTGATATTGTTATAATATATTAGTACAAGTGTCTTATATTCGATATATGTGAGAAAAAGGTGCACTTGAGGTGTTTTGTTGTGTTTTAGGAGGAAAAAGGACCAAAAGTATAAAGTTGGAGAAAATGTGCAATTTGTGCAAGAATGCTGAAAATGCATGTCCAACTTTCGTAAGTTTTCTGTGTTCTTGTGGAGCTCTGAACGGGAAGTGTGATATATGGTTGGAAAGCCAATGAAAAGGGGATCATTTTTTGATAAAGAACACCTCATTCGGAGTCCGAACGAGGAAGTTATAAGAAAAGTGGTGACGTCGCGCGAGCTGTGCCGAACAGAACAGATGTGCTATTTTCCATCGCTTGTTGCACATTCAAATGGTGGAGTTTCTTTCTGTTCTTTATATGGAAAGGTAGGAAGAGAGGATCGCGTGAGCACAAAAATCACTCAATTTGGAGGTTGGATGTGAAAGTTATACGCAAAACAGTGAGACTGCGCAAGCTGCAAAAAGCCAATTCGACCACGACACATTAATCGGAAGCCTGGAGTGCAGAAAATCGTCGATTTCGGTTCGACCAGGATTCGACCAAGCCCCTAGGTCGAATCCTAGGTCAAATTCCATGCCTGGGACTCGTCCAGATCCGATTTTTACACCCCAAGTGCATGTTTTTGCGTATTTTTCAAAAAAAAAGTCCATCCAAGGTCCATAAGGAGTGCTTACAAGTATAAAAGGGGATGTAGATCATATTATTATTGATCATAGAGATACAAGAGAGAAGAAGAGAGGCCACAACCATACTACACCCCACAAGGGGGGATCACCCCCCAACCATCATCCACTTCCTTTCCTCCATTCATCCATAACATTGAAGATTCGTCTGTGGAATCAAGAGGAGAACCAAGAGGAGAATTCAAGACGGAGAAGGACGCGATGACGCCCACATCTAGGGTTTTATTCGTTTTCTAATTTATTTTGTATTTTTCGGACATCCGGGTAAGATCTATCCAAGCCCCATGATTGTTCTTCTTAACATCATGAGCTAGAGCCTTTTTGGTAGAACTAGGGTTGTGAAGGTTTTATCTAGTTAATTGAACTTTCATGTGTACAATCTGTACAACACTACTTGTGGATTTATTTTATATATGATCGTACTTTCTTAATTCATACTCACAGTCGTTTTGTGCATCATTAACTGTTATGTAGAGTCTGAATACATATCTTGGTTATTGATTGAGTGCGTTCACTGCTGAGCAGGATTCCATGTTATGATTCTAAGTGAGGGGACTTCGAAGCTTCATTAGAACTATCATATATGAATGTTTATTAATTGAATTGAATTTGGGTTAGTAAGCAGGATAAAGAGGGTAATTTTATAGTACTTATAAAGGGAGATTATATCGGGTTAGATTCTAGACGTGGAAAATAATTGATACTGATAGTACCTAGAAAGGGGGGTAAAATTACGTCTCTTGCTCTGAGGTTATTCACACGTGTTACACACATATTTACTTGTGTCTATAGAGTAGATTTACATGCCTTAGTGATGTGTCCATATTCCACAAGGCAGAGTCGGACACCAACACATGGAAGAAAAATTAATTAGTGAAATTGGATTATCCTAGGGCTACCTATTCTCTCTCTTAAGTCACTTTCGTATTATTCGAGTGATATTTTATTTAATATTTTAATTAATTGTTTATTAGTTGTTAATTAAATCCATCAACTTTTATTGTCACTTATCTTAATTAATTTAGTAAATAATTAAATTAATAATACGCCATCCTTTGGGTTCGATATTCACTTGGTCTCTTGCTTAGCTGCAACTGATATCCTTAATACTTGGGGATTAATTTTGCGTGTAAAGAAAACGTGCATCAATGATTAAAGGCCTCTTGCTTAGCTGCAACCTCTTAGGATAGTTTAGGAGCTATTTATCAGAGGATGAGATTAAATCTCAAGTTGTCTACACCGGGCATACCCCAGCTGAATGGTGTAGTGGAAAGAAGGAATATGACTCTTATGGAAATATTTAGATAGATGATGAGTTATTTGAAACTACTAAATTCATTTTGGGATAACCTAGAAAAATGAAGGTTGATTTATTTAGTTCAAAAGATCGAAGGGTGATTGTTAACACAAACATTAAATTTTTGGGAAAGGACTATGTAATAAATCACAAACCTATGTATAAGTTGTTCTAAAGGAAGTGAGAAGGAAAACACAAAGTATTAGTGCCAATTGTACAAGAGGAGATACTACAAGTAAACAGCATTGCGTATCGCATCTGATACACAATTGCATGTAGCGCCTTGTTGTAGTGGGAGGGTTGTTAAACAATCGAAAAGATTTATATTTTGGGAGAGTCGTGATACTTGGTCCCTAGTAAACATAAAATTGACCCACGGATACGACGAAGCACTACAAGATAAAAATACGGGATCTTAGCAAGTTGCAATGATTTCTGAAATAAAATCTATGGATTCTAAATTAAGTCTGGGAGCTTATAGGACCACTAAATGGTGTAAAAAACCATTAGAAGTGGTCATACAAAATAAAATGAGGATCATACGGTAAGGTGAAAACCCTGGAAGCAAAGCCTGTTGCGAAAATGTATACTCCGAAAGAAAGGGTTCGATTATGAGAAAACCTGTTCACCAGTTGCTATGTCTATGTCGATCCAGATTCTTTTATTTTATTGCTGCTCATTTTAAATTATGAGGTATCGCAAATAGATGTCAAAACAGCTTTCCTGATTGGAAGTCTTGAGGAAAATATTTATGTGAAGCAACCAGAGTGATTCATTGAAAAGGGCTAAGAGTATTTTGACTGTAAGCTTAAAATTGTCCATCCATGGACTAAAGCAAGCTTCAAGATCATGAAGCATCTGTTTGGATGAGGTAATCCAGTTATATGAATTTATTCAATGAGCGGATGTGTCTTGTGTATTGAAAAGAGTGACGGAAATGTGGTGGTATGTCTTGTATTGTACGTAGATGATACATTGCACATTGGAGACAATGAAAGAGTATTGTCGAGCGTATGGGTATGGTTGATAAAGCGGTATGAAATGAAGGACTTAAGAGAAGTAAAATATATCCTTGCGATCATGATGATCACAAGTTAGGGTGTTATTTATCACAAGTTTCATGAAATGATACAATCCTTACTCGTTTTAGCTTGAGACATTATCTAAGGAAATGTGTCTTGACACAAAAGAAGATAAAGGATATGAAATTGGTTCCTTATGCTTCGGCGAATAAAGAAGCTTAATCTAAGGAATGTTATGCACGAGATCGGATATCTGTTTTGCCGAAGGCATGGTCAGTAAGTATCAAGGTAACCCGAAACAAGAATGATGAACTGTGGTAAGACATATACTTATGTACCTGAAAAGAACAAAAAATTATATGTGGACTTACTGAACAAATTCACTGCTTCTTATGGGTTACATAGATTAAGATTTTTCAAATCAGATAGGGACAACAGTAAATCCACCTCAAAGGTTATGTGTTTAATTTTAGGAAGTAGAGCCATAATATGGAGAAGTATCATATAGAAATATATTTCGGACTCCACCATGGAAAGTTGATAAATTGGAGCCTCTGAGGCAACCAAAGTATTTATATGACTCTATAAACTTCATGATGGACTTCGAAGTGTTTCTAAGTTTGTCCAAGGTTATCACAATTTATTATGATAATAATGGTGCAGTTGCAAACTTGAAGGAATCATGAGCCCATAAGCAATTAAACACATGGAGCGCGAGTACCACCTGTTACGAGAAATCATATGATGAGGGAAAGGTTGTTATCGCCAAGATTGCATCGGATGATGACCTAGTAAATCCATTTACAAAGACTTTAAGGCGAGAGCTTTTGATGGTCGTGTAGTGGGAGGGGGAATTAGATGTATGGCAGAAGACATGACAGTATAGTCTTTCAGTCTAAGTGGGAGATTATTGGATTGTATACTAAAAGTCTAGCTTTAGTATGAACAATGTTTTAACAATTTATTTGAGAAGAGAATCATGATCAAATGATAGCGTCTTATAATTTATTTATATGTCCGATGCAATAGTCCACTTACTTTATACTGTAGATAATATGTTGTGCGACAACACACGGAAGATCATATTATCGGTTTTCATATAAAGTATAAATAGATGCTCACAACCGAGATAGACGAGGACTCTCTATCGGGATGGTTGTAGTGTGATTTTGTATTAGTTTGTCTTGATTATAGAATCACATTAGTGCACTTGTGTGTATTGAGCAGGACCGCTTGAGATCGTTCGATTTATACTGACTATATAGGAGAACTTGATCTCTGTTATTATGGATGTTCGTACTCTTAATCCCTATATAACCTCGACACGTAAGAAAGTATGTATTTCTTTGATTCATTAATTGGTGAGATTTACATGTAATTAAATCAATAGACTTGGTGAGTTGGGAAATAATGCTGTCTCTATGGTGTGCCATTGATTGTAGAAGGAATCCGTGTCCGAAATAGGTACATGATGTCCCCTTGAGGAGCTCAATAAGGATTATCATGTAAACCCTGCAGGTGTAATTATTCCGGCATGATAATGAGGTTGAGTGGTACTACTCTCGGATAAGATATTAATTAATGGAGTTGTCAGTAACTTAATTAATTAATAGGCATTGTATATCTTAAACATGGGGAGACTAACGAGGTCCTAATAAGAAAGAGCTCATAACGTAATTATGGGATTAGAATGGTAGTGCAGTAATAATATTTTAGTGGTATATATTATTATTATTGGGCTTAAGTATAAGCTTTGGGCTAAGCTTCGATACTTAAGCCAAATGGAGGTCCAACTCTAATTTCTCCTCCTGGTCCCTGCTTTAGCCCATATACAAGTCATCTTAGCTATTTGGAAACCCTAACTGAAAAGTAATTCACACCTAACACTGTGAGGAGGGTGAGAGAACAGCAGATGGAGAAGATCTTGAGGATCGTCGCCCACACGACGTCAAGATTGGACTTGGGAATACAGCAGAAGATTGGATGGCTGTTTGCTGCTGTTGTTCATCAACTTCCACAATTTTTACAAAATCATGTGGAAATCCAAATTGTATGTCTGATACACTTTTAAAAAGCTACTGAAGAGAGGATCGGTTTGGCATGTAGATCACTCGAATCGGAGATCAGATGAGAGAGTTATGCCCAAAACGGTGAGGCTACGCAGGCTGCCAGCGAGAATTCATGTACTTCTTCAACATACCCTGGTGAAAGGTTATACGTTTCTATGTTTCTTGCTTCCGCTGATTTAAAAATGTATGGACCTCTAATGGTTCACGTTAACGAAATGATCAAAAGTCAACACTCAAGTCATCCAACTCGATATTCCAAATGTCCCGTTTATGCCTTGGTTCCTCAATAGCATTATATCTACGACGAAAAGGTATTTCTAACCTTGGCTCTAGTACCATTTTGATACCGAAAACTTAGAGATTTAGGAGGTAACACAAGCGAACACTCGGATACAATTCCTCACTCAATGGAATCCACCACAAGTTCAGAATAAACTCATCGTCTTTAGGAATTCACCAAAAGACTAGGAGAAAATTAGAAGAAATCCATCTTCTAGATATGAGTTAACACTCCAAAATAATTTATATTCTCACCAATTTTCTGCTGCAAACACAATCGAATGATGCTCTATTTTTAGGAGTCACTACAAGACTTTAGAATCATCCAAATATTAATAACTTGACTCTATATTTAATAGATTGATTTGACCATTTTAAATACTTCTTTGAACCCTAAAATCCATACAAACATTTATATAATAGTTAATAAAGTAAATATGCTGACTTGATGATAGGCTGTCGTCGTCCTAATAAAATAGAATTTATTTCTGACTCAATTCAATACCGAGTATAGTAACGAGTACGGGTCGAACCCAAGAGAGTATAATAAAATTCGAATTAAATTTAAATATTGATAACAAAAAAATAAGGGGGGTTTGGATTGGTAAAAATTTTAAATAACAATGACAATAATAAATTAACTCAATTTAAATAACAAAGTACGTAGACGAATTTAATTAGAAAATTAACCAAGTGAGAAAAATTAGGATGACGATCCCCTCCCATTTACTAAATCAATTAATTACAAGAATTAAATATCTTATCTAATATGCAAACTCAAATCCCTAGATTGACGGTACGACCAATCAACCTGAATGTTCTTAAGTTCATCAATTAGGATACGACCACTAAATTAAACTATCAACGAGTGACCCTATGGATTCGAACTCGAAAACGCATTAAGACTCCAAACATAGAATTAATAGGCTACAAAAACTAGCTAGGAATCATACAACCTAAATCTCATTACATCTAGAGGGAATTATCTCTATTTGCTACTCAATTCAATCCTCACAACAATTATGGATTGCGGATCACGAAATAGCAATAAGCAATAAAATAATTAAACTAGTTGGCCAGACTAAAATAATTACCAAAGGCGCTATAAAGAAAATCAACGCATGTAATAGAATAAATTTGCACAAAAGATTCAATGAAAAACCCTTAATAATTAAATTAACATTCAACGGGAGGTTCACGAAATCCTAAACTAGAAAAGGTGATTAGCCCCGCATGTTCATACTAAAAACAAATTAAAAATATTCAAAACCAGATTGTCAATTGTATGATCTCTCTTCTCCAACCAGGCCGCCACTTCCCCTCATTTCCACCAATCTGCTCCCACGATAGATGTCCCCTATACTGCCAATCTGCTTTTCTTTTTATTCTTCAATTCTTGCGTAATTCTCAATCTCAATTTTAATTCTTTATTTGACTTCCCTTTTTTTCTCTTTTTTTCATATCAGTAGCCTATCTTGTGAATCTCGCAGATTTTTAGGAGATTTAGCCCATGAAATATGTGGAAGATATGCTAGACGATTTGTTTTCTAATTTGCTCCACTTAACTGTCTATTTCCACATCAATTCATATGATTAAAGCATTTATTTCTCAAAGACAAAATAAGTCAATATTAGCACATAAAGAATATATAATTAAATTAAATAGACTTGAATTCTCACCAAATAACCATGCTAATATATGACTTATCACTTGACCAATATTATGTAGTTGAAAAGGCACCAAAACTCTTCAAATGCATGAATTAGTAGATTCTCGTCTCTATCTGCCACCTTCTAGAAGAATGACCATAACTCCTTGTAGAACACTCCAAACGACTTTTCGTTTATTGCATTGGAAACTAGACTGATAGAGCTTTCTATCCATATTCTTTTCACTTTCTAATTCACTCTCAATCAGTACCAGTAATATTTCAAACATACCCCATGCGTGCTGGAATATTTTCCACATCATTCGCTTCCACGGCGCGCAAACTCGTCTTTGAGTTTTCTTCATCTTTATCAACACAATCACCATTAATGTAACTGACCTTCGATGTTATCAACATTACTTTTGTATCTTATATTTTGCTTGACAAGATCAAAACTCTTATGTGCATTCTTGGACCATTGAATCTTGTTGTGACTTTATTAACTACTTAACTATCAAAGCAAATTAGCCAAGAGCCATCTATCGTTGGGACAAGAAGTGATGGAACTGTATAAAGATTCATACCTTTCCTTAGTAAGCCTTTATCCACGAGCTCTTACTCTTGCCTTTGCAACTCATCATGATGCTTTGGTTTCATTCGATAGGCTTCCTAGTTTGGGATAGAAGCATCGAATGCAACATCAATGTAATGTTGAATGTTCCTCATAGGTGGAAGTCCCAATGGATTTTCACTAGGAACTACATCCTTGAATTCTTGAAGAGATACCATTATAAGTGGAATCTCCATCAGGTCCACCTCATTTTCTTCCATCACATTTTCATTGGAATTGCACTGAGTATGGAACATATTATGCTACAACCACTCTTCTTCTTCTTTTTGGATAGCACTCAAGAACTTTTTAGCAAAAGACTTTCACGTAGATAAATATACGTGATCTCTTCTTCATCTTCAACTTCGTCATAAATTGGCTTCTTCTTTTTTCGTACACATCATAGATTGGTGTTGTTTCATCATCTTCCTCTTCATTCTCATCATAGATGGGTATTGTTTCATCATCTTCCTCTTCATACTCACATGAACCATGACTCACATGAAAAGGATAAAAATCCTCATCATTGGATTGTTCAACCCAGAACCACGATGAGACTCATCATGTTCAAAGGTTTCGCGGCATTTAAGACGCTGCTGAAGTTGTTGCACTTGTCTCCTCAAGTCATCCAACTCGATATTCCAAATGCCATGTTCACACCTTGGTTCCTTAATAGCATTATATCTACAACGAAGAGGCATCGCTAACCTTGGCTCTGGTACTATTTTGATATCGGAAACTTGGAGATTTAGAAGATAACACAAGTGAACACTCAGATACAATTCCTCACTCAATGGAATCCACCACAAGTTTGGAATAAACTCATCGTCTTTAGGAATCCACCAAAAGACTAGGAGAAAATTAGAAGAAATTCATCTTCTAGACAAGAGTTAACACTCCAAAATAAATTATATTCTCACAAATTTTCTGCTGCAAACACAATGGAATGATGCTCTATTTATAGGAGCCATTACAAGACTCTAGAATCATCCAAATATTAATAACTTGACTCTATACTTAATAGATTCATTTGACCATTTTAAATACTTCTTTGCCCTAAAATCCATGCAAACATTAATATAATAGTTAATAAAGTAAATATGCTGACTTGACCAATATTAGGTAGTTGGAAAGGCACCAAAATTCTTCAAATGCATGAATTGATAGATTCTCTGCTCTATCTGCCACCTTCTAGAAGAATGACCATAACTCCTTGTACAAAACTCCAAACGACTTTCCGTTTGTTGCGTTATAAACTAGACTGATAGGGATTTCTATCCATAAGCTTTTCACTATTTAATTCACTCCCAATTAATACCAGTAATTTTTCAAATATACCCCATGTGTGCTGGAATATTTTCCGCATCATTCGCTTCCACTGCGCGCAAACTCGTCTCTGAGTTTTCTCCATCTTTATCAGCAAAATCACCATTAATGTAACTGACCTTTGATGTTTATCAGCATTACTTTTCTATCTTATATTTTGCTTGACAAGATCAAAACTCTTATGTGCATTCTTGGACCATTGAAACTTGATTGTGACTTTATTAACTACTTGACTATCAAAGCACATTAGCCAAGAGCCATCTATCGTTTGGACAAGAAGTGATTGAACTGCACAAAGATTCAAACCTTTCCTTAGTAAGCCTTTATCCATGATGAGCGTTTTCATTGCACGCAAAATTAATCGCCAAGTATTAAGGATATCAGTTGTAGCTTAGCAAGCGACCAAGTTAAATATCGAACTCAAAGGACGGCGTATTATCAATTAAATTATTAACCAAATTAATTAAGACAAGTGGCAATAAAGATTGAGGATTTTAATCTAGTAACTAATATGCTAAAAATTAAATAACAGTTAAAATACAATTACACTAGAAAAATACGAAAGTGTCTCAAGAATGGAGAATAGGTAGCTCAAAGGTAATCCAATTTTACTACTTAACTTCTCTCTCAAGTATAGGCCGACTCTGCCTTGTGGACTATAGACGCATCATTAAACCATTCAAATTTACTCTATAGACATAAGTAAATATGCGTTTAACACGTGTGAATAACCTCATAGCGAGAGACGTAATTTCACCCCCTTTCTAGGTACTATCAACATCAATTATTTTCCACGTCTGGAATCGAACCCGATATGATCTACCTTTATAGGTACTATAAAATTATCCTCTTTATCCTGCTTATTAACCTGAATTCAATTCAATTAATAAACATTCATGTATGATAGTTCTAATGAAGCTTTGGAGTCCCCTCACTTAGAATCATACCATAAAACCCTGTTTAGCAGTGAACGCGCTTAATCAACAATCAAGATATATATTCAGACTCTTTATAACAGTTGAAGATGTAAAAAACGACTGTAAATATGAATTAAAAATACATAGTCATATATAAAATAATTCTACAAGTTGTGTTGTACGGAGTACACACAAGAGAGTTTAATTAATTCATAAAACCTTCAAAACCTTAGATCTACCAAAACAGTTCTAGCCCATGATGTTACGAAGAACAATCATGGGGGTTGGATAGTTCTTACCCATATATCTGGAAAATACAAGATAAATTAGGAAACGAATAAAACCCTAGACGCGGGAGTCGTCGCGTCCTTCTCCGTCTTGAATCCTCCTCTTAGTTCTCCTCTTGATTCAGCAGACGAATCTTCAAAGTGATGGATGGATGAAGGAAAGGATGTGGATGATAGTTGGGGGGTGATCCCCCCTTGTGGGGTGGTGTAGGATGGATGTGGTCTCTTGGTGTGATCTACATCCCCTTTTATACTTGTAAGCTCTCCTTATGGACCTTGGATGAGCTTTTTCTTGGAAAACATGAAAATACACACACCGGGGTATAAAACCCAATGAAAACAGATTTCCATGTCCTATTTCGACCAAAGTGGTTTTGGTCGAACTGTAAGGCCTTGGTCGAACTACTGGTCGAGCTGCAAGAGCATTCTCACCTTTTCAAGCATAACTTCCACATTCAAACTCTGATTTCAGTGATTCTTGCGCTCACGTAATCATCTCGTCCTTGAATTTCTATCCATAAAGTGAAATTACAAAAAATCCAACATTTACATGTGTAACAAGTCATACAAATTAGCACAGCCATTCAATTCAGCACAGCTTGCGCGATGTCACTATTTTGATCATAACTTTCTCGTTTGGACTCCTATTAAAGTGTTCCTTATGCTAAAATTATCCTCCCTTCTGTGGCTTTCCAACCATGTTCACACTCCCAGTTCAGAGCTCAACACGAACACAGAAAAATTACACAAGTTGGACTTGCGTTTTTCAGCATTCCTACACAAGTTATCCCTTTTCTCCAATTTTGCTCTTTTGATCATTTTTCCACCTAAAACACAATAAAACACCACAAACGCACCTTTTACTCAAATATATGAAATATAAGAGACTTATGCTAATGTATGACAATAATTCCCATTAAAAAGGTAAAATGGACACTAAAACACACTTATTTTCACTCTCATCAATCCCCCAAACTTACTCGTTGCTAGTCCCAAGGCAATAAAATAAAAATAAAAAGAAAGAGAGAGAGTAAGAAAAATAGCGGGGAAACAAGGACTTTGGCAAATACCCTATTCACATGTAATTGTCCTCAACTTAGGTCATGCAACTCGCATTACATGCAATAATCAATTCATAGCATACAAGATAAGACAATCACCACCAATTCAAATGCTCCATTCACATGTTCTCACGGGAAGTATATATCACTCTCACTCAAGTGTAAAAGATGTACACTTATGGGTTAAGGTGTTTACGCTCAGATTCAATTCAAGTGCATGTGTAACCATAAGCTTGCTAATTGTCTCAACTCTCCTTTTAATTGTAACTAGCAAATCATGAATCAAAAAAGTCTTTTTATTTGGTTGTAATATTGGCTCTTTGGAAAAGGTAGGAAATTTATGGATGAGTGACTCAAAACTCGGATCAAATAAGATGCAGTCTCTCGATCTCTATTTTCCTAATCACTTCAATCAAACACAACATTCTCTTCAAACTCTTCCATCTTTCTCTTTCAAGCGCAACATTATTTTCCCGAACTTTTTCTAGCTCTTCAACTCCATCATTCTCCATTCCTTTACCTTTTTTCCCTTTCTCTCGAGGTATCAGTTTCGGGCACTACCTCTCACATCCTCCATAGGGTACTAGATTTAAGCACTACCCTAGGGTGTTTGTTTCCATGGAGTACTAGATTTGAGCACTACTCCATGAATTTTTCTTTTCATCCTTAAGACTCTTCTTTCATCATCCTTATCATCCTCAAATCACCACTCTCTTCAATTAAGCTTTATTGGCTATCAAAAGAATGGATTTAAAAAGGCTCAAACGGGCTGACTAGGGATTTAATGAATTCAGGTAAAGAGTATGAGAAAAGATGGGTTATTCAAAGATGGCCTAATATCATTTCCATAATCCGCTAGACTAATCTTGAATATTCAAGGAGACTCAAGGCAAGTTCTAGAATATACGCATAAGAACGATACTCACTAAAAAAGAAAATATCATGTGATTATATACATGATCAACAAGGCTCAAAATCTCACATGAGTTTTTAGCAAGTAACAAAGCACTGTTCTTGGTAAGTAATATCTCACAAGTACACATAGAACTTCATACCACAATATAACTCAAGTACACTTCCTTCATTAATTTCAAAAGCATGTGAATTCTAGGCACAATTCAAACACTACAAGCTCACATGGATCAAAACCATAAACTCAATCCTTCCACTCCTACTAATTTAAAGCACACATAAAAATTTGAATAAAGAAACGATGGCACCTGATTTATCTCCTTTAAAACGTTCACATGAGCTCCTCAAGTTGTTCAACTTGGTCAGGTCAAGCATCGGTGTAGAACTCATCTCGCCACTCAGTTACCTTTTTCTATCATCAAAACTCAAGTACACCTCATCATCACAGATTCATCAATAATAAAATAAGAGACACTAGAAAAATCAAAAAGATGAATTAAAAACTCGACCACTAACACTAGGAAACACACAAACACGACACACTAAACATTAGGTAAGTTGCAAAAATCGACATACCAATACCGGTTAAAGTATTAATATGCCGCAAAAAATCAACCTCCTAACAAACAAACTATAAGGCGAAAGGAAAAATTATACCCTTAGTGCTCATAAGACGAGGTAAGTACATCATCACACCACCCCCAAACTTAGTAAAAACGTAAGTCAAAACTAAGTTTGAAAATAGATGTAATTGCCGAAGGGTGAGCACCTTAAATATAATAACTCCTCACTCATACAAAAGAAACACAAAAGCAATAAAAATGGAATGGCAAGCCCCCCAATAGGCGCTCATATTTAACGTCGGAGAGTCACGATGGAATACCGCTTTGTAGACTATTGGATCAGAAGGCGGTCTTCTCGCATCCTCGCCTTCAAGTAATTTCTTTCCCTCTTCTTGTCTACACTCAGCACTTCACCTTTCTTGGTTACAAAACTATGATTCTTGGAATTTCCTTCATCCCATGGCTGTCTAGATTCCTCCTTGTCAATATTCCACTCAAATTCAGAGTCATCTATCCTATTAAAATCAAGATTAAACAAGTTAGAAACCACATCTATGCTTTTGTATGATTGAGTCTACATGGGCATCTTTAATGCTTTATCAAGAGAGAAAACCACATCTTCATTATCCATCTGCAGTCTAAGCTTCTCGGCTCTTAACCTCTTTTCCCTTTCCCACTTCTTCTCCACTATTTGCTCACTATTCTGCTCTTGTAATGGTATTGGAATGTTCTGAACAACAAGTGTATCATTAGGTATGGAAGTGGGGCTCAATTGATGTAGCTCGACTGTAGTTTGACCAGAATAGTCTGGTTGAACGGGATGAGTTTGGTCGAACTGGGTGTCTGAAAATGGGATTAGTCTGTCCAGTTCAGAGATTGTTAGTTCGACCATAGTTCGACCAAAGAGGTCTGATCTATCTGCAAAGTTTTGGTCGAATTGGGGCTCTGTAAACTGAACTAGATTTTTTGGCTCAACATGTGCTGGTTCGATCGTAGTTCGACCAGAGAGGTTTGGTCGAACTGCAAAGCTTTGGTCAAACTGCGAGGCATAAAATAGGGTATCATTTCTCTGTTCTTCCCATGTTGTTCGACCATGGTTCGACCAAGATGTTTGGTCGAACTATGGTTGAACTGGCTCGTTGTCTCTTCGTTTTCACCCACTGGCTTCATCGGACATTCGTACTACATTCTAGATCTTAACGTGATGGCTTTACACTCTTTTGGTTTTGTTATGCCTTGAGACATGAACATTCCTTTCTCCAACGTTTGTGTCAATTGATTCACATTCTCGACATTTGCCCCATCATCAAAGCAAGGTCCTTCAACTGCTTAGATAAATCTGCATGATTAGAGTTCATAGTAGCCTCAAGATGATCAACCCTTGCATCATTCTTTTACCAGGGTATGTTGAAGAAGAAAGATTCTCGCTGGCAGCCTGTGCAGCCTCACCGTTTTGGGCATATGTCTTTCATATGATCTCCGATTTGAGTGATCTATATGTCAAAACGATCCTCTCTTTAGTGGCTTTCCAATATTATATGTCTAGTTTGGACTTCCACAAGATTTTATAAAAATAGTGGAAGTTGAGGAACAGCAGCATCAAACAACCTTCCGATCTCGACGTCGTGTGGGCGACGATCTTTGATTACTTTTCAGTTAGGATTTCCAAACAGCTGAGATGACTTATATATGGGCTACAGCAGGGACCAGGGGGAGAAATTAGAGTTGGACCTCCATTGGGCTTAAGTATCCAGGCTTAGCCCAAAGCTTATACTTAAGTCCAATAATAATAATATATACCACTAAAATATTATTACTGCACTACCGTTCTAATCCCATAATTACGTTATTGGCTCCTTCTTATTATGAGCCCGTTAGTCTCCCCATATTTAAGATATACAATGTTCAAAAAATAATTAGGTTACTGACAACTCCATTAATTAATATCTCATCAGAGAGTAGTACCACTCAACCTCATTATCATGCCGGAATAAATCCACATGAAGGGTTTATATGATAATCTTTATGATCTCCTCAAGGGGACATCATCAATCTAAAACAGACACGGATTCCTTCTACAATCAACAGCACACCATAGAGACAGCACTATTTCCCAACTCACCTATTTTGTTGATTTAATACATGTAAATCTCACCCATTGATATATCAAAGAAATACATACTGCCTTACATGTCGAGGTTATTGTATAGGGATTAAGAGCACGAATATCCCGATAGAGAGTCCCTGTCTATCTCGGTTGTGAGCATCTATTTATACTTTATAAGGAAACCGATAATATGATCTTCCGCGTGTTGTCGCACAAAATATTATCTACAATATAAAGTAAATGGACTATTGCATCGACATATAATTAATTATAAGACGCAATCATTTGATCATATGATTCTCATTTCAAATTGTGTTAAAACATTGTTCATACTAAAGCTAGACTTTTAGTATACAATCCAACAATAAGATCCTCTTACTCTTTCTGTAGATCAGTCACGTGAATTCATAGAGATGTCTTCAAATAATTTTTCTGCTTCAAGTGCTGTGTTAGATAACCGCGCTCCTCCTGATGATGCATCAATAAGAACACGCGACTCACAATCCAATCCATAGTAGAAGATGTTTATGTACTGAGCTTTAGATATTCCATGTTGTGGACACCTCCTGAGCATATCTTTAAACCTATCCCACACCTCATGAAATTTCTCACCCTGATTCATAACAATTTGGGTGATCTCTTGCCTCATTTTGAAAACCTTTGAGGGTGACATGTATCTCTCTAAGAACTTCTGCTGTAGTTGGTCTCATGTAGTGCAGTCTGTGGCATCAAAAGTCTCAAACTAATCTTCTGCCCTATCAATCAAAGAGAACTTGAATAGGGCGATCCGCCTAGCATTGTCATGAGCTCCAGCACCCTTTTGAGTGTTTGCATAACTAAGGAATCTTTTGAGATGCTGATATGGATCTTCAAAGCAACCTCCAGAAAAGGGATTCTTCTCTATCATGTTGATAAGAGCGGGATGTATCTCAAAATCATCATCTTCCCCCCTTACTCCTATCAACCCCATGTTTCCAATTCCATTATTCGTGAAAATTTCACGTATGACAACATTATCCGGATTCTACCTTGCTCAGTGTGCTACTTGTTCCATTCCTTCCTCTCATTTTCCTAGTGCACAAGTACCTAAGAAAAATTCAAAGTCAGATAGAAATATATAATCACAAATAAAAGTCTTAATTTATCTAGAAATAATAAAATTAATAATAGCAACTGTCCCTAGCAACGGCGCAAAATTAATCCCCAAGTATTAAGGATATAAATTGCAGCTTAGCAAGCGACCAAGTTAAATATCGAACCCAAAGGACGGCATATTATCAATAAAATTATTAACTAAATTAATTAAGACAAGTGACAATAAAGATTGAGGAATTTAATCTAATAACTAATACGCTTAAAATTAAATAACAATTAAAATAAAATAGCACTGGAAGAATACGAAAATATCTCAAGAATACATAATAGGTAGCTCTAAGGTAATCCAGTTTTACTACATAACTTCTCTCACAAATACAGGCCGACTCTACCTTGTGGATTATAGACGCATCACTAAACCATGCAAATCTACTCTACAAAGACAAGTAAATATCATGTAACACGTGTGAATAACCTCAAAGCTAGAGACGTAATTTCACCCCCCCTTTTTAGGTACTATTAGCATCAACTATTTCCTACTTCTAGAATCTAACCTGATATGATCTCCCTTTATAGGTATTATAAAATTACCTTCTTTATCCTGCTTATTAACCCGAATTCAATTCATTTAATAAATATTCATATATGACTGTTCTAATGAAGTTTCGGAGTCCCCTCACTTAGAATCATAACATGAAACTCTTTTCAGCAGTGTACGCGCTTAATCAACAATCAAGATATATATTCAGACCCTATATAACAGTTGAAGATGCACAAAACGACTGTGAATATGAATTAAAAATGCATTGTCATATGTAAAATAATTCCACAAGCAGTGTTGTACAGAGTACACACAATAGAGTTTAATTAATTCATAAAACCTTCAAACCCCTAGATCTACCAAAACGGTTCTAGCCCATGATGTTGCGAAGAACAATCATGTGGGTTGGATAGATCTTACCCATATGTCTGGACAATATAAGATAAATTAGAAAACGAATAAAACCCCAGAAATGGGAGTCATCGCGTCCTTCTCCGTCTTGAATCCTCCTCTTGGTTATCCTCTTGATTCAGCAGACGAATCTTCAAAGTGATGGATGGATGAAGGAAAGAATATGGATGATGGTTGGGGGGTGATACCCCCTTGTAGGGTGATGTAGGATGGATGTGGTCTCTTTGTGTGATCTACATCCCCTTTTATACTTGTACTCTCTCTTTATGGACCTTAGATGAGCTTTTTCTTGGAAACACGAAAATAAATATACTGGGGTGTAAAACCCGACGAAAACATATTTCTGTGTCCTAGTTCAACCAAAGTGGTTTTGGTCGGACCGGAAGGCCTTGGTCGAACTACTGGTTAAGTTGCATGTGCAGTCTCACCGCTTCGCGCATAACTTCCACATCCAAACTCCGATTTCAGTGATTTTGGCGTTGAGGTGAACCTCTCTTCCTTGACTTTCTATCCATATAAATAACTCACAATAATACCAACATTTGAATGTGTAAAAAGTCATGCAAAGTAGCACAGTCGTTCTATTCGGCACAGCTTGCACGACGTCACCATTTTGATCATAATTTTCTCGTTTGGACTCCAATTGAAGTGTTCCTTATGAAAAAACGATCCTCTTTTCTGTGGCTTTCCACCATTGTTCACACTCCCAGTTCAGAAATCCACAAGAATCTAGAAAAATTACACAAATTCGACTTGCATTTTTCAGCATTCCTGCACAAGTTACACCTATTCTCCAACTTTTCTCTTTTGATCATTTTTCTACCTAAAACACAATAAAACACCTGAAACGTACCTTCTACTCAAATATATGGAATATAAGAAACTTATGCTAATATATGACAACAATTCTCCAAAAAAATGTGTTAAATTGGACACTAAAACACGCTTATTTTGACTCTCATCAATCCACAAGCTCTTGCTCTTGTCTTTGCAACTCATCATGATACTTTAGTTTCATTCGATAGGCGACCTTGTTTGGGATAGAAGCATCGAATGCAACATCAATATAATGTTGAATGTTCCTCATAGGTGGAAGTCCCAATGGATTTTCACTAGGAACTACATCCTTGAATTCTTGAAGAGACACCATTATAAGTGGAATCTCCATCACGGTCACCTCATTTTCTTCCATCACCTTTTCATTGGAATTGCACTGCGTATCGAACAAATTGGGCTGCAACCACTCTTCTTCTTCTTTTTGGATAACACTCAAGCACTTTTTAGCAAAAAGACTTTCACCTAGATCAATATACGTGATCTCTTCTTCATCTTAAACTTCGTCATAAATCAACTTCTCCTCTTTTTCGTACACATTATAGTTTGGTGTTGTTTCATCATCTTCCTCTTCATATTCATCATAGATGGGTATTGTTTCGTCATTTTCCTCTTCATACTCACACGAACCTTGACTCACATGAAAAAGATAAAAATCCTCATCATCGGATTTTCAACCTCTGAACCATGATACGACACATCACATTCAAAGGATTCGCAGCATTTATGATGCTACTGAAGTTGTTGCACTTGTCTCCTCAAATCATCCAACTTGATATCCCAAATGTCACGTTCACGCCTTGGCTCCTCAGTAGCATTATATATCTACGACGAGGAGGCATCTCTAACCTTGGCTCTGGTACCACTTTGATACCGAAAACTTGGAGATTTAGAAGGTAACACAAGCGAACACTTGGGTATAATTCCTCACTCAATGGAAACCACTACAAGTTCGGAATAAACTCGTTGTTTTTAGGAATTCACCAAAACACTAGGAGAAAATTAGAAGAAATCCATTTTCTAGACAAGAGTTAACACTCAAAAATAATTTATATTCTCACAATTTTTCTGCTGCAAATACAATAGAATGATGTTCTATTTATATGAGCCATTACAAGACTCTAGAATCATCCAAACATTAATAACTTGACTGTATACTTAATAGATTCATTTGACCATTTTAAATACTTCTTTGACCCCTAAAATTCATGCAAACATTAATATAATTGTTAATAAAGTAAATATGCTGACTTGACCAATATTAGGTACTTGGAAAGGCACCAAAACTCTTCAAATGCATGAATTGGAAGATTCTCGGCTCTATCTGCCACCTTCCAGAAGAATGACCATAACTCCTTGTAGAAAACTCAAAATGACTTTACGTTTGTTGCTTTGGAAACTAGACTGATAGTGGCTTTCTATCCATATGCTTATCACTGTCTAATTCCCTCCCAATCAGTACCAGTAATTTTTCATACATACCCCATGTGTGCTGGAATATTTTCTGCATTAGCACGTCCCAAGCGATAATAGAATTTTCTCGGAAAAAGAGAAAGGTAGAATTGAGAGATTTGGACCAAAAAATTCGTAGGATATGTTCCATATATCCCATGGAAGGCCCGGATATAACATTTACAGAGGAAGGTTTCTATGGAGTCCGAGTTCTGCATACGGACCCATTAGTAGTATCAGTAAATTTATCGGGAGTAAAGGTTTATAGATTCTTGAAAGATACCATGGCATATGCTAACATTATGTTCAAGTCAGTTTTTGATAAATTGGAAGGTGAAAGGCAGCACTCAGTTCGCCCATGCCGAGATGAAATCCGTGGATTTGGTAATGCTTTAACCAGACCCTTGGAGGAAGTGGTTCTTTTGGTTCAAATTAAAAGTTCAGATGGGAAAATACAAATCCAACAGTCAGTAAATTTTAAAGTTGTAGAGCAGGTCTCATCCTATAATTGCATCCTTGGCAAGCCTTTTGTCCATGCTTTCGGGGCAGTTCTATCTACTTTGCACCAATATTTGAAATTCCAAACGGAAGATGGGTGTGTGGCAACTTTAGTATGAGATCAAAATAGCACCAGTGAATGTTCATTTATAGAAAAAATGGAAGGTTTGAGTTGTTATGACTCAGTTTTTGAAATACTTTCCTTCTGGGAAATATTCGAGGAGATCCCGAACAATATCCACTGGAGAGTGGAAGAAGCAGAAGTAGGGGAAGAGATGAGGGAGATAGAGTCGGGAATCCTAGGAGAAATTAAACTACATTCCCAGGAAGATTGATGCGTGTTTTCTTTGCACGCAAAATTAATCCCCAAGTATTAAGGATATCAATTGCAGATTAAGCAAGCAACCAAGTTAAATATCGAACCCAAAGGATGGCGTACTATCAATTTAGTTATTTACTAAATTAATAAGACGAATGTTGGCAATAAAAGTGAGGGTTTTAATCTAATAACTAAATTGCTAAAAATTAAATAACAATTAAAATAAAATAAGCACTAGAAGAATACGAAGGTGACTCAAGTAGGAGAATAGGTAGCTCTAAGGTAATTCGGTTTCACTCATTAATTTCCTTTCGTGTATTAATGTCCGACTCTGTCTTGAATCCTCCTCTTGGTTCTCCTCTTGATTCAGCAGACGAATCTTCAAAGTGATGAATGGATGAAGGAAAGGATGTGAATGATAGTTGGGGGGCGATCCCCCTTGTGGGGTGTAGGATGATTGTGTTATGGCCCTCCTCACATGAATAATGATGTAAAATATATATACGTATGAGAAGGGAATGAAATAAGGAAAGAAAAGATATGGGTGAATCATGGGGATTATGTGATAAGGAGTTTAATTGTGCACCAAGATATAGGAATTATGGGCTAATTTTCGGAAATTTTTGAAAATTCTCCACGACAGCTGCGTGATCTCACGATTTTAAGCATAATTTCCTCATCCAATCTCCGACTTGAGTGACTCTTGTCCCAAAACAATCCTATCTTCTCTGGCATTACAACGATGTACCACACCATTAGTTATGAGCTCCACACGAACACAAAAAAATTATGGAAGTAGAACGTGCATTTTTCAGAATTCCTCTAACTTTGCACTTTTAATACTTTTTCCACCTAACACACAATAAAACACCTCAAATGCACCTTTTTCTAAATTATATTGAGTATAAGATACTTGTGCTAATATATAACAACAATTCTCATAAAAAAAAGTGTTAAATTGGACACTTCACTCTCATCAAAGATCAAGTCATGGAGGAGGCTGATCCTAAGGAAAATGAGCGGGATATCTTTCAGATGATGGAGGATCTGGTCATTCCAGAGGCAGATCCACGGGTAACTTTACCAAAAATCTCTACTGCAGGAGAGGATACAATAGAAGTACAAATTGATCCTGAAAGTCTGAAAGTGAAAGTCAGGATAGGTATTACCCTCGTTGGATTATACAAAGACAAGATGATAAAATTGCTCAAAGAAAATTTGGATGTCTTCATTTGGGACCCAACTACAAAACCAGGTGTTGATCCAAAACATGCTTGTCATCGTCAGAACATAGACCCAAAGGCTAAACCATTTTGTCAAAAGAAGTGGAAATTTAGTCCTGAGAAAGATGCAACCCTGGAAGCTGAGGTTACGCATTTGCTGGTAGGTAAACTTATCCGAGAAGTGGAGTATCCTAAGAGTGTTCAAAACTCGGTGTTAATCAAGAAAGTGGCTACTAGCACTTAGAGGCTATGTGTAGACTTTACAGATCTTAATCGCCAGAGCCCGAAGAATAGTTATCCCTTGCCTGCTATCGACAGGCTTGTGGATTCAACAACAGGACATAAAATCATGAGTTTCATGGATGCTTTTACAGGTTATCATCAAGTCCCTATGCACCCGGATGATAAAGAGGATACCGCATTCTTTAGAGGAATGAGAATCTACTGTTGGTGCCTTTTGGCTCAAAAATGCAGGAGCAACATATCAGAGGTTGGTAAACAAGATGTTTACAAAAGAAATAAGAAAATTTGTTGAGCTGTATGTAGATGATACCCTTGTAAAGAGCTTGGACAGGGCCGATCATTTTGAGCATCTTAATAAAGTATTCTCTATCTTTCGTGATTATGGAATGACTCTAAATCTGAAAAGGTGTACTTTTGGGGTTATTGTCATTCGGATTGTTGGTTGACGTAAATCATTAGGGTTCCATGCAATTCTATATCAGCGGAAGTAAGAATATAAAATCATATTACCTTTCACCAGGGTACCTTGAAGAAGAACAGCTTTGCAGAACGACCTCTCCGATCTTCTGCTGTATTTCCAAACCTAGTCTTGACGTCATATTGTGACGATCTTCAAGACACTCTTAATCTGCTTCCTCCCTATCTAACTCACGTGTGTAGGTGTGAATAATTAGGATTCCAGATAGCTGAGGTGACTTATTTATGTGCTACAACAGGGACCAGGAGGAGAAATTAGAGTTGAGCCTCCATTGGGCTTAAGTATCCAAGTTTAGCCCAAAACTTATACTTAAGTCCAATAATAATAATACAGTCCACTAAAGTATTATTACTGCACTGCCACTCTAATCCCAAATTACTTTATTGCCCGTTAGTCTCCCCGTAATTAAGATACACAATGCCCATTAATTATTAAATTATAGACAACTCCATTAATTAATATCTCATCCGAGAGTAGTACCACTCAACCTTGTTATCATGCCGGAATAAATCCACCTGCAGGGTTTACATGATAACCCTTATGAGCTCCTCAAGGGGGCATCATCATCCTATTTAATAGGACACGGATTCCTTCTACAATCAGCAGCACACCATAGAGACAACACTATCTCCCAACTCGCTGAGTTGTTGATTTAATAAATAAATCTCACCCATTGATGAATCAAAGACATAAATATTGGCTTACGTGTTGAGGTTATTGTATTGGGATTAAGAGCGCGAACATCCATAATACTGAGATCTAGTTCTCCTATATAATCAGTATAAGCCGAACGATCTCAAGCGGTCCTGCTCAATACACACAAAGTGCACTAATGTGATGTTATAGTTAAGACAAACTAATACCAAATCACACTACAACCATCTTGGTTGTGAGCATATGTTTATCCTTTATAAGGAGCCGACAATATGATCTTTCGTGCAACGCCGCACACCATATTATTCACAGTATAAAGTAAATGGACTTTTACAATAACATATAAATAAATTATAACATGCAAAATATTTGATCATATGATTCTCATTATAAATAAATTATTAAAATATTGTTCATACAAAAGCTAGACTTTTAGTATACAATCTAATAGGGGTATCCTAGAGAAAGCTCTTGGGTTATATTGTTAGCCGAAGGGGAACTTAAATGAATCCCAGTAAAGTAAAGGCTATAATGGACATACAACCACCAAAGCATGGCAAAGAAGTTCAAAATTTGATAGAAAGATTGGTAGCACTATATACGTTCATATCAAAAGCCTCGGATAAGTGCAAGCCTTTCCCGACATTCTCTGGAAAAAGAGGTTCGAATGGACGAAAGAAAGCTAGAAAGAATTTGATAGTATAAAAAAGGAACTGAAAAATTCAAAGATACTGCCAAAGCCATCGTCGGGAGAAAAATTGAATTTATACATAGGAGCGTCAGTAACAGCAGTAAGTGATGTTCTGGTAAAGACTGAGGATAAGGAATCCACCCCAGTGTATTATGTGAGTCAATGGCGTAGAGAAGCTAAGCTTCGGTACCCAGTATTAGAGAAGATGACATTTGCTTTGGTTATGAGTGCAAGAAAACTCTGACCATACTTCTTAGGGCATAAGATTGAGGTCCTAATTACCTTACCACTGTGTCACGTACTTCAACGACCAGATGTCGTGGCTCGACTTTTGAAATGGTCTGTGGATTTGGGGTAATATGATATCACATGTGCCCCGAGACCAACCATTAAAGCTCAAGCGTTAACAAATTTTATGGTGGAGTTAACTTTACCTCTTCCTCCAGAGGTTAAAGTCGGGGAACCATTGAACTATATGTGGATGGATCGTTATGGCCACGGCCTCGGCCTTAGGGTCTTGAATCGTGTTAGAAACTCCATCGTCGGGAAAATTTTCATCAGCCATAAAATTTGGTTTTCAAGCAACCAATAATAAAGCTGAATATGTAGCTCTGTTAAGTGGTTTAAGTATGGCTCTATCAATAGGAGCAGAATGCTTGATAGTCTATAATGATTCCCATTTGGTGGTAAATCAAATCAGGGGAGACTACGCCGCGAAGGATGGTCAAATAGAGAAATATAAAAATTTGGTTGCAGAGGTAATGGCAAAATTCAAACATATCTTTGTCAAAAATATCGACAGAGAAAGAAACTCAGAGGCAGATGCTTTGGCCAGATTGGCAACAACAATAAATGCTGAGTTAAACAACATCAATATTACCAAACAAGAGAAACCTAGTGACAACATGATTCTGACGATAGATCACAAATCCCAAGAGGGGGAAACATGGATAACACCAATTATCAAGTTTCTAATCATAGGGGAACAACCTAAGGATGCCGTTAAATCTAAACAATTGAGATTAAGGACTGCTAGATATACCGTGTTGGAAAGGGTCATATATAAAAGGGGATACTCAACCCCGTTACTTAAATGTTTATACCCGAGGGAAGCGGAGTACGTCATTAAGGAGGTTCACAAAGGAATATGTGGAAATCATATAGGGCCTTAGAACATAAAGTTATGCGACAAGGATACTTTTGGCTGACGTTAAAGAAAGAGGCATGCAACATGCCAGGGCATGTAAAAATTTCCAGAGATTTGCCCCAATAGCAAGATCGTCACAGGAGGAGTTACTTTCAGTTTACAGCCCATGGCCATTTGCCGAATGGGTTATAGATATAATTGGTCCATTGCCAATAGGGAAAGGAAGAGTGAATTTTGTTGTGGTAGCAGTGGATTATTTCACAAAATGGGCAGAGGTAGAACCTGTGGCTACTATCACAGAAGTAAAGATGGAAGATTTCCTCTGGAAAAATATTGTATGTCGATTTGGGATCCCAAATGCTATAGTTACTGACAATGGGAAGCAATTCGGCAATTCCAAGATCAAGAAATTCGGCAAAAATCTAAAGATCAAAAAGCTATATTCTACCCCATACCATCCACAAGCTAACGGCCAGTAGAAGCAGTAAACAAGATCATAAATCACACTATAAAATTACCCTCTTTATCCTGCTTACTAACCCGAATTCAATTCAATTAATAAACATTCATATATGATAGTTCTAATTAAGCTTCGGAGTCCCCTTACTTAGAATCATAACATGGAATCCTGTTTAGCGGTGAACGCACTCAATCTACAACCAAGATATATATTCAGACTCTATATACCAATTGAAGATGCACAAAATGACCGTGAATATGGATTAAAAAAGTACAATCATATATAAAATCAATCCACAAGTAGTGTTGTACGTAGGACACACAAGAGAGTTTAATTAATTCATAAAACCTTCAAAACCCTAGATCTATGAAAAAGGTTCTTGTTCATGATGTTGCGAAGAACAATCATGGGGGTTGGATAGATCTTACTCACAGTCTGAAAAATCACAAGATAAATTAGGAAACGAATAAAAACCTAGATGCGGGAGTCGTCGCTTCCTTCTCCGTCTTGAATCCTCCTCTTGGTTCTCCTCTTGATTCCACAGAAGAATCTTTACAGTGATGGATGGATGGAGGAAAGGATGTGGATGATGGTTGGGGAGTTATCCCCCCTTGTAGGGTGTAGGATTATTATGTTGCGGCTTCTCACATGAATAATGATGTAAAATATATATAGGTGTGAGAAGGAAATTAAATAAGAAAATAAAAGATATGGGTGAATCATGTCATGGAGGATTATATAATAAGGAGATTAATTGTGCTCCAAGAAATAGGCAATTTTCTGAAATTTTCGGAAATTCTCGCTGGCAGCTGCGCGACTTCACGATTTTGAGCATAACTTCCTCGTCCAAACTCCGATTTTAGTGATTCTTGCACTCATGCGATCCTTTTTTTCCTGCGCTTTCTATCCATATGAAGATCTCACCAAAAGTCTAAAATTTGAAGATGTAAAAAGTCACGTAAATTGGACAGTCGTGCGGAGTAGAAATAGCTTGCGCGACGTCACCATTTTGATCATAACTTCCTCGTTCGGACTCTAATTGAGGTGTTTCTAACGCCAAAACGATCCTCTCTTCTGTGGCTTTCCAACCTTGTATCACACTTTTATTTTTGAGCTCAACACGAACACAGAAAAATTAAACAAGTTGGACGTGCGTTTTCCAGCATTCTTGCACAAGTTACACATTTTCTCCAATTTTGCACATTTGATCCTTTTTCTATCTAAAATATAATAAAACACCTCAAACGCACCTTTTTCTAGAATATAGAATATAAGACACTTGTGCTAATATATAACAACAATTCCTATCAAAAGGTGTTAAATTAGACACTTAAACACACTTATTTTCACTCTCATCAATCCCCCAAACTTACCCGTTGCTCGTCCAGAGGGAACAAAATAAAAATAAAGAGAATGAGAATAAGAAAATTAGCAGGGAAACAAGGATTATGACAAATACCTCATTCAAAATACAATTGTCCTAAACTTAGGTCATGCGACTCTTATTACATGTAATAATCAATTCATAGCATATAAGTTAGGACAATCACCACCAATTCAAATGCTCCATTGACATGTTCTCACGGGAAGTATATATCACTCGCACTCAAGTGTAAAAGATGTACACATATGGATTACGGTGTTTACCCTCAAATTCAATTCAAGTGCATGTGTAACCATAAGCTTACCAAAAGTCTCAAACTCTCTACCACTAAAAGTATGATTCGATAATGGAATATCAAAAATGACTTTTCTTTTGGTTGTAATGTTGACTCTTTGGTTAAGGTAGGAAATATATGAATAAGTGACTCAAACTTCAGATCAATCAAGTCGCGATCCATCATGATCTTTCATTCTCCCTCTTCACTTCAATTAAGCACAAATCCTCCTCAATTCCTTCACTTCTTTTTCAAGTACAACATTCTTTCCTTCTTTTTTTTTATTTTCTCTTGAGGTACCAGTTTCAGGCACTACCTCGCGCATCCTCCATAGGGTATTAGATTTAAGAACTACCCTAGGGTATTTGATTCAATGGAGTACTAGATTTAAGTACTACTCCATGCTTTGCCTAGATGCATTTTCAAGCTCAATCACTGTTTCAACACCAATTTCATTCCTTCCCAATCTATTATCAAACTCCATCAACACACTTTGAAAGCCGTTAATTCTCGTCATGATAGAACATTAAGGCTAAAAAAATTCAGATGCTCAAAGTGGTTGTTTCTCATATACTGCCAAAGAATGAGGTTTTAAGCTCAACAGGGCTAACTACGGATAAACATCATCCGGTAGGGAATTATTTGGCTAAGTGACTATAAATTCAAGGATGACCTTAAATCATCTCCCATCATCTAACACACATATAGTTTTAAGTAAGACAAGAGGCAGGTTCTAGAATACACACACAAGAACGATACTCACCAGAAAGAAATATCATGTGATTATGTAACATGATCAACAAGGCTCAAAATCTCACATGGGTTTTTAACAAGTAACAGAACACTTTTCATGGTAAGCAATATCTCACAGGTACACATAGAACTTCATATCAAAATGTAACTCAAGTACACTTCCTTCATCAATTTCAAGAGCATATGAATTTCAGGTACAATTTAAACAATATAAGATCACATGGATCACCAAAAATATAAACTCAATCCTTCCACTCCATGAATTTTAAAGCACATAAAAATTAGAAAAGGGAAACGAGGGCACCTAATTTCTCCATCAAATTATGCACGAGCTCCTCGAGTTGTTCAACTCGGTCAGTTCAAAGCCTAAGTGTAGAACTCGTCTTGCCACCTAGTTACCTTTTTCTATCATCAAAGCTCAAATACACATCATCATCACAGATTCATCAAAAACAACATAAGAGACACCAGAAAAATTGAAAAGAAGAAAAATTAAAAACTCAACCACTAATACTAGGGAACACACAAAACAACGCACTAAACATTAGGTAGTTGCAAAAAATCGACATATCAACACCGGTTAAAATATTAATATGTCGCAAAAAATCAACCCCCTAACAAACAAATAACCAAAAAAAGGAAAAATTATACCCTTAGTGCTCATCAGATGAGGTAAGTACATCACCCCCCAAACTTAGTAAAAACGTAAGTCGAAACTAAGTTTGAAAAGAGATGTAATTGCTGAAGCTTGAGCACTTCAAATATAATAAATCATCACTCACATGAAAGAAATAAAGCAATAAAATGGAAAGGAAAAGCCCCCAACAGGCGCTCATGTTTAACGTCGGAGAGTCACGACGGATGTAACCTTTTGAACTACTGGATTAGAGGGCGGCCTTCTCGCATCCTCACCTTCAAATACTTTCTTTCTATCTTCTTGTCTACACTCAGCACCTCACCTTTCTTGGTCAAAAAAATATGATCCTTGGAATTACCTTTCTCCCATGGTTGTCTAGACACCTTCTTGTCAATCTTTCACTCAAATTCTGAATTATCTATCATATTAAAATCAAGATTAAACAAGTTAGAAACCACATCTATGCTTTTGCATGATTGAGTCTCCATGGGCATCTTCATCGCTTTATTGCTCGACTCAAACGGCTGATCGAACGACTCTCTTGGGCTTGATTGTGTAGTCATACAGTTTCGAGAATAACTTTCGCATCCTACCTCTGTTTGAGGTGATTCTCATGCGAAAATGGTCCTCTCTTCAATGGCTTTCCGTTCGACCATCTTAGGAGCTACTTCGACCAAGACCTTGGTCGAACCGAGATTGAACCAGCCATCGACGATTTCTGAAACATTCCCAGGTGCTTGGTTCGACTTGTGAGAGGTGGTTCGACCAAGAAACTTGGTCAAACCATGGTCGAACCGGCCATCGAAGACCTCCGTGATGTTCCCAGGTGCCTGGTTTGACTTGTTAGAGTTTGTTCGGCCAAAATACTTGATCGAACTGGGGTCTAACCGGCATTCTGAAGCTTCCAAATCCGTTGTTGGCATCATTGGTCCCTCATACTACATTCTGGACCTCAATGTGATAGCTTTGCACTCTTTCGGGTTCATTATGCCTTGAGACGGGAACTTTCCTTTCTGCAATGTCTGCGTCAGCTGATTAACATTCCCGGCTATCTGCCCTATCAATAAAGTATGGTCATTCAGTTGTTTAGACAAATCTGCATGGGTAGAATTCATAGTATCCTCAAGTCTATCCATTCTTGCATCATTTTCAGCCATATATCGATTGAAGGTATCTTCAACACTCTTCACTTTGTGCTGCTTCATACTAGGCCCCCTTTGTTTCAACTCTGTAATCTACTTCTGCTGGGACTCTAGTAGCTTATTGATGTTAGCTAAATGAGAGACGATCTCTGTTGGCGTTTGATCGTTTGGTTAAAGTGACCCATTAGGATTTCATACGTTTCTAACAGTCAGCGGAAGCAGAAAAACAAGAAACGTATTACCTTTCCCCAGAGTATGTTGAAGATGATGAATTCTCGCCACCAGCCTGCGCAGCCTCACCGTTTTGGGAATAACTCTCTCATCCGATATCGGATTTGAGTGATCTACATACTAAAATGATCCTCTATTTTGTGACTTTCCGTCAGTATATCACAAGTCAAATTCCAAGGTCTATACGATTTTATAAAAATCGTGCAAGTTGGTAGATAGCAGCAGCAAACAACCTTCCGGTCTTCTGCTATATTTCCAAGTCCAATCTCAACATCGTGAACAGGATCTCAACGTCATGTGGGCGACGATCTTCGATATCTTGTCAATCTACTATTCCATCTACCTTCTTCACGTGTTAGGTGTGTCTCCATTAGGGTTAGAACAGATGAGATGACTTATATATGGGCTACAGCAGAGATCAGGAGGAGAAATTCGAGTTGGGCCTCCATTGGGCTTAAGTATCCAAGCTTAGCCCAAAGCTTATACTTAAGTCCAATAATAATAATATATTCCACTAAATATTATTACTGCACTACCATTCTAATCCCATAATTACATTATGGGCTCCTTCTTATTATGAGCCCGTTAGTCTCCCCAGGTTTAAGATATACAATGCCCATTAATTAATTAAGTTACTGACAACTCCATTAATTAATATCTCTTCCGAGAGTAGTACCACTCAGCCTCATTATCATGCCGGAATAAATCCACCTACAGGGTTTACATGATAATCCTTATGAGCTCCTCAAGGGGACATCATCAACCCCTTACGGACACGAATTCCTTCTATAATCAATAGCACACCATAGAGACAACACTATTTCCCAACTCACCGAGTTTATTGATTTAATTACATGTAAATCTCACTCATTGATGAATCAAAGAAATAAATAATGTCCTATGTGTCAAGGTTATTGTATAGGGATTAAGAGCACGAACTTCCATAATAACAGAGATCAAGTTCTTCTATAAGTCAGTATAAGTCGATCGATCTCAAGCGGTCCTGCTCAATACACACAAAGTGCACTAATGTGATTCTATAGCCAAGACAAGCTAATACCAAACCACACTACAACCATCCTGATAGAGAGTCCCCATCTATCTTGGTTATGAGCATCTGTTTATACTTTATAAGGAAACCGATAATATGATCTTCTGCGTGTTTTCGCACAACATATTATCTACAGTATAAAGTAAGTGGACTATTGAATCAAACATATAAATAAATTATAAGATGCAATCATTTGATCATATGATTCTCATTTCAAATT
The DNA here is from genome assembly GCA_023678885.1 of Pogostemon cablin. NCBI lineage: Eukaryota > Viridiplantae > Streptophyta > Magnoliopsida > Lamiales > Lamiaceae > Pogostemon > Pogostemon cablin. The sequence continues at coordinate 20,183,758 of CM042962.1, forward strand.
ACTTGTTATAACATTGTTCATACAAAAAGATAGACTTTTAGTATACAATCCAACAGATCTCATAATCCCTATTGGGCTTTACCACTTGATGTTTAACATGTGCTACCTTGCCAAGTACATATGATCCTCTTACTCTTTCCGTAGGCTAGTCACATGAATTCATAGAGATGTCTTCAAACAACGTTTCTGCTTCAAGTGCTGTCTTAGATAACAACACTCCTCCTGATGATGCATCAATAAGAGTACGCGACTCACAATCCAATCCATAGTAGAAGATACTCATGTATTGAGCCTAAGACATCCCATGTTGTGGGCACTTCCTGAGCATGTCTTTAAACCTGTCCCACGCCTCATGAAATTTCTCACCCTGATTCATAACAAATTGGGTGATCTCTAGCTTCATTATGTAGATCCTTGAGGGAGGCATGTATCTCTCCAAGAACTTCTGCTGTTGTTGTTCCCATGTAGTGCAATCCATGACATCAAGAGTCTCATACCAAGCTTCTGCCCTATCAATCAAAGAGAACTTGAATAGGGCGATCCGCCTAGCATTATCATTATCTCCAGCATCCTTTTGAGTTTTTGCATAACCAAGGAATCTTTAGAGATGCTGACATGGATCTTCAAAACAACCTCCAGAAAAGGGATTCTTCTCTACCATGTTAATATGAGCGGGATGTATCTCAAAATCTTCATCTTCTCCCCTTGCTCCTATCAACCCCATGTTGCCAATCCCATAGTTCGTGAAAATTTAATTTATGGCAATATTATCCAGATTCTGTCTTGCTCCAGTCATGTTTAGCTCTGTGTATTACTTCTTCCTTTCTTTACTCTCCCTTTCCTAGTGCACAAGTACCTCAGAAAAATTCAACGCTAGATAGAAATAAATAATCACAAATAAAAATCGTAATCAACAAGAAATAATAAAATAAATAATAACAGCCGTCCCCGGCAACGGCGCTAAAAACTTGATGCGCGTTTTCTTTGCACGCAAATAAGTCCACAAGTATTAAGGATATCAATTGCAGCTTAAGAGAGTGACCAAGTTAAATATCAAACCCAAAGGACGGCGTATTATCAATTTAATTATTTACTAAATTAATTAAGACGAAAGACAATTAAGTTTGAGGTTTGATTATCAACTACTAAACAATTAATTAAAATATCAATTAAAATAAATAACAATGGAAGAATACGAAAGTGGCTAAAGAATGGAGAAAATGTAGCTCTAAGGTAATCCAATTTTACTACTTAACTTCCCTCTCAAGTGCAGGCCGACTATGCCTTGTGGACTATGGACGCATCACTAAACCATGCAAATTTACTCTATAAAAACAAGTAAATATGCGTGTAACACGTGTGAATAATCTTGGAGCAAGAGATATAATATCACCCCCTTTCTAGGTACTATCAGTATCAATTATTTCCCACGTCTGGAATCTAACCCTATATGATCTCCCTTGGTAGGTACTATAAAATTGCCCTCTTTATCCTGCTTATTAACCTGAATTCAATTCAATTAATAAACATTAATATATGATAGTTCTAATGAAGCTTCGGAGTCCCCTCACTTAGAATCATAACATGGAATCCTGTTTAGCGGTGAACGCACTTGATCTACAACCAAGATATATATTCAGACTCTATATACCAATTGAAGATGCACAAAATGACCGTGAATATGGATTGAGAAAGCACAATCATATATATAACCAATTCACAAATAGTATTGTACGGAGGACACACAATAGAGTTTAATTTAATCATAAAACCTTTAGAACCCTAGATCTACCAAAACGATTCTATCCCATGATGTTGCGAAGAACAATCATGGGAGTTAGATAAATCTTACCTATAGTCTGGAAAATCACAAGATAAATTAGAAAAAGAATAAAACCCTAGATGCGGGAGTCATCGCGTCCTTCTCCATCTTGAATCCTCCTCTTGGTTCTCTTGATTCCACAGACGAATTTTTACAGTGATGGATGGATGGAGGAAAGGATGTGGATGATGGTTGGGGTGATCCCCCTTTGTGGGGTATAGGATTATTGTGTTGCGGCTCCTCACATGAATATGATGTAAAATATATATAGGTGTGAGAAGGGAATTAAATAAGGAAATAAAAGATATGGGTGAATCATGAAGGATTATGTGATAAGGAGATTAATTGTGCTCCAAGAAATAGGTAATTTTCGAAAATTCTCAGAAATTCTAGATGGCAGTTGGGCGACTTCACGATTTTAAGCATAACTTTCTCGTACAAACTCCGATTTTAGTGATTCTTGCGCTCACACGATCCTCTTTTACTTAGCTTTCTATCCATAAAGATCTCACCAAAAGTCCAACATTTGAAGATATAAAAAGTCATGTAAATTAGAACAATCGTTCTGAGTAGAAATAGTTTGCGCGACGTCACCATTTTGATCATAACTTTCTTGTTCAGACTCTGATTGAGGTGTTTCTTATGTCAAAATGACCCTCTCTTATGTGTCTTTCCATTCATATTTCACACTTCTAGTTTTGAACTCAAAAAGAACACATAAAAATTATACAAGTTGGACGTGCGTTTTCCAACGTTCTTGCACAAGTTACACCTTTTCTCCAACTTTGAACTTTTGATCATTTTTCCACCTAAAACACAATAAAACACCTCAAACGCACCTTTTTCTCACATGTATCAAATATAAGACACTTGTTCTAATATATAAAAATAATTCCCATCAAATAGTGTTAAATTGGATAGTCACACACGCTTATTTTCATTTTCATCAATGGGCATACAGAACAGCAACAAGAAATGCTGCAGGCGAAACTCCATTCTCTGTGGCCTATGGAACAGAAGCGGTTATTCAGGTGGAAATTGGAGAACCTAGTTTCTGATTGCTACATCATTCTGAAGAAGGAAGCAAAGAGACCTTAAAAGTGGATCTAGACTTACTGGAGGAGAAAATATTGGAAGCAGATTCGCAACGAAATATACAAAAGAAGATCTTAGAAATTCTGTAATTCAAAAGTAAAGCTTAGTGAATTTAAGCAAGGAGATCTTGTCCTAAGAAGGATCTTACAAGCAGCCCCATGATCGTTTGTGGAAAGAATGGGAAGGACCATTCACCATCAGCAGGAGATTGAAGAACGGAGCATACAGATTACTCAATGAAAAGCAGAAGGAAGAAACACATCCATGGAATGCACACATCTCAAAAAATTTTACCAGTAAGTAGAAGGCAGACTTATGCAGTTACAGCTTATGCAGTTATCTTTGTAAAATAAATCCATGATGTAAGCAAATAAGAACATTTAACAGTATGAAATCATGAGATGTTATCAAAATCAGTAGTACTTCATCACCATTCATAAAGTTCAATAATCACACAGTAAAAGTTAAACTTCGGGCATAAGTAGTAGATAAAGAAAGGGAGGAAAGAGAAATAAAATTCAACATAATACAACCCAAGATAAAAGTCATAGAAGGAGTGGAGAAATTTCACAGAAGATCAGGAAAGACTAAGATCACGATAGGCCTTCAACTTTGCCTCAGCAGCCTCAGCTCTTGCAACATCTCTCCAGCTTTCGGTTTCAGCCTGCAGCATGTCAGATAGAACAGTATTCCAGGTTTCAAAAGTGGACACATGCAAAGTTAGATGAGCATTATCTTCCTCTAAAGATGCCAGAGATACAGGGTTTACAACCTCAGGCTTAAATAACCTCTGGCACTCAGCGATCTGATGAGCCATAGAAGCAAGATTCGAGACAATAAGTCTTGCATCGAAACATAAACCTTAGTCGGTGGCAACACCAGAAGGACGATCTGATTTCCAAAGGATTTCGCTCGGAGGTTTGGATTTCTTTTGGAGCCATAAGGTGTTTTCCTTGAGCAATCTTCTTTTTGCGGGTTTCTTCAAAATCCTTCTCAGTAGAAGATTCAGACTGATACTGCTGGGCTATATTTAAGATGGAGAAATAGGTTTCAGAATGTGGTTTAGAGTCGGGAGAAGACTGATTTATGGGAGATTTGGCAATATTATCACCAGAATGGGCATGATATTTCTAAGGAAGCTCCTCACGTATAAAATCTGACACAGCAGCGGGAAGTTTCGAATCCAGTGAAATCTCAGTGATGCGTTTTCTTTTCTAGCTAAGAGAAAGGCCTTTGACAGTGTCTTCATAAAGATGAAGGGAAAGATGAAGGTAATCTGTAAAACAAAATTATAGAAAGAGAAAAAGAAAAGAGTTAGATAGAAGATCAATAAAAGGTGTGAGAAAATTGAATGGAAAATAATACCATTGGGGATAAGACTGTTGGATTATATACTAAAAGTCTATCTTTTTGTATGAATAATGTTACTATAATTTATTTGAAATGAGAATCATATGATCAAATGATTGTGTCTTATAATTTATTTATATGCACGATGCAATAGTCCACTTACTTTATACTGTAGATAATATATTTTGCGACAACACGCGGAAGATCATATTATAAGTTTCCTTATAAAGTATAAACAGATGCTCACAACCGAGATAGACGGGGACTCTCTATCGGGATGGTTGTAGTGTGGTTTAGTATTAGCTTGTCTTGGCTATAGAATCAAATTAGTGCACTTTGTGTGTATTGAGCAGGACCGCTTGAGATCGTTCGACTTATACTGACTATAGAGGAGAACTTGATCTCAGTTATTATGGATGTCCATGCTCTTAATCCCTATACAATAACCTCGACACGTAAGGCAGTATGTATTTCTTTGATTCATCAATGGGTACGATTTACATGTATTAAATTAACAAACTCGGTGAGTTGGGAAATATTGTTATCTCTGTGGTGTGCTGTTGATTGTAGAAGGAATCTGTGTCCGATAGAGGTTGATGATTGATGCGCGTTTTCTTTGCACGCAAAATTAATCCTCAAGTATTAAGGATATCAGTTGCAGCTTTAAGCAAGCGACCAAGTAAATTATAGAACCCAAAGGACGACGTATTTCCAATTTAATTATTAACTAAATTAATTAAGACAAAGGCAATAAAGATTGAGGTTTTATTATTAAACTACTAAGCAGAATTATCAAATAACAAATAAAATAAAAATATCACTCGAAGAATACGAAAGTGGATCAAGTAGGAGAATAGGTAGCTCTAGGATAATCCAGTTTAATTCATTAATCTCCTTTTCGTGTGTTGATGTCCGAGTCTACCTTGTGGAATACGGACGCATCACTAAGCCATGCATATCTACTCTATAGACACAAGTAAACATGCGTGTAACACGTGTGAATAACCTTGGAGTAAGAGATATAATTCCGCCCCCCTTACTAGATACTATCAGTATCAATTATTTCCCTGACCAATTTGTACTCTAACCCGATATGATCTCCCTCCCTTTATAGGTACTATGTCCTACTTAATAACCCGAATTCAATTCAATTAATAAGTATTCATATATGATAGTTCTAATGAAACTTCGGAGTCCCCTCACTTAGAATCATAACATGGAATCCTGCTCAGCAGTGAACGCACTCAATCAATAACCAAGATATGTATTCAGACTCTACATAACAGTTAATGATGCACAAAACGACTGTGAGTATGAATTAAAAAGGCACAATCATATATAAAATAAATCCACAAGTAGTGTTGTATGGAGTTTACACATGAAAGTTCAATTAATTCATAGAAACCTTCAAAACCCTAGATCTACCAAAAAGGCTCTAGCCCATGATGTTACGAAAAACAATCATGGGTGTTGGATAGATCTTACACGGATGTCTGGAAAATTACAAGATAAATTAGGAAATGAGATAAACCCTAGATGTGGCATCGTCGCGTCCTTCTCCATCTTAAATCCTCCTCTTGGTTCTCCTCTTGATTCCACAGACGAATCTTCAAAGTGATGGATGGACGGAGGAAAGGATGTGAATGATGGTTGAGGGGTGATCCCCCCTTGTGGGGTGTAGGATGGATTTGTGGCTCTCTTCCAATTCAATTCAATATTTTATTTCTTGGTGTGATCTATATTTCATTTTATACTTTGAAGCTCTCCTTATGGACCTTGGATGGGCTTTTTCTTGAAAAACACGCAGAAACACGCACTTGGGGTTGTAAATATCAGATCCGGACGCGTCCCAGGCTTGGAGTTCAACCTAGGTCGAACCCAGGTCCAATCGAAATTGGCAATAATTCGCACTTCAGGCATTCGATTTGACCAAAATGGCTACAGTTCGACCAAGGGGTCTGGTCGAACTGGACTGTCATGGTCGAATCACACTTGCTCCATCTCACTGTTTCTCGTATACTTCCACATACAAGCTCCAATTTGAGTGATTTTTGTGCTTACACATTCCTCTCTTCCTTGGCTTTCTATTCATGTAAAGAACGCAAAAAAAAAACTCTAAGATTTGAATCTGTTACAAGCCATGGAAACTAGAACATTCGTTCTGTTTGGCTCAGCTCGCGCAACGTCACCATTTTGCTCATAACTTCCTCGTTTGGAATCCGATTGAAGTGTTCTTTAAGCCAAAATGATCCTCTCTTCAGTGGCTTTCCAACCATGTATCACAGTTTCTGTTCAGAGATCCATAAGAAGACAGAAAAATAATGAAAGTTGGACGTGCGTTTTTCAGAATTCATGCACAAGTTGCACCTTTTCTCCAACTTTGCACTTTTGATACTTTTTCCACCTAAAACACAATAAAACACCTCAAGTGCACCTTTTTCTCATATATAATGAATATAATACCCTTGTGCTAATATATAATAACAATTCTCATTAATAAGGTGTTAAATTGGATAATTAAACACGCTTATTTTCACTCTCATCAATGATGTCCCCTTGAGGATCTCATAAGGATTATCATGTAAACCCTGCAGTTGGATTTATTCCGGCATGATAATGAGGTTGAGTGGTACTACTCTCGGATGAGATATTAATTAATGGAGTTGTCTGTAACTTCATTAATTAATGGGCATTGTATATCTTAAACATGGAGAGACTGTCGGGCTCATAACAAGAAGGAGCCCATAACGTAATTATGGGATTGGAGCAGCAGTGCAGTAATAATATTTTAGTAGACTATATTATTATTATTGGACTTAAGTATAAGCTTTGGGCAAAGCTTGGATACTTAAGCCCAATGGAGGTCCAACTCTAATTTTTCCTCCTGGTCCCTGTTGTAGCCCATATATAAGTCATCTCAGCTGTCCGGAAACCCTAATCTAACTGATTAATCACGCCTAACATTTTGAGGAGGGTGAGGAAATAGCATATTGAGAAGATCTCGAGGATCATCACCCACACGACGTCGAGATTAGATTTGGGAATACAGCAGAAGATCAAGAGGTCATTTGCTGCTGCTGTCCGCCAACTTGCAAGATTTTTATAAAATCGTACAGAAGATAGAATTCAATGTGTAATATACTGATGGAAAGCCACTAAAGAGCGCATCATTTTGGAGCGTAGATCACTCAAATATGAGATCAGATGAGAGAGTTATGCCCAAAACGGTGATGCTGCCCAGGCTGCCGACGAGAATCCATCTTCGTCAATATACCCTGGTGAAAGGTAATACGTTTCTATATTTTCTTACTTCCACTGATTGTTAGAAACATATGGAATGCTAACGGTTCACATTAATCAAATAATCGAACGGCAACAATTGGTATCAGAGCTTCATTTTTGTGGTGAAACGTGACACGTTAGGCTAGGGTTTATGTGATTATTATTTTCCTTTCGGAATAGAATCGCATGAGGATTAGGGTTTTGGAATTATTGTACTATCCTTGTATACCCTATATTGTCGATGGTTGTGTGTGAGAATTGACGAAACCTGTTCATCGAATTCATGCCTAAAAGGAGACGACGATGGATCAGTTCACGAGTGGTGCACGATGGCGAGCAGTTATCGCTCAGAGACTGCCGTGTGATGCCACAAATTGTCAAGTGTAAGCCATGTGTGATGCCAGGTGTGCGAAGTAGATGTCGTGCGTGCTAAAGCATGAAGCTCGGTGATTGGCGTGCGAGGGATGTGCCACACGGTGGCGTTGTGTTATGTTGATGGTGCGAACGGAAGCAGACGTTGGCTGTCACGGGTGAGGCTAGCGTACTGCGCAAGTCATACCGGCGTGTGGCGCAAGGCAGACCAACTGGCGATGGAAGATAAGCGCTGTGTAAGGTTTTGGTCTCACTGGATGGCTGTGGACGATCAGACTGCTAAAGGTGGAAGGCTACAGCACGGCAGAAGCATGGGCGGTGTGAGTTTTAAGCTAGTCATTCCGGCCAAGTCCTGCAAAGTTTCGGGCGAGTCCTCCACTATTCTGGGCAAGTGTCACGTCTTGTCGAGCAAGTCTGCTCAAGGCTGGCGTTGGTTGCATGGTAGGCTGCATGAATCGTGCTTCAGGCCGGGTGTTGTTGCATGTTGCCGGGCGTATTGTCGCGTGGATTATAGAGCGTGGCACACGGAGGTTTGCAGGGTGCTGCTGCCGCACGGATGCCCAGCAAGGCCACACGGTGGCTGCCGTGTGATGGGCTGAGTGGCGAGTTTATGGCACTGATACAGCCTTGTGTTGATACTGGACGACAAGTATGCTGATGGCTGCCGGGCGAAGGACACACGAGGCAAGACAGGGGCGCTATTTTGCGCGCGTGGTGCTAGGTGGCCTGGAGTCCGTGCGCAAGATCTCATTGCCGTGCAGGTGGTCATGTGGGATGCACGACATGAGTTGGTGTTGCTCGTTGCCTATCGTGTGTAGGCGGGCTGGCGCATGGTTGTGCACATGGTGGCATGTAGGGTGCGCAGTTTGGCACAACAATTGGCGCATTGAGGCGCGTGGATCGCCGAGTGGTGCGCACGGATAGGAACACGGTTTCAAGTGCCTGGCGCACGATCAGCCTGCAAAGGCCACAAGTAATCGTGCTGCTGATGGGCATGTTGACGGGGTGACAACCGGATGGTGGACCAAGCTGCGGGGCAATGAATCTGGAGGAAAATTCTTGAAGACGGGCTTCTGATTTTTAGATTAGGTTTCGAGATGCTACCCCGAACCCCACGACCTGACCTGTCAAGTCGATCCCTGCGACCTCACCAGGGAGGTCGAAGCCTCATAGTCGCAGCTGCTCGTTTTTATGCTTGGTGGCGAACAATCGAATTCGCCGGTATATATATAACTGTTAATAATTGATTTAATTATTTAATTATTGTTATATATGCTATGCATGTTCTCTGTGATTTACTGCCTTATTTGCCATAATAGGAGCATGCTAGGTTGCGTATTTTATTTATGAATATTATATGCATGTAAAAATCCTCGGTGTTAAATAACTAAGTGGGAGAGGAGATTGGTAAATAATTCTCGCGGCCTCCGTTATTGGTTTGTAATGTGATGTGAATAAACTTACGCATCGGTTATAGTGCTTTCCTCCCTAACGGATGAGTTTATTCACGGATCACTGGTACAGACTTCTTTAAAATAATTATTGTTTGTAATGTGATGCATATGGACTTGCGCGTTGGCTATAGTGCCTTCCACCCTAACAGATGAGTTTATATGCGGTTCAGTGGTACAAACTTATATAATTGATGGTTGTAGAAAGTTATCTGAGCGCGTGTGTACTTCTCCAACAGTAAGGCACATAAGCTTGGGCAGCGGACTTGGGATCAAATAATGGTGTACACTTAGGTGCAAATAATAAGTATTCTCCCCAACGGAGTCACTGCTATTATTTGCATGGCTAAAGAGAAACCGACTATTAATTATTTTGTCATGAGGTTAGGTTGACGAATGAAATTAATAGGTAAAACCTTCTCTTGTAAATGTTCGGGTTTGTAAACGTCCACACTAATGTGGCTTGCAGACTCACGGTGCTTGAGATGTTGGTGAATTTTATTTTTATATTGTTTTGAGGGAATCAATATAAATGGATAAATTCAAAGATTTGATCGGTATATTTATTTGTGATTCTCTGTATTTTCAAATGGTTTATTCACTTATTGTTTGCTAAAAGAAACATATTTACTTGTCCAAAATTAAATGATTAGAAAAGAATCTTGATTTTAAATTTTACTGCTTAGGAAAATATATATGTGTTCTCACTAAGGATGTCCCATGATGCCTATTAAAGTGTCTAGTGGAGAGTTGAGAGGTTCATAGAAGTATGTTGGTCTCATGTAACTCTTCGGATACATGAGTAAGGTTGATAGGCGGGAGGTCATGGTTGAATTGATGAATGAATTGGAAATACATGGAGTGGAAATTGAAAGGGAAACCTAGGTCAATTTATTCTTCATAATTTGTCTGGATATTTTGAGCAAGTTCTGCCTGAAATACAAGAGGTTATATATGGTAGGGAACTTATGACAAAACATGTAGCAAAGGAAATCCATTTTCATCAAGGTATGAACAAGGCTAGTATCTCATTCACTAGTCGTTGAAGCATGATTAGTGATGACATCTACTGACACGTTGTGTGTAGATACCGGAATCACTAAAAGCCTGCAACTAAGTGATGATGAGATTGTTAAGTACATGGGCAAGCTACGAAAGTAGTGGTTGCTGCTGTGGGAGTTGTTTATTTATCTTACGATACGAATAAATGTTTGATTTTGAGAAATTATCTTTATGTACGTTTTCATAGAAAGAATTTCATTTCGTTTTCTATGCATTTACGGATGGATACTTCATTTTATTTAAATGACATGGTCATAGTAATGAAGGATGGAGCTATAATTTGTTATGGTACGTTGATGACAATTTGTATACTCTTAAACCATGTTTATCCCATGGATGCAACAAATTGAAATTAATAACGCGTCTTCTAATCCTAATAGTAGAAAGTCTCTTATGGAAAATGTTAGATAGATGATGAGTTATTTGGAATTATTAAATTCATTTTATGGATACGTGTGAATAACCTCGGAGCAAGAGATATAATTTCACCCCCTTTCTAGGTACTATCAGTATCAATTATTTCCCTGGCCAATTGGTACTCTAACCCGATATGATCTCTCTTTATAGGTATTATAAAATTATCCTCTTTATCCTACTTAACAACCCGAATTCAATTCAATAATAAATATTCATATATGATAGTTCTAATGAAGTTTCGGAGTCCACTCACTTAGAATCATAGTATAGAATCCTGCTCAGCAGTGAACACACTCAATCAATAACCAAAATATGTATTCAGACTCTACATAATAGTTAATGATGCACAAAACCACTGTGAATATGCATTAAGAAAGCACGATCATATATAAAATAAATCCACAAGTAGTGTTGTACGGAGTGTACACATGAAAGTTCAATTAACTAGATAAAACCTTCATAATCCTAGTTCTACCAAAAAGGCTCTAGCCCATTACATTAAGAAGAACAATTATGGGTGTTGGATAGATCTTACCCGGATGTCTGGAAATTTACAAGATAAATTGGGAAACGAAATAAACCCTAGATGTGGGAGTCGTCGTGTCCTTCTCTGTCTTGAATCCTCCTCTTGGTTCTCCTCTTGATTCCACAAACGAATCTTCAAAGTGATGGATGGATGGAGGAAAGGATGTGGATGATGGTTGGGGGGTGATCCCCCCTTGTGGGGTGTAGGATGGATGTGGCCTCTCTTCATCTAGTTTATTGTATTCTCCCCCTATGGTGTGTTCTACACCCCCTTTTATACTTATAAGCTCTCCTTATAGGCCTTGGAATGGGATTTTTGAGTGATCACACGCATTGAGAGTGTAAAAATACGGATATGGTAAGTTTCCGTACGTCAATTCGACCAAGGAGCCAGGTCGAATTCTCCCCTCCAGGTTGAATTGGAGGTCGAATTGACCTACTAGAAGCTTCAGGTGCTCAATTCGACTAGCATAGCATGTTAAATTGAGGTGTCATTGTCGAATTGACTCTTTTGCCGTCCGATTCGACTCAATTCGACCAGCACATCAGGTCGAATAGACCTCCCCTGGTCGAATTGACTTGCAAAGTCTCACCATTTCGCGTATAACTTCCACATCCGAGCTCCGTTTTGAGTGATTCTTGCGCTCACGCGATTCTCTCTTCCTTGGCTTTCTATCCATATAAAGAATTTACAGAAACTCCAAAATTTTAATATGTAACAAGTCATGCAAACTGGACAGTCGTTCTAAACAGGAACAGCTTGCGCGACGTCACCACTTTGGTCATAACTCTCTCGTTTGGAATCCGATTGGGGTGTTCTTCATACCAAAACGACCCTCTCTTCAGTGGCTTTCCAACCATGTATTATACCAATAGTTTTGATCTCCACAACAAAGCAGAAAAATTACAAAAGTTGGACGTGCATTTTTCAGCATCCTTGCACAAATTGCACATTTTCTCCAACCTTGCACTTTGATCATTTTTCCACCTAAAACAAAATAAAACTCCTCAAGTGCACTTGATTCTCACATATGATGAATATAAGACACTTGTGCTAATATATAACAAGAATTACCATCAAAAATGAGTTAAATTGGACAGTCAAACACGCTAATTCCCACTCTCAACACCTAGAAACAGTAATTAGTATGAATGTTTGTGGGATATCCTAGAAAAATGAAGGGTGATTTATTTAGTCCAAAAGATCAAAGGGTGATTGTTAATACAAACACTAGATTTTTGGAAAAGGACTATGTAATAAATCACAAACTCATGTATAAGTTGTTCTAAAGGAAGTTAGAGGGAAAACACAAAGTATAGTACAAAGTGTTCAAGAGGATATACCACAAGGTAAACTGCATCGCGTGTCATATCTGATACACAATTGCCTGTAGTGCATTGTCGTAGTAGGAGGGTTGTTATACAACCGGATACATTTATATTTTGGGAGAGTCGTGAGACGTGGTCCCTAGTAAACATGGAATTGATCCACGGATGCGACGAAACACTACATAAATAAAAATGTGATATCTTAGCAAGTTGCAAGGAATTTAGAGATAGAATCTATGGATTTTAAATCAAATTTGGAAGCTTGTAGGACCACTATATGGTGTAAAAGCCGTTGAAAGTGGTCATGCAAAATAAAAGAGGATCATACAGTAAGGTGAAAACCTTGGAAGCAAAGCTTGTTGCGAAAAGGTATACTCAGAAAGAAGGGATTCGATTATGAGGGAACCTGTTCTCCGGTAGCTATGCCTAAGTTGATCTGGACTCTTTTATTTGTTGTTGTTCACATTGAATATGAGGTACAACAAATAGATGTCAAGATAGCTCTCCTGATTGGAAGTCTTGAAGAAAACGTCTATGTGAAGCAACCAGAGTGATTCATTGCATAGGGCTAAGAGCATTTTTAATGTAAGCTTAAAGGTGTCATCGATGGACTAAAGCAAGCTTCATGATCTTGAAACATCTGTTTTCGTGAGGAAATCCAGTGACACGGATTTAATCAATGCACGGATGTGTCTTGTGTATTGAAAAGAATGATGAAAACGTGGTGGTATTTCTTGTACTATATGTAGATAATATCTTGCTCATTGGAGACAATGAAAGAGTAATGTCGGGCGTATGGGTATGGTTGATAAAGCAGTATGAAATGAAGGACTTAAGAAAAGCAAAATATATCCTTTTGATCACGGTAATACGGATCACAAGAAAGGACGTTATGCTTGTCTCAAGCTTCATGAAATGATACAATCCTTACTCGTTTTAGCATGTGACTTTATCTAAGGAAATGTGTCTTGACACAAAAAAGATAAAGGAGATGAAAGCGGTTCCTTATGCTTCGGCGAATAAGGAAGCTTAATCTAAAGAATGCTATGCACGAGATGGGATATCTGTTTTGCCGAAGGCATGGTCAGTGAGTATCAAGGTAACCCGAAACAAGAATGATGAACTGTGGTAAGATATATACTTATGTACCTGAAAAGGACTAGAAATTATATGTGGACTTAACGAACAGATTCACTAATTCTTATGGTTTACATAGATTCAGATTTTTCAATCAGATAGGGACGTCAGTAAATCCACCTCAAAGGTTGTGTTTAATTTTAGGAAGTAGAGTCATAAGATGGAGGAGTATTATATAGAAATATATTTAGGACTCCACCATGGAAATATGATAAATTGGAGCCTCTGAGGCAGCCAAAGTATTTATATGACTCTAGACACTTCATGATGGACTTTGACGTGTTTCTAAGTTTGCCCAAGGTTATCACAATTTATTGTGATAATAATGGTGCAGTTGCAAACTTGAAGGAATCACGAGCCTATAAGGCAATTAAACACATGGAGCGCGAGTACCACCTGTTACGAGAAATTGCATGATGAGGGGAAGGTTGTTGTCGCCAAGATTGCATCAGATGATGACCTAGTAAATCCATTTACAAGGTCCCTAAGGCGAGAACTTTTGATAGTCGTGTAGTGAGAGTGTGAATCAGATGTATGGTAGAAGACATGACATCATAGTGTTTTAGTATAAGTGGGAGATTGTTGGATTGTATACTAAAAGTCTAACTTTTTGTATGAACATTGTTACAACAATTTATTTTAAATGAGAATCATATGATCAAATGATTGCTTCTTATACTTTATTTATATGCACGATGCAATAGTCCACTTACTTTATACTGTAGATAATATGTTTGCGACAACACGCGGAAGATCATATTATCGGTTTCCTTATAAAGTATAAACAAATGCTCACAACCAGATAGACGGGGACTCTCTATCAGGATGATTGTAGTGTTGTTTGGTATTAGCTTATCTTGACTATAGAATCACATTAGTGCACTTTGTGTGTATTAAGCATGACCGCTTGAGATCGTTCGACTTATACTGACTATATAGGAGAACTTGATCTCAGTTATTATGGATGGCCGTGCCCTTAATTCCTATATAATAACCTCGATACGTAAGGCAATATGTATTTCTTTGATTCATCAATGAGCGCGATTTACATGTATTAAATCAACAAACTCGGTGAGTTGAGAAATAGTGCTGTCTCTATGGAGTGCTGTTGATTGTAGAAGGAATCCGTGTCCGATATATCACTACTACAAATCTGTGAATAGATAACAATAAATAAATATCAGTGATTTGTAAAATTGATAACTATAGACATACTAACTGATATCTATTATACAATTTTTATCTATTATGTTTGGATTTCTCTAATAAATATTGGTGATTGCCTATTGATATCTTTTAGTAATATTTATAAAGAGTATATATATTTCACTGATATGAATGTAATTATTATTATTATTATATATATTTTTTAATTAGATAAATTAATTTTAAAAAAAACCCAAACACGTTTTATTTTTTGTAAACATAAATCGTGTTTAACTTAAAATATCTATCCCAAATACAATATCTTTAACTTTCTGAATTAATCCCGAGTAATGAACTCCAAAACAAGAAATCAAACAGATCGATGGAGCCCTAGCTAGCTGCCTCCCAAAATCGAAGAACCCTTCGCCTCCCAAAATCGAAGAACCCTCCAAGTGAAATCGTGAATCCTCCAAGTCGAAGAACCCACGACCACCTCTCGCCGCCGGCCACTCCATCTCTTCGCTCGCGAGCCAACTTGTCGGCGTTGCTGTTCTCGCGAGCCACCTGTTCGCGACCTCCTATTCGCAATGGCGCTAGCAACTGACGACACCGCCGAATGCCACTCCCAAAATCGAAGAGCCCTACTGAAGTACTTTTCATTGTAAGCATGATGCATTTCCATATTTTGTTTGTTAGTAGTTGGACATTTTTCTACATAAAAATTTAGGTTTTGCTTTTCCAAACAATTATAAAACTATTTAAAGGCTTGCGTTTGGTTATACCAGTTTAATTCCATTAAAATTAGATGTTTGTGCTATAATCATGCATGTGCAGCAGACCACAACCAGTGGTAATTATATGCAGTGAATTTCAAGAGAAGGGTTAGTGTGTGAAATAATTTGTAATTATATACTGGTTTGATTTGAATGAATGGCTGAGGATAGTTTTGGGTTTGGTTAGTTTTCTTATTTTCCTCTTATCCTTGTAAATTATATTCCCCTGTTTATGGAGTCTCTTGAATGCATCTAGCCATCTACATTTTAATTCTAGCCTGATAAAGGGTCATGAACATGTGGTTTTGTCTCAATCAAGTGGTTCAAGCAGAGGTGGGTTTAACGTAGTGCCCTCAAACTCTAAGACGTCTATTAATCTTGATGGTGTCTTCCACATCATATCCTACGATACTGTGCCTAAACTAAAGGACAGTATTTTGGTCTCTCTGCTATGGTTAGTATAACTTATGAAAACAAAGTTGCTGATATTTGATATTTGACTGATGAAAGAGTACTATAATCCTTGGTACATGCATATTTCTAATTTTACACCTAAAGAGAGTGTGCAATCACATACATTAATTTCTGTTTCGGTGGTTTCTTCGCCCCCTTGCTGTGAGGTTTGAAATGTTATGCAAACTCTGAAATATTGGCTCTGAAATTTATGTTTGTAACTCTTTTCTTTGGCAAATTTGTATATGCGTATCTATTCACCGTTCTTTCTTGGCTCTTTATTTTAATAATCTGATAGCATCCACAATTTTCTTCGATTGGAATCCTCATGCAGATCTTCAGGCCATGGCAAGAGCTCATCGTGGAAAGGTAGCTCTCATTTCAGCGATTTTTCTTAGGGCTACAGGGGATGGGAGTAGCAATGGGACTTTTTTAAGGGTTATTTTATTAGTTCGTCCTGGTAAGGTAGCCCTCATTTTTTCTTCTTCAATTGTTTTCTCAAATCTTAATCTGCTAATGTGTAATTTTCATTTGCTCTCTCTCTCTCTCTCTTTTCTTATCAGTATGATGAAGCACGGGAATATGTCGAAAGAGCTAGGAAATGTTTGGCTACAAAAACCGCTGCTCTGGTTGGTTTTCGCATCTTTACTTATTTGAATAATAGCCGAGAGTGAACTGTATGTGCTCCTTAACTGGGAAAGTTGAAATAATAATTTATTTCTACAGCATGATTGTTTCATACATTCTTTTTTCTAATGTCCATATCCTAACCATTTTCTACATAATAACTAGACTAACAGCATATTAGTTGGCAATTTGACAACCATTTTTAGTTCCTTTTAAATCTGTTTATTTGAGCTTTTTATGGAAGCAGGAACGCATGTTATGCATGACTGGCTTTATAAAGTTACTTTTAATTTTTACTGGATTGATTTAACGCTTACATTTGTTGATCAAGTCTGTGAGTAGCAAGTGCTATCTGTTGCTGTGTATGCTTAGAAGTTTATTGTTATTCATTTGGTTAACATATATCTATTTGTGAGTGTGTTTAATCGTTTTTGTATTAATTTCTTCTAATCAGCTATGGATACATCCGTTCCTTTACCCATTTGGCTTTACGTCTCCTGTGAGGTTTGGCACCAATTTTTAACACCTAAAAATCTCAGGAAAAACCGCCTCCGCCTCTGCCACCTCCTCCTAGGAATCCAACAAGTGATCCACCCCGCCCCACTTTTGTGAATGATCCACCCCTCTAGTTTTTGTTGTTGCAAATTTTATATTTAGTTCAAGTTTCTCTTTATGCTATTACAATTTTCTTATGCTGATGGAAATTCGTGCTGATCTAATGGATGCTCATGTGTATGCATTCAAGAGGTTCAAATTTTTTGCTCTATGGTTCCTGGAAATTGTTGCTTCTCTAAATACAAGTCACTCTCTAAA
Source organism: Pogostemon cablin (assembly GCA_023678885.1). Classification (NCBI taxonomy): domain Eukaryota; kingdom Viridiplantae; phylum Streptophyta; class Magnoliopsida; order Lamiales; family Lamiaceae; genus Pogostemon; species Pogostemon cablin. The sequence goes on from CM042962.1 coordinate 20,201,412, forward strand.
GTTGTGCATTCTTCCCATTTACTTGCAGATCTATTCTGAGAAATGTTTTAAAATTAGAAGGAAAATTTTCTAAGTCTTAGGCACGATGTATTGCCTTATCAGGTTCCTTTCAGCCTTTCCTTCGCTTGTTATGTGTAGGTGTGTGCATTTGCATATGTATTATTTAGTTATTTTTTCCCTTTCCGGTGCGAAGGAATTTGGTATTGTTTAAAAAACCTCTAATCTTTTAGAAAGCCTGCAAAAGGTTATTCTAGTATCTCACTATCTCTGGAATACATGTTTAAATCTGTTCTAACATTGTTAGCAATAATAATTAAATAGAAAATGACTTTTCAAATAGATGAAATTTGATACGAACCCATGCCTTTTAAATAATCTCTTAAATTTGATAAGTGTCGTTAATTACCTTTGTTTTGTTACAAAAATTTTCTCGAAAGACCATACAATAATGTTCACCTAAGGAATAGGGTTGTAGATTTGATGAGTCAAATATTATAGTAGTTGTGATTTGGTTTAAATGGTCTCAGAAACGTTGTCAAAATAGCAGATGATTAGAATTGACTTTTGTGTTTTAAACATTGTCAAGTGCCTAGAGAAGTTCCCTGTGCTGTAACTTCTCAGAAATGCATACGAACAAATGATGTTGTGAATGTAGATCGGACATCTTGACATATCAGACGTTCTTTGAAATGCTTAGAAATTTTAGTTTTGGAGATTACCTCAAATAAGATGCTATAAAATGGGCTTGGGAGCTTGCAATAGTAGAGTATGTATTAACCTGATGAAACCATTCAATTATAGATAGTAGTATTGTTTTCCTTGGTTGTTTCCAGAATGAGTTGTAAAGTGAGTTTCTCAAGGCACTATTTTGGTCTGTTTGTATTAATATTAACTATTGCAGTATGCACTAACTGGATGTGATCTGTGTCTAATCTAGATTTGAGAGTGCATAATATTAACTTCTCATGATGTTCATAGATAAGTTCAGAACTATTCCATTTTAAGAACATAATGTACAAGGTCAGGATTAAGAAAATTGAGAAATGTTATCTTCATTCTCACATCTAATTGTCTCTTATATGAGTTAATAGTGTATCATATCACATCTGTCTGTCAGTTGATTAGCGTTTATATATTTGTGGCAGATGGGTTAAGACAATGTATTGATAAGTTTTTTAACATCTTTCCTCTAATATCATCCTGCACAATAATATAGGTATGCATTACCAGCTGAAAGATTATGGATTAGTGCGTATGATGGTGATGAAGAAACGTTTTCAATATGGCATTATGAGATAAGCAAAATTTAGTATCTCTTGCTATAGGTACTCATGATTCATGAGTTACCTTGTGATTTTACCTTCATATTTGCAATAAAGTTATCAAAATTTCCCTAGAATTAAATCTTGGTGTTAAAAAGCTTATACCAAATTAAACCATTTGTTGTAGCTTGGTATTAGATTAATGCCATGTTTAGAGCCATAAATTTGTGTGGCTGTAGTTCTAGATAAAAACATGAATGATCACATTATGTGCATATGTTTTTTTCTGATTCATTGTTGTTCTTGTAGCTAGGCATTCCTACAAACCGCATTAAGAAACTTGGTAAAGAAGATAAGTTTCCGAGGTAAGTTTTCAGCTTTTGGTCAGTATTATAAATTACTTCCCTAAATCCTCATTTTTCTTCCTAAATTGGTTTTAATCCGACACTTCAACTGGTCCGTAAAAGCTGTTTGATTCAGAAACAGCTGTTTAATTCAGAGTCCTTCATAAGCTGTTTAATTTTTCCTGTTTAACAGAAAATTAAAAAAATAAAATAAAATTGAGGATTAGCCTAATAATAGTTATTTAAATCACTTTTGAAGTTTGTCTTTCTTATGCAGGTCATTGCTTTGAGTATGAAGCATCCATTCTTAACTCTGATACCTAAATCATTCTTTTTAGATCCAAATTAATCTTTAATTTTCTACAAAGACTGTCAAGATGTAATATTAATAGTCTTTAATGAATCAGTAGATAAAACTCAATACATGTATAATTGCAAATTTATCATAATATTCATTCTTACTCTCTGTTACACTTTGCCTTTGGACTGTCATTTAGCTGATCAAGACATATAATAATGTTTATTCACCACTTAATCATGTTACACAGCATCTTTATGGATCATTTCAAGAAGAAACTGGATTTTTCCAATTTGCCACTGCTATCACATCAAATGATCTCGAAGAAATTCAAAAGTTTTTTAATGATGCTGTTAATTCTAGGTAAGTGTAATTTTTATGTGTTCTAGAATAAGGCATTAAACTATCTGATCTTGTTCTGAAAAGGTATGGATTCTTCGTTTTGAGAATATGCCAAAGATTAGATAGGCTTGTTCTTGTTGTATAGTTTTAAATGATTTGACATCTAGAAAATTTGGAAATTTTATTTTTAGTTTTACCAAGCTGTGAATTAAGAAGTGTCTATGGTTTAATAAATTAGTATGATTTTATATACAAGTATAATAACTGTGATAGTGGTTTTGTATGAAATCAAATTTTATACACTACGAATCAGATGTATCTAATAAAAACTACTACTCATTTTAAATTAAACCCTAGTCCATCAAGAGAGTTACTCCTCAATAGTTGTTGAAAACTATATTTATTTCTCGTGTCTCTTATGCACTCTTCTTGTATTATTGAATGAATGCAACGTCTTGACTTCTTCTTTCCTCCTATGTGTTCTTAAGTCGTAGATTATAAGGAATGGTTCTTAAATATAATTTTTGTCGTGTAGAAAGAAACTGAAACTAGTGATTTATAAATGAGATTTCTTCTTCAAAGGTTTCTTTATATATGTTTTCTTACATTGGCCAGCAAATATTTACTCATATGGTAGTTTCAGCTGTAATACCCGTAAGTTCACTTGCGATTTTCTGTCATGGCCCAAATCTTTGAAGCCCACGTCCACACTCAGCCCATTCATCAACCGTGAGTTTGAGAATTTAAAATAGATAAGTTTCTTACTCCCCAAGGAATAAATATATGTGATCTCCTTATCTATTAAGGAAGATAATATCTTCCACTTATCAACTCCCTCATCTTCGGAAAAGCCCGTTAAAACTCCTACGAAGATTACTCCACAACCAGCCGTGAGAATATAATCCAAAGTCTTCCTTATTCTCCACACACACGATACACTTCCATACGGCTGCGAACAGTGAGAGGTAACGCACAAATTTACTTGTTCTTTTCTCTTCTTTTTCTCCTCCTTTTCTTTCTTCTTCCTTCGATCAAACACTTGTTTCCTTCTTTATTTGTTTCTTCAAACTCAAAACCGTCAACCCTAATATTCTCAATTTGCAACCCTTACGTGAATAAATATGTAGATTAGTTGCACAATAGTTTATCGAATAGTAATGGTCGATCATGATGATGTAGGTGACGAAGGAGACCCTGATATTGTCGTTAGTACTTGAACGTTAGACATCACTCAGTTAAAAGGTGGGGATTCTTTCATACTTATATGTGTTAGATGATTACGTATGTGCCAATTGAATTAAACTTGTATTTGTTGTCACTTACGAGTTGATGATCATACTTGAATGTTATGAAATATTATATGGCATGGGTATGGGCTGCATAAGTGTCATACTATAGCATGGGTATGGGCTGCATAAGTGCCATACTATAGCACGGGTATGGGCTGTAATGGTGCCATACTATAGCATGGGTAAGGGCTGTTAAGGAGTGCCTTACTAACGAATCGCGATATCGTAAAGTTACACGGATAAGGGCCGAAAGGTGCCTTATTATGACATGATAAGTTTGTATTGTAAATGATTTCAATTCTCGTATATGGATTGTTTGATGTATATAAGCATGTTTAGATCCTCACTGAGCATGTGGTTGCTCACCCCGATAAATATTCTTATCGCAGGTTGAGCGTGGCAAAGCGTACGAGCGGGGATCGTAGGCGAGGAGACTAAATAAAATGTTTTAAAAAAAAACATCAGCTTATATATTGCGTACATTCACTTTCTGTTCAGTTTAGAAGTGATATTCAGTGGAATGTTTCATGTTGATAGTTGGGATAATTGCTGTCGAGTTTATTTGGAAATGACTGTGTACCTTGTAGCTTTTGGTATTGAATAATTTACCCAGTTTGGTCTGTCGAATTTACACATTGCTCTCGGAGTAGGTCCAAGGTCGGCTGTCGTGTCAATGCCATGAGTCTGTGTATTCCGAAGCTGTAATACTTGTCTGACAGGTTGCTTGTGAGAATACATGATTTTAGTAGACGGACCAGTAGATATTTCATATTGAGAAATCACTTTTGTTAACTTCCAAGCATGCATGCAAAGCTTTTGAGTTAAAGTAGTGTGTGTGGAAACAGTAGACGTGTGATATGGTTAGGAGTCGTCAATTGAGATTGCAGGCTATCTTGCCATCTGTTCAGTCTTTTGGTGTCATGAGGCATAGAGAGTAGTGGGTTGTTAGAGGATGCCAAGTGAGACTTTAACTCTTACCTTAATTACTTGTTTATGGGGAGGATTAATTAAAGGGTATTAATATGTTTAATTCAAGTGTTACATGCCATCTGCTGTACAAACAGGAGTTATAGGATATGGTGGGGTTACCTGAAATTTTGCAGAGTTGAAGTGTAGAACTAATACTTACAGTCCTTCCCTAGAATTTTGCAGGATTTTGTGACATGAAACTTATAGTCCTTACCTATGAATTTGCAGAAAAGAACCTATACTTATTGTCCTCATTGAAGTTTTGCAGAATTGAAATTATACTTACTGTCCTACCCTTAGATTTTGCAGAAAGTAGGAATGAAACTTACAGGCCTTCCTGCAAAGTTTCTGCAGAATGTTGCAAATGATTTTGCACAAACCTTGGTCTTTTTAATAAGTCCTGTATGTTTGCAGGATATGGATTCTTTTTTTGGAACTTTCAGCCCTTTACTTTTAAAAATTTGGCAAAATACTTTAATTGATATTCTAAAGTAGAAATTTGCAGAACTTAAAGGATTAAACCCACATCTAGACCCTTTGCTTATAAATTATTTTGCTAAAGCTTGTAGAATACTTGTGGGACAACAACTCATTTGCTAACTCTTTCTTTTGCTAGATAACTTTTTTTTGTTATTTGCTGAAATTTATAGGACCATTTCTACTTCCTCCTTGTTTGCAAATTATTTCCTACATGTTAAAATAATAAAAAAATTTAATCATGCCCTAATTAAGATTTTATCTCAAATACTCTTCGAATTTTTCTTGGTAAAAAAAAATGGGGCGTGACAGATTGGTATCAGAGCAGGTATGCGATTCTGTATACTTGCTTAAAAATTTTTAAATTTTTATTTTCGCACATAAGTGAATTTCGTGGCTTGAATGATATGATTTTGCAATTGTATAAAAGTTTAAATAAAGTCTCTTGCTACGCATCCACCGAGTACGACACCCGCTTCAACCAAGGTATGAAAGTATGAATTGCATAAATTGATGACATGCGAGATATAAAATGAAAGTTTATGTTATATGAATAATGTGAGTATTTTTTTTTTTGATAAATGATGAATATTTAGAAATTTATTGCGAACCTATATGATTAGTCAAGATATTACTGCACTAGATGGGTGACTTGGCGAGACAACAAGCCTACATGAATTATCACCGGGACGTCAGACATGACTTGCCCACCCATATTGCTCACATGCTATAATTATGGAGACAAGTTAAGGATGTAGGTGAAGGTATCACTGACTATTGGGCTGAATTAAAGCTTATCAGCACGTTACCGTGGGCTTGGAAAGACATGGCCGATTCCATACATGCTGACCTTATGCATCACTCGGTTCAACACCAAGTTCCGCAAGTGGACTACGTGCAGTTCACAGCCATTTTGTTCATGAGAGTCGCAAGATGGTATCCGCCAAACCCCCCTCCTGGACATCATATCTGGGATATTCATAATGAGCAAGAAGAGCAATTGGTAGGTTACCTTGCAGAGCCGGCACCGGCACCGGAGCCCGATAACGAGCCAAATGGAGCCATGAATGAAGGAGAAATGGATGAGAATTTCGAGTCAGACCCGTCCGAGGACTCGGGATTATATGGAGACTAAAATTTCTTAAGTTTTAAAATTCCATTTTTTTCTAAAATTAAAAACAATATCCCTTATGTTAGGGACTTGAATTTATTTCATTATTTAGCATTCGTTATTTCAATTATTTAGCAGTTGATTTGCAAGTTTAAGACAATTTTTCGTTCAATGATCAAAAATTATATTTTTATGATGCCTATATCATACATTGGCTACCTTGTACAATAATATGATTTGCATTAGGATTTCATTCATTAAATTGAATAAATGCTAAAATTATTTTTAAGATGGAATTGAAGGATGCCTCCAAGAAGGGATGTTCAAAACCCTCCAAACGTACCGAATGCTCCAAACGCTGATGCGGACGCTCATACAAAAATAGTACATGAGTTTCGCCAAAACCATCCACCATTCTTCAAGGGAAGTGAAGGGCCCGAGTACGTGGAGGAGTGGCTACGAGCACTTGAGAGAATTTTTCGTCTCTTATGGTGCAATGATGAGCAGCGTGTGATCTGCGCATCCTACCAATTTACTGAAGATGCCGACCATTGGTGGGACGGATACTGGGAGATGAGACCTAATGAGAACCGGGAAGCTAGTACCTGGGCAGAGTTCAAGGATATAGTAATGGCCAATTACTATCCTCAAGTTTACCGCAATAATATGGAGCATGAATTTTACAACCTCCAACAAGGGAACATGACCGTAATTGAGTATGAACGGCGGTTCAATAAGCTGCGTCGATCAGCTCCACAACTGGTCAATACGAAGAGAAACGAGCCAAGAAGTTCCTGGATGGATTGCACCAGGATATACAAGAGAGAATGTCTTCCCTGCCCGATATGAGCTACGCCGACACGTTTATGAGGGCCCAGAAAGTTGAAGCTTGCTTACTGAAGGGGCGAGCGAACAGAAAGCTGATGGAGAACCCAAACAAACGGAAATGGGAAAATTCTAACCAAGGCAGGAACAACAATCAAAGGCAAGCCAGAACGAACAACAACCCGCCAGCCAACGCACAAGGACCGAAGCCTCTTTGCACCTAGTGCGGGAAGAATCATTATGGAGAGTGCCTCATGGGACAAAACAAATGCTTTAGGTGCTATGAAGTTGGCCATCAAGCACAGAACTGCCTAAAGCCGTCCAACGTTAAACCTGATCGTAAGGGACCACCTCCGAGGGGAAACACAAGGCAAGGCACTGGAGGAAAAGGGAGAGTGTTCGCCATGAACCAAGCTGAAGGGGACAATGAACCTAATGTTATGACAGGTACGTTAGCAGTGGGTAAATCCCGAGCTTTCACTTTGTTTGACACTGGTGCATCACATTCATCTATTTCCGCAAAGTATTGTAATAAGATTAACTGTAAACGAGTCAAGAGTGATGAACCTCTTGAGATTTGTCTACCTTCGGGGGAGAGAGTTGTTGTGAATACCTTAGTAGAAAGTGTGAGCGTACACGTTGAAGGAGTAGACTTTAGCGTCAAGCCATATGTTATGGATATGCATGGATTTGATTTGATTCTAGGTATGGATTGGCTTACCTATCATCAAGCCAATATAAAGTGCAAGGAACGAGTAATGATCTTAAGGGAACCAAAATCCGAGAAAGAAGTGGTACACAAGCTCAAGAGTGGTGTAGTACCGAGAATATTATCTGCTGCAAAAGCTGCCAAGATGCTTAGAAAGAAGTCCTGCCAGGGATTTCTAGTCAACATTGTAGACACCATGACCACAGAAGTACCACCTAGTGACATACCTATTGTCCGAGAGTATCTTGATGTCTTTCCGGAAGATTTACCAGGCGTGCCTCCAAATCGTCAAGTAGAGTTTTCAATAGACTTGATACCAGGATCAGCACCAGTATCCAAAGCTCCGTATCGAATGGCGCCCGTGGAACTACAAGAGTTGAAAGTTCAGCTACAAGAGCTCTTGCACTTGGGGTTCATCCGCCCAAGCGTATCTCCATGGGGAGCGCCAATCCTATTTGTTAAGAAGAAAGATGGATCCATGAGGATGTGTATTGACTACCGAGAGCTTAACAAGTTGACGATAAAGAACAAGTATCCTCTACCTCGAATTGAAGACTTGTTTGACCAATTAGAAGGAGCAAGCGTATTTTCCAAAATTGATTTAAGATCCGGGTACCATCAATTGAGAGTGAAGGAGTCAGACATTTCTAAGACTGCTTTTAGAACGCGTTATGGGAACTATGAATTCGTCGTCATGCCATTTGGGTTGAGTAATGCGCCTGCAGTATTCATGGACCTGATGAATCGAGTTTTTCACCCATATCTCGATCAGTTCGTTATAGTTTTCATCGACGACATTTTGGTGTACTCCAAAGATGAAGCACAACATGAGGAGCACTTGAGATCGGTATTCGAGATACTTCGCAAGGAGAAGTTATACGCGAAGTTCAAGAAGTGTGAGATTTGGTTGAAGCAAGTCACATTCCTTGGACATGTGGTGACATCACAAGGGATTGAAGTAGATCCATCTAAAATAGAAGCAGTAAATCAGTGGAGGGCACCTACAAATGTTCAAGAAGTTCGTAGTTTCTTAGGATTAGCTGGCAATTATCGAAGATTCATAGAAGGATTCTCCAAGATAGCCGGTCCAATGACACGATTGATTCGTAAAGGAGAAAAGTTCATTTGGTCTGACAAGTGTGAAGAGAGCTTTCAAAGGTTAAAGCACAATTTGACTTCAGCACCCGTGTTGACAATCCCAAATCCGAATGAAGAGTTCACGATCTACAGTGATGCATCAAAGCAAGGACTCGGATGTGTATTGATGCAACATGGAAAGGTTATTGCATATGCTTCTAGATAGTTGAGACCGCACGAAGTGAACTATCCTACTCATGACTTGGAGTTAGCGGTCGTAGTTCATGCTTTGAAGATTTGGCGACACTACCTTTATGGTGGGAGATGTACGATCTTCACGGACCACAAGAGTTTGAAGTATCTGTTCACGCAGAAGGAGCTCAACATGAGACAACGGAGATGGTTAGAGTTGGTGAACGATTATGACTGCACCATTGAGTACCATCCAGGCAAGGCTAACGTAGTGGCCGACGCTTTGAGTCGAAAAACCAAAGTGGAGCTGAATAGTCTGTATACCAAGCAAGAAGAGCTGGCCGAAGAGTTCGCCAAGATGCAAATTGAATTGGTGGCATCACCCTCCGGTACGAAGGCAATCATTGCGGCATTAGAAATTCAGTCGAGTTTGAAAATGGAGATAAAGGAAGCTCAAGAACAAGATCATTTTTTGCAAGGAATGATGAAGAAGGCACTAGCTGGAGGCGAATACAATGGTTTCAAAGTGGACGAAGAGGGACTTTTTACTCTAAATGGAAGATTGTGTGTACCAATGGTTGAGAAGTTGAGAGAAAAGATTTTAAGTGAAGCGCATGGAGCGCCATACACCGCTCATCCGGGAGGAACGAAGATGTACCATGACTTGAAGGAAAGATTTTGGTGACGAAGTATGAAACGAGATATTGGATACTTTGTTGAAAGATGTTTAACTTGCCAACAAGTTAAAATTGAACACCAGCGACCAGCCGGAAAGCTTAAACCACTCGAGATCCCCGAGTGGAAATGGGAGCAAATTGCCATGGATTTTGTCGTAGGTTTACCAAGGTCTTCGAAGGGAAATCATGCCATATGGGTCATCGTCGATCGATTGACCAAGTCAGCTCATTTCTTGCCCATAAAGATGACATTCAAGATGGAGCAGTATGCACAGTTGTATATTCAAGAGATAGTGAGGCTGCACGGCGTACCAATGTCAATAGTGTCTGACAGAGATACGCGTTTCACTTCAAGGTTTTGGGTAAGTCTGCACAAGGCGATGGGAACTAAACTAAATTTCAGCACAACTTATCACCCACAAACGGATGGGCAATCTGAAAGAACAATCCAGATTTTGGAAGACATGTTAAGAGCCTGCACTGTCAACATGGGAGATGCATGGGAGAAGTTTCTACCTCTTGTCGAATTTGCCTACAATAACAGCTATCAAGCAACTATCAAGATGGCTCCTTACGAGGCGCTCTATGGGAGGAAATGTAGATCACCATTATATTGGGATGATGTTGGTGAGAAAGCTATTCTAGGCCCCAAGCTAATAGAAGAAGCAGTGGACAAGGTCAGAATAATTCGAGAAAGAATCAAGACTGCTCAAGATAGACAAAAGTCCTATGCTGATCAACGAAGAAAGGATTTACATTTTGAAGCCGGAGATCATGTCTTTCTGAAGGTGGCTCCCACGAAGGGTGTCATACGATTTGGAAGGAGAGAAAAGCTTAGACCTTGTTTCGTTGGTCCATTTCAAATTCTTGATAGAGATGGAGATCTAGCCTATCGTTTGGCGTTGCCACCCGAGTTATCCTCCTTGCACAATGTTTTTCACATTTCGATGTTGAGAAAATACGTTCATGATCCTAATCATGTTGTGGATTTCTCGACATTGGGGATTGGAAAGGACCTGACATATGAAGAAGAACCTGTATCCATTTTGGATCAAAAGGTCCAAAGGATTCGAAATCATGACGTGCCACTCCCTCATCTTCGGAAAAGCCCGTTAAAACTCCTACGAAGATTACTCCACAACCAGCCGTGAGAATATAATCCAAAGTCTTCCTTATTCTCCACACACACGATACACTTCCATACGGCTGCGAACAGTGAGAAGTAACGCACAAATTTACTTCTTCTTTTCTCTTCTTTTTCTCCTCCTTTTCTTTCTTCTTCCTTCGATCAAACACTTGTTTCCTTCTTTATTTGTTTCTTCAAACTCAAAACCGTCAACCCTAATATTCTCAATTTGCAACCCTTACGTGAATAAATATGTAGATTAGTTGCACAATAGTTTATCGAATCATAGTAGTAATGGTCGATCATGATGATGTAGGTGACGAAGGAGACCCTGATATTGTCGTTAGTACTTGAACGTTAGACATCACTCGGTTAAAAGGTGGGGATTCTTTCATACTTATATGTGTTAGATGATTACGTATGTGCCAATTGAATTAAACTTGTATTTGTTGTCACTTACGAGTTGATGATCATACTTGAATGTTATGAAATATTATATGGCATGGGTATGGGCTGCATAAGTGCCATACTATAGCACGGGTATGGGCTGCATAAGTGCCATACTATAACACGGGTATGGGCTGTAATGGTGCCATACTATAGCATGGGTAAGGGCTGTGAAGGAGTGCCTTACTAACGAATCGCGATATCGTAAAGTTACACGGATAAGGGCCGAAAGGTGCCTTATTATGACATGATAAGTTTGTATTGTAAGTGATTTCAATTCTCGTATATGGATTGTTTGATGTATATAAGCATGTTTAGATCCTCACTGAGCGTGTGGTTGCTCACCCCGATAAATATTCTTATCGCAGGTTGAGCGTGGCAAAGCGTACGAGCGGGGATCGTAGGCGAGGAGACTAAATAAAGTGTTTTAAAAAAAACATCAGCTTATATATTGCGTACATTCATTTTCTGTTCAGTTTAGAAGTGATATTCAGTGGAATGTTTCATGTTGATAGTTGGGATAATTGCTGTCGAGTTTATTTGGAAATGACTGTGTACCTTGTAGCTTTTGGTATTGAATAATTTACCCAGTTTGGTCTGTCGAATTTACACACTGCTCTCGGAGTAGGTCCAAGGTCGGCTGTCGTGTCAATGCCATGAGTCTGTGTATTCCGAAGCTGTAATACTTGTCTGACGGGTTGCTTGTGAGAATACATGATTTTAGTAGACGGACCAGTAGATATTTCATATTGAGAAATCACTTTTGTTAACTTCCAAGCATGCATGCAAAGCTTTTGAGTTAAAGTAGTGTGTGTGGAAACAGTAGACATGTGATATGGTTAAGAGTCGTCAATTGAGATTGCAGGCTATCTTGCCATCTGTTCAGTCTTTGGTGTCATGAAGCATAGAGAGTAGTGGGTTGTTAGAGGATGCCAAGTGAGACTTTAACTCTTACCTTAATTACTTGTTTATGGGGAGGATTAATTAAAGGGTATTAATATGTTTAATTCAAGTGTTACATGCCATCTGCTGTACAAACATGAGTTATAGAATATGGTGGGGTTACCTGAAATTTTGCAGAGTTGAAGTGTAGAACTAATACTTACAGTCCTTCCCTAGAATTTTGCAGGATTTTGTGACATGAAACTTACAGTCCTTACCTATGAATTTGCAGAAAAGAACCTATACTTATTGTCCTCATTGAAGTTTTGCAGAATTGAAATTATACTTACTGTCCTACCCTTAGATTTTGCAGAAAGTAGGAATGAAACTTACAGGCCTTCCTGCAAAGTTTCTGCAGAATGTTGCAAATGATTTTGCACAAACCTTGGTCTTTTTAATAAGTCCTGTATGTTTGCAGGATATGGATTCTTTTTTTGGAACTTTCAGCCCTTTACTTTTAAAAATTTGGCAAAATACTTTAATTGATATTCTAAAGTAGAAATTTGCAGAACTTAAAGGATTAAACCCACATCTAGACCCTTTGCTTATAAATTATTTTGCTAAAGCTTGTAGAATACTTGTGGGACAACAACTCATTTGCTAACTCTTTCTTTTGCAAGATAACTTTTTTTTGTTATTTGCTGAAATTTATAGGACCATTTCTACTTCCTCCTTGTTTGCAAATTATTTCCTACATGTTAAAATAATAAAAAAATTTAATCATGCCCTAATTAAGATTTTATCTCAAATACTCTTCGAATTTTTCTTGGTAAAAAAAAATGGGGCGTGGCACAGCTGCTCCTTGTTTTGTTTTAGTTTGGAAGCAAAATCTGTGAAGTATGCTGTTGTATTTTATTTGGAATGGTGAGGGCAAGTTTTTATTCATGGTATGACTGAAAGTGTTTTGATTTAGAATCAGTTTGACATATTGATGGATTTGTTGGTAAAATAATTTTGGGTACTACAAATATGTAGTTCTGTAAGTTGATTTGTTCTCTGTTAATCATCTTTTGTGTATTTATTAAACTTGGATTTTATAACTGAGAGATAAAGGAAGCTGTTGAATCGTTGTTGCATTTAGGGATTAGATTGAATTTATTCTTATTGACTTGTTAGAAAGAATATTACTGATTTTTGTAGTCATATATGTTTTTTTTATTGTGATAATCCATGTAATGTTTATGTGTAATTTGTTGTTTCAAGGATTACTTAGTTCCTTGAATTTGTTTGCTAGCTTTTTAATACTAGAAAACAGCTAAGAAATGAGGGGAAGAAATTGTTGTTGATTAAATTTTTGGGTTAGAAAACTGGGATGTGGGTTTTGTGAATATCATTTGAATTTTTTTGTATGAATTGTTAGGTGAAGTCCGTATATATATTAGATGAAGTATGATGAGTAAAAATTAATTATTTTGATTTAACTTATGTAATAGTCATTTCAAAGTATAACATCTGCTATAAAATCACTTCTGTTACTAATGTGATTCTTTTTAACTAAACTTAATTTGTTGGTTGTATAGTATATATGAACTAGTAAGGTCAATTTTATGAAGCAATTAATTGAGAAACTATAATTCTTGTGTTTTTATTTAGTTGGTTATGAAGTGATTACATTTTCATTAATGGTGCTTTTGATTCCGTCTCTTTTGCCGTCTTTTGGTAATTTTATTAAAGTGTGTGTTTTCAGCTTTGCCTTGGTGAATATTGTATTTTATAAAATTGATGTGATTGAGTTTTAGAAGTCCATCATATATGTGTTTAAATATATGAGACATGTAAATTAATTGTTGATGTGAGGTTTGATTTTTTATAAGTATTGGGATACTAAGTATTGTTACTAACAAATGAAATTGGAGCTTATGTGAACTAAGTAAAAGCTTTTGTTTTTGAAGAAGTATGTGCATATGAATATTTATAAGAAGGATGTAAGATATGTAATAGTGCAGCTACTGTTAATCAAGTTTCAAGCTTGATCATATTATTTTGTGTTCTTTCTTTATTAAACAAAAAATGTAAGGATTATCAATTTCATGTTTCTTCATGATAGATAAAGCAATTTATACACGTGTAATTGTTTTAATTTCGAATTGTTGATCTTATTTCTTTTAATGCAGGTGATATGTATAATTAGCTGTGATGGAGTGGATTTTATCAATTAAGAATGTTTACATCATCTTTTGTGGGTGGGATAGGACTTTAGCTATATTTTTCATACTTCTTTTAGTAATATTAATATTTAATTAAGTGCTTTGAATGTTGGAATGTTTGACGTTGAATTTGGATACTCGTATTGATGTGTTGAGGAATAAAATATTTGTAGGAATGAATGGGTTTATTGAAATTTTATTTAAATTAGAATTTTATATACTTTATTGGTAGATCACTGATATCTATTTAGAAAAAAGATATCGGTGAGCCATTGATATCTATTGTTCATTATTTTTAATATCATCTTCATAGATATTTGTAAATTTTTATTGAAATAGCGATATCTACTAACATAATAGATATTGGTGGATCATTAATATCTATTGTTCAATATCTTTAATATTGCCTTCATTAATAATGGTGGAATACTGAATAGATATAGGTGATTTACCGATATCTATTCATGAAATAGATATTGGTGATTATTCATCGATATCTATTTAGGGAACATTTAATAACACCTTCATTAATAACGGTGAAATACTGTATAGATATCGGTAATATACCGATATCGATTCATGAAATAGATATCGGTTATTCATCGATATCTATTTAGGGAACATTTAATAACACCTCCATTAATAACGGTGGAATACTGTATAGATATCGGTAATTTAACGATATCTATTCATGAAATAGATATCGATGAATCACCGATATCTATTTATGGACCTTTAATAACACCTCCATTAATAACGGTGGAAATAATGAATAGATTTCGGTGAATCAACGATATCTATTCACAGATTTCTAGTTGTGTAGGTTGATGATGTCCCCTTGAGTAGCTCATAAGGATTATCATGTAAACCCTACAGGTGGATTTATTTCGGCATAGCAATGAGGTTGAATGGTACTACTCTCGGATGAGATATTAATTAATGGAGTTATCAGTTACTTAGTTAATTAATGGGCATTGTATATCTTAAACATGGAGAGACTGTCGGGCTCATAATAGGAGCCCATAACGTAATTATGAGATTGGAGCGGCAGTGCAGTAATAATATTTTAGTGGACTATATTATTATTATTGGACTTAAGTATAAGCTTTGGGCTAAGCTTGGATACTTAAGCCCAATGGAGGCCCAACTCTAATTTCTCCTCCTAGTCCTGCTGTAGCCCATCTATAAGTATTCTCAGCTGTCCGGAAATCCTAATATAACTGATTAATCACACCTAACAATGTGAGGAGGGTGAGGAAACAGCAGGTTGAGAAGATCTCGAGGATCGTCTCCCACACGATGTCGAGATTGGACTTGGGAATACAATAGAAGATCAAGAGGTTGTTTGCTGCTGCTGTCCACCAACTTGCACGATTTTTATAAAATCGTACAGAAGTCAAAATTCAACGTGTTATATACTAACGGAAAGTCACTGAAGACAGGATCGTTTTGGCACATAGATCACTCAAATTTGAGATTGGATGAGAGAGTTATGCCCAAAATGGTGACGCTGCGCATGCTGCCGGCGAGAATCCATCTTTGTCAACATACACTGGTGAAAGGTAATACTTTTCTATGTTTTCTTGCTTCCGCTGATTGTTAGAAACATATGGAACCCTAACAGTTTACGTTAACCAAACGATCGAACTCCAACAAGGACGTCCATGGCGAGAAAGATTTGCAGTCACCAACATTTCTTTAGTAATTAAAGGATAGCCTGGAAAGGATAGGTAAGATTCATCAATTGGTTATACGCCCGCCGGAAACTCCGATTGAGGCTTGAAAGATAAGGGCGTTCCGGCCCTATTGGGGAAACAACAAGGAAACTTAAGTACCAAAGAAGAGAGTAAGCAAAAGAAAACATAAATTCTGGGCATAAAAAAGATTAATCTGGAGGAAGCGAATGAAATATTAGAGAGTTAAGAGGAGTGGCATCGAAGTTAGCAGGGGCTCGAAACCCCCTTGTAGCCAGAACCACGAGAATTTCCATCCGCGACCGACGAGATCACTCCCACCAATCAACTTAGGACCACGGGGCTCAGAGAATAATATCCGGCATGGCGAAGGGAGTAAGTAAACAGAAATCAATCTCACGAGGGTCGTCGAAGTGATGACCCACAACTCGAAATAGACATATCACAACAAGAAGATTTACCCACGAGGATGGGAGTATTTGAACAGGGGTTATTCCCCAATGAATACAGATTCACATTAAAAAAGGAACAAGAGGCAACCTTAAATCGACAATAAACAGAACACTAATAAAGGGGATGGTGTCGAAAGGAGAAACATTAATCCTATCGGTAGGGCTGGAGAGAGTAATTGCACACGCGTGTATCCATTGATCAACCACAAAATATTTAGCTCTTCCTGAGAGGTCCTACTGGGCCAAGAGTAAGCGTCCCCAACGGCATAAGGGTCTGGAATGGCAGCAATTTTAGAAGGCTCAGGGGCTTGACGGGATCTGGCAGTAAATGGGGAAGAGAAGAAGAACTCCCGCGACAACCTCGACGACCGTGAGATCCAACGTTTTGGGTTGAGTAGCGCACGGCGTGGTTACGGGATATCTCGGGGCTGTTATCAGACAAGTACATGGAATCAGTGAGTTGTTGGGAAGTAGAGGAACAACTACGAGCCATATCTGACTAAGAAGATGAATGCAGAGGAAAAAGAGAAGAAAATAACCGGAAGTTCAAGGGAAGTAGAAGTTAAAGAGGAAAGAAAGAGAAGATGAAAGGGAGGTTTCGAAGCCGTAGGTAAATTTTAATCACATCATGACGTTTGTAATACCCACGTGGCGAGATCTAAGAACACGAGAATACCAAAAAAAAGTGGGGTATACGGGTGTATAACTCAGAAAATACTAAGAATATTTTTCATTAAAACAAGTAAATCGAAGTACAGAATGATAAAAATAGATTACAAAATATTCAAAGATTCCTAATCACTGGTAATATTCTTGGTGGTGAAATCCCCGGGCGGATCAATAACATCGGCGGTACCAATAGAAGCTGGATCAGACTCAGATCGAGGAGCAGGATCATCTCTGAAAAGACTGGCGTTAGCAGCTTCTTTTTGGTCCTCGAAAAATAAAGCTTCATCAGAAGAAATATGCATGTTAGAGATTACAATAAGAGTGTCTTCAGGATAGTCAGAAGAAATGAAATCATTATAGTTGACACCTTGCCCTAAAGGAGAATCCGTTATGAAATCAGAATAGGAACCAAGAATGCCGAAGTTTAGATCATCTTTCAAAGTCTCTCCAGGAGGCATAGGTACTTCAGTCAAACATTCCTTGAGATCTTCTCTCATCTCGACTATATCTTCAGGGGATAGTCTCCTATAAAATTTCTCGGCCAAAGTTATATATGCAGAGCAGAAACAGTAAATCCGGCTATAGGGAAGATCGCATTCGCGCATACAAACCATCTCATTAAAAGTCTTCAAGTACTCCTTGCATTAGAACTGGTGCTCATTGGTAACAATTCTCAATTGATCAGTCAATTGGTTCTTTTTAGTGGAAAATTACAGACGCATTAATTGAGACTCCTGTTCCAGACTTCAGAGATCACTCCGACATCAATGATATTCACGAGATAGATCACCAATAGATTTTTTGGAGTGTCGTCAATGATCCTTTTCAACCTCATACTGGTGAAAAAAGTGATCTTGGGACTTAGTCAATTCCATCTTATCTTGCTCGAGAGAGGAAAGCTTAACCTTTAAATCCTCCATTTCTTGAGAAAAAGCCTGGAGAGCACGAGACATTCGATCGACGTCTTCATAAAGATAAGCAAAGAAACATGAAGCCTGACCCAGGTGGCCAGCAGTGCACATAGCCAGGGTTGGGGGCTCATTTGTGAAAGAGCAGCAGCGTTCTCTTATGTCCAGGATCGGGAAGGATAGTTCATGGCAGTTTTAAGATAAGACGGAAAATTAGTGGATATTTTAGTCTCCAAAGATCGGAAATAGGTAGCACCAGCTTCATCCAGAACAAACCCTGATCTGGTTAGAAGAGCATTCCTTTATTGGTCAACAGCCACAAAGGAGGTAGAATGTCCTTCCACAAGAGTAACTCCAGTAGCAGATCTAGAAGGACCTTCAGATCCAGTAGCAGATCTAGAAGGACCTTCAGAAGACATGCCTGAACTTTTTCGATGGACCACTTTGAAAGACATTACATAATTTGGATGAAATTTTAATGGATGAAAGGGGAGCATACTCAGAAATGGGGAGTGGATAATCAGGAATATCAATAAGTTTAGAATCTCCGGATGACTTCCTTTTTCCTTAAAAGAATTAGAGGGACTCGGGACTTCTTGGACACAAGAATATTCCCGAGAGGAATGATGATTTTTCTTCGGGACATGAGGAGCAGAAGAAGAAGCTAGGCGATCACTAGAAGGAACCAAATAGGAATGTTTAACTGATAGAAAATAGGAAGGATAAAGACTAAAGAAAATAAGATAAGGAAAGCAAGAGGATCAAGGAATTACCAATATTAGTAGTCACCGGAGCAATAAAAGAAGACATGTTATATAAACAAAGATTTCTATTTGTAAGAAGCTTCTTCACATTACGCTCAGATGAGGGCCAGACGGAAACAGATTCGAAATGTTCTATGAACTCGCGAGAAAGTTTGTCAGGAGGGGGAACACCACCCTGAGCTGAAAGAAACAACATGAAAAAGTTTGGATAGTATAAAGTTAAGTAATGTATTAGAACATTTAATACTCAAAACTACACTCACAAGGAGGAGAGTCTTGAAAATAATTGAGAATAGCTTCTATAAGAGAAGTAGAGGAACCACTATCAACGCAAAAGGGGGTGTCGCCACCCCAAGATCCCGAGACCGAAAATCAATTATTTTCCTAGCCTTTATTAGAACTGGTTATACTGGATATAAGGCCTGGATGACTACGGGGATGAGGAAGTAACAACCCCAGGAGTTAATCTCGGCATCAAAAGAGTAAGAAAATCAATTTCTAAAGGAGACAAGAAAGAGTAACCCGATTTGCGAAAAAGAATGAATAGGCAAAACAAGATAGTCCGTCCATTGGGAGCGAGTATAGTCGGAGATATTCTCCAGTGAAGAAAAAATGGGAAACTACTGTAGGAAGGGGAAAACATACCCCATTATGAAACATCAATACATAAGTACCAATACAACCACGGGGAGGCCAACATAAGCAGCCTTGAGAGTCAGGTTTATGCAGAGTAATCGACAGAGGACTGTACAGTTGAAGAAAATTCAATTTTTTTCAATGACAAATTTGAATGGCAACAACAAGTAGCATAATCAGAACCATCAGCACAAGAAGTTATATCTACGTAGGGAGCAACATCAAAAAGAATTCCAACCCTATTACTATTACTATTACTATTAGGGGAAGCATCCGAGGAGGCCGTGGAATCCAAAGGCGAGAGAGAAGCTATGTAATCGCTATCGAACTCATAAGGTGTAAGGAAGAAGATGTACATGCAACCAAAAGAGGGAGATTCAAGGTGAGATGTAAAATCGGAATCCACAAAATTTCATAACAGTTGGGAAAAGAAACCTTAATCACATGAAGAAATGGATACAAAAAGATTGGAGGTGAAGAATAAAGGGAGAGAAATAAAAAATCTACTTTGCATAGGCTGAGAGAGCAAAAGGCCCAAAAGGTAAAAACAAAATATTAGAAATGGCTCCAAAAATTTAGAAGTCGACCTCGAATAATCTTGCCTTGCGTGATTGTCTGAGCTCGAGGGGCTAATGTTATGGGATAAAATACCCGACCCAAACAACAATAAAGGAAGCCCAGTATGGAAAGCCCAAAGGTTAAGAGGCCTAGAAGGTGTCACGACCCAATTTTTTTTGTCGCTAATAGACAAAAATAAATATTCTTTTCTTTTCATTTCATCATCATTATTTTTTTATACAATTTCAAGATTGATCTCAAATGAGCTCATTACACGGGCCCAACAGGTCGTCATTCATGTATACAACTCTTTGGATTTGAAGAAACCTCAACCACCAGAGTCACAGGCAATTTACCTACAATGCATAAATTAGTAAGATAAAATCTCAGTAAGTAGAAATCATGCATGTCATTGCATGAAAATGCATTTCTCAAGGCCATAGCCCTTTTTCCTAATCCTTCTAGTTGGTCTCTTTTATTTTGAAAATCATTCAAGTTTCGGGATCCCCATGATTCACTTATGATATGCACCGAAAATGAGCTCATCACTTGATTTATCAATTTCATAATATAAATATGGAACTAATTGTTGGATTGTATACTAAAAGTCTAGCTTTAGTATGAACAATGTTATAGTAATTTATTTGAAATGAAAATCATATGATCAAATGATTGCGTCTTATAATTTATTTATATGTAGATGCAATAGTCCACTTACTTTATACTGTAGATAATATATTGTGCGACAACACGTGGAAGATCATATTATCGATTTCATTATAAAGTATAAACAGATGCTCACAACCGAAATAGACGGTGACTCTCTATCGGGATGGTTGTAGTGTGATTTGGTATTAGTTTGTCTTGACTATAGAATCACACTAGTGCACTTGTGTGTATTGAGTAGGACCGCCTGAGATCGTTCGACTTATACTGACTTATAGAAGAACTTGATCTCTGTTATTATGGATTTTCGTGCTCTTAATCCCTATACAATAACCTCGACACGTAGGGCAGTATGTATTTCTTTGATTCATCAATGGGTGAGATTTACATGTAATTAAATCAACAAATTCGGTGAGTTGGGAAGTAGTGTGTCTCTATGGTGTGTTGTTGATTGTAGAAGGAATCCGTGTCCGTCATAGGTTGATGATGTCCCCTTGAGGAGCTCATAAGGATTATCATGTAAATCCTGCAGGTGGATTTATTCCGCCATGATAATGAGGTTGAGTGGTACTACTCTCGGATGAGATATTAATTAATGGAGTTGTAAGTAACTTAATTAATTAATGGACGTTGTATATCTTAAACATGGGGAGACTAATGAGCTCATAATAAGAAGGAGCCCATAACGTAATTATGGGATTAGAACGGTAGTACAGTAATAATATTTTAGTGGTATATATTATTATTATTGGACTTAAGTATAAGCTTTGGGCTAAACTTATTATGTATATTGGTAAAACTGCAAGAGTAGTGGTTGTCGCGGTGGGAGTTGTTTTATTTATCTTACGATATGAATAAACATTTGGTTTTGAGAAATTGTTTTTATGTACATTTTCATAGAAAGAATTTCATTTCAGTTTCTATGCAGTTACGGATGGATACTCTATTTCATTTAAATGACATGGTCATTATAATGAAGGATAGAGTTACAATCTGTTATGGTACATTGGTGACAATTTATAAACTCTTAAATCATGTCTATCCCATGGATGCAACAAATTAGAAATTAATAATGCGTCTTCTAATCATAATAAGAGAAAGACCCTTATGGAAATGGTTAGATAGATGATGAGTTATTAGGAATTATTAAATTCATTTTATGGATATGCCCTAGAAACAGTAATTCGTATGAATGTTATCTGTTTGTGGGATATCCTAGAAAAATAAAGGGTGATTTATTTAGTCCAAAAGATCGAAGGGTGATTGTTAACACAAACACTAGATTCTTAGAAAAAGACTATGTAATAAATCACAAACCTATGTGTAAATTATTCTAAAGGAAGTGAGAGGAAAAACACAAAATATTAGAACCAATTGTACAAGAGGAGATACCACAAGGTAAACTGCAAAGCGTGTCATGTCTGATACACAATTGCGTGTAGTGCCTTGTCGTAGTGGGAGGGTTGTTTGAAAACCTGAAATATATATGTTATGGGAAATTCGTGAGACTTGGTCCCTGGTAAACGTGGAATGGACCCACGGATACGACGAAGCACTACAAGATAGAAATGCCGAATCTTTGCAAAGTGCAATTGTTTCTGAAATAGAATCGATGGATTCTAAATCAAGTTTGGGAGCTTGTAGGACCACTAAATGGTGTAAAAGCCATTGGAAGTAGTCATACAAAATAAAAGAGGATCATACGTTAAGGTTAAAACCTTGGGAGTAAAGCTTGTTGCGAAAAGGTATAATCAGAAAAAAGGTTCGATTATGAGAAAACCTGTTCGCCGATAGCTATGCCTATGTTGATCCGGACTATTTTATCTGTTGCTACTCATATGAAATATGAGGGATAGCAAACAGATGTCAAGACAACTTTCCTGATTGGAAGTCTTGAGGAAAACATCTATGTGAAGCAACCAGAGTGATTCATTGCAAAGGGCTAAGAGCATTTTGTGATAGTAAGCTTAAAAGTATCCATCGATGGACTAAAGCAAGCTTCAAGATCATGAAACATCCGTTTTGATGAGGTAATCCAGTGACATGGATTTATTCAATGCGCGGATGTGTCTTGTGTATTGAAAAGAGTGACGGAAACGTGGTGGTATTTCTTTTGCTGTACGTAGATGATATATTATTCATTGAAGATAATGAAAAAGTATTGTCGGGCATATGGGTATGGTTAACAAAGCGGTATGAGATGAAGGACTTAAGAGAAGCAAAAATTTCTTTTTGATCATGGTAATAGTAATTAATGGTTGAGTTCAATTAACACATCTAAAATATGAACATGCTGGATGCAAAAACTTCCCCTACGTATTTTCTTCGTGCTACTTGGTGAGAGTTGGACAATACTATTGCATATCATTTACTAAAATTGCAAGTGAATTATTTTATATTTTGCAAGTAGTCGATTTAATAGTATTTATTTTAAATTATGCAGGAACTTATTAAGCGCAATCAAAACAGTAGAAACAAAACATTAGGTAGCTTTGTCGACGTACATATAGATGAAGCAATCAAAAGAGATGCCTTGGTGTTCTCTGTTTTAAGCACAACTGACCACTGGACAATCATTAAGCTTAACTTGAGCAAATGCATTTGGCAATTTTTCAATTCAATGAAATCGAGAAGACCAAATTCAGATATTAACTTGAAAAACTCTAAGATTCTGGTTATAACAGCATTTTATTAGAAAATATGTTGCTATATTAGATTATTCCCTCGGTTGTTAAAGTTCACATTGGTGTTTTGATTGTTGTGATTTGGCAGGTTGAATATGTTGAGAATCTTGTTTTTCAGCAATTGCTATCGAGTAAGAGGAGACACAAGTTCATTAAATTTGCAAGGAACAGAGTTGTAGTGGAGGATTTCATTCAACAATCAGATGCCTCTTTGGATTGTGGGGTGACAGTATTCATGCTTATTGAAAGCTTTATGAAAGGTGAAGATGTGAAAATGGGGATACTTTATGAAGAAGATGCTGCAGAATATCAAGCGAAGATGGTTGATCACTTTGTTGAACCAGTAGAAAATAGGGTCTTTTAATCTGCTTGTAATCGTCTATGACAAGTTTTTTGGCACACACTTTCTTATGTTGTGAAATTATTTTATGGTTGTTATGTTGGATTCTAGTTGTGCAAACTAGGTTACCTGCTCCAATTTGTTGTGTTGGCAGATGTAAAATTTAGAGTTTTTGTGTTGGCAGATGATTGGTGAATGAAATGTAGTGAATTTTGTTATTACTTTTTTTTGTGTTGGCACGTATGAAATTTTAGTTTTTTTGTGTTGGCAGATGATTGGTATATCATGATATTTGCTGAATAACTTGGAGTAGCCTTCCATTTCCATTAAATGTTGATAAAATTAATTTGGTCCAAAAATTTATTATTCAATCACCACGTTCACAATAATGAGTTGCATGGACAACAAAGAACGTATGAAAGCATTTACAGAACATATATCATTCAGCTTACAAAAGAACATCCATATAACATACTAATCATCAATTGACAACAAAAGGAGCTACTAGATAGGTTCTACAAATTGCATAAAACATTCATTCTCCCTTGATTTGGATATCATATCATAATACTGATGATTTCCTCAAAGGATAGAATCCGATCAATCATCATTCAGATTTCATACTTTCTATATTAAAAATATTTCTCCCTCCCTGGTATTTCACCACCTTTGAACACATCCAACATTGTGAATTACAGAATAACCAAACAATTGAACAATGAGCACAACAAACCCAACACAATAGGTCAAAATAAACATTAGGTTATAAATTCAACAGCAACGAATTAATAAGACAATGTTGGATATGTTCAATGCTATTAGACATATCAAGACAACCCCTATCTACCATCATCCTGCCTTGCCACCTCATCATCATCTACTACATATTTCTTGTCCTCCATCATGCTATAATTACAATCCATAAGATAATTATCCACAAAATTAACATGCTCATGCTGCAGACTCATTCTAAATATGCTACTCATGATCTAGTGAGTAAAATGCATCACCATCCCACAGGTTGTTACCCACAGCCTCACCATTCTACAGAAATTCAGACATAACTAGATCCACCTCCTCCGACCACATTTCACTCCAGCTACATCTGATCACTTATACACATATTTATACTCTTAAATTCAATGACATCATACAAATATTCAAGAAAAAATAAGTAGGATATCAGATGAACACTTTAAAAGAAGCACAAATATTATTGAATGAAAAGAGATTAGAATGCACATGTTCCGAAAATGCATCAACTATAAAAGGCATCATGAAAATGAGTAGTAACTTTAAGAACATAGCATATTTTAATGTTCACTATACTCAATAAAGTGCAAGCTTGCTAAATTTAAAAGCACAATATTCATGAGAAATGAACCTAAACCAAATAAAGAGTTCAAAAAATAAAATGCAATAAAATGAGCAGGTTGTATTCCTTTAATACATCAATTGACACACTTGATGAAATGAACGTAGCAACATCAACCCACTTTCGGGAGAAAGCATTTGCACATTTTTCCTGCATAAAAAGCAAACATCAATATATGAATATTGAAAAAATCCTTTCTTAAACACCAAAATAAAGCTAGCTCAATCCAACAACAACATAACAACATATAAGTGTTATCAACTAAATATCTTACATTTTGGACAACTTTCTGTCATATAATAGCTTATTTTGGATAGCTTTTATTGATTATTTAAACTAAACACCAAGAATTATTTATTATAATCTATAACATATTCCCATTTCACATGATCCACTATTTATTTACTATTAGTCAATGGATCAATTCCAGTCTATAATTAGCAATAGAACCAGTAAACCTACTGCCAAATGAGCACAAACTGAAGTGCTCATACGTGAAGCATAGGTGCTGCACAAATCTGAGAGCAAAGAGGAACAAATCACCTCAAGTGATCACATTAATCGGCGCAAAAACTAGCAAATGTATTTCAGAGCATAATATTTCAATCAATTGCTATACAGGAAAAGAGAGCAACCTGCTGCAACCATGGAAGATTATTAGATCATTAATGAAAATCAGAGCAATGAAAATGAATACTCGTACCTTGCTAGCAAAGCATCTTCAACTTGCTTTTCTCCTATTACAAAACTCCCCATATGATGGAATTCTACTCTTCTTGGGACGACCAGGTGGTCGTTTCAGTAATGGTGGAAGAATAGGATTATCAATGATTGGTTCGACTTCAAGGCGATACATTTCGGGAATAGATGTATGCCGTGCATGTAATGTTGAATAGTATACTAAAAGTCTAGCTTTTTGTATGAACAATGTTTTGATAATATTTGAAATGAGAATCATGTGATCAAACGTTTGCAATGGTATTGTTGCAAAAGTCCATTTACTTTATACTGTAGATAATGTGGTGTGCGGCGTCACACGAAAGATCATATTATCGGCTCCTTATAATGTATAAACAGATGTTCACAACTGAGATAGACGGGGACTATCTATCGGTATGGTTATAGTGTGATTTGGCAATAGTCTATCTTGACTATAAAATTACACTAGTGCACTGTGTGTATTGAGCAGGACTGTGTTGAGATTGTTCAGTTTATACTGACTATATAATAGAACTTGATCTCTGTTATTATGGATGTTCGTACTCTTAATCCCCATATAATAACCTCAACACGTAAACCAGTATTTATTTCTTTGATTCATCAATGGGTGAGATTTAATAGTTAAATCAATATGCTCGGTGAGTTAGGAGATGGTGTTGTCTCTATGGTGTGTTGTTGATTGTAGAAAGAATCTGTGTCCTAACGGAATTAGTTGATGATGTCCCCTTGAGGAGCTCATAATGATTATCATGTAAACTCTGCAAGTGGATTTATTCCGGCATGATAATAAGGTTGAGTGGTACTACTCGTGGTAAATATATTAATTAATGGAGTTGTCAGTAACTTAATTAATTAATGGGCATTGAATCTTAAACACAGGGAGATTAACGGGCTCATAATAAGAAGAAGTCCATAACATAATTTAAGATTAGGGTGGCTATGCAATAATATTTCTTTAGTGGACTGATTTATTATTATTGGACTTAAGTATAAGTTTTGGGCTAAACTTGGATGCCCAATGGGAGGCCCAAACCCTAATTTCTCCTCCTGGTCCCTGTTGTAGCCTATAAATAGCCAATCTCAGCAGTCCGGATAATCACTCTCCACGCCTAAACACGTGAATAAGTAGATTGGGGATTATGGATTGAGATCGTCTTGTAGACCATTGCTCACACAACGTCTTGAGTGGCTAAGGAATACAACAGAAGATTGAAAGGTCGTTTGTTTCTGTTGCTGATGATCAACCTCTACATCAACCCTGGTGAAAGGTAATATGATTATACTCTTATGCTTCCGCTGCAGTAGAATTGCATAGAATCTTAATGGTTCATGCTAACCAAAAGATCCAAACGCCTACAATTGGTATCAGAGAGTAGGTTCTAAGGCTAAACGTGACACGTTAGGCTAGGGTTTGAGTGGAATATGTGATATTAAGGATTAGGATTTAATGTTTGAACTTGTTGAATATTTGAACTTTTTGAAACCCTAATTGAACAAGACACACACACGTTGCACCGTTGAACAACAGCGGGAGAAGTGTCTTGTTTGTAGACAGAATCGGTATTGGTGGCTATTGGCAAGTAGATTTCGCTAGCGACTATTTAGTAGGTGACGATTGCCTACAGTCGTGCTTCTTGACGTGGTTCAGCAGTGTAGACACAGCCTGGTGCACCAGAATTAAATGACAGTGGCTTGTTATCGACAGTGCTGGTATGGCTAAATCGTGCAGAATAGAAGCGGCGTTGGATTGTCGATGGTAGTGCTGGATAGCAGACAATCGATCGGTAATGATAGTGTGCTGGTTGGACGAACCTAGTGATTGTCGAAAATCACACAGTGATGCCATGACTCACGGTGGGCTGGTGATCGCCACTGGATGAATAGGCCATCAAGCTCGCTGGGTGGGATTGCGATCAGCATGTGTTACTACCACTGTTCTTGATCGTAGTTTTGGCCAGTGGCATAGGCGACGGGTGAAGCTGATTGCATGCAGAGGCAGACGCTCAGCACTTCACGACAGAACTGTTCGTGGCAGTTGGTGATGTACACCGGCATTATGTAGGAAGAAGTTGGATCCCGGCGAGTCCATCTAGAATTTTGGACGAATTCGCTGTTATTTTTGAGTGGGTCTGCCTAACTTCCGGTCGGGTCTGCAATGTTGGGTTGCGACATTTTCGACCGGTCATAGTGTAGCTTACGGTTGAGTCTGCATTTGTAGTTGTCATGGCATGCCGGTGATGCTGGGGAGCGGACTGTGAATCAGTCCGACCAGTAGATGGGTCTTCCCGACGAGGTGTGTTGTCACGATAGATGCAACTGGACGTCGGCAGAAGGGTAGCTGCATGGCCAAAACTTACTGGGCGTGATTTCTGACGGACTATGTTCTTTCGAAAGTATATCAGATGGCTGGACGTGATGACCTAACCGGCATTTTTCTTGCTTTTTCGGTGATTGGCAATTATCCGGCGGGCTGTTGCTCGGATGAGAGATGCCGGTACAGGTGGTTGCAGATGGCGGCATGGAAACAGTGGCATAAGATGGTGCTGGATCGCTCGTGCTTGAGTAATATCCGGCAGCTGAGAGACGGGTTTTCTCGCAAACCATATTTTTTCGGCGGAAATAGGATCGGCATGGCTGGAGTGTCGCCGATACAGGCATGGTTTCCAGGTTGCCTAGGGTTTTGGGCCACAAGAATTCTAACTTGTTGTGCAAGACACATGTTTAATTGTTTGGAGTGTTGACTAAGTCAACCAATTTTGACAATTTTTTTATTCCTTATGTATAATTCCTATAATTATTTTATTTGTCAGTTATTGTTATATATTTGGATGCACATGCTATTTGATTTACTGCTTTAAATAGTAGCATGCTTGTTTACGTATTTTATATTTGGTATATATTGTATGCATACAAAAACCCTCTTGCTAAATAACTAAGTGGGAGAGAGATTGGTCAATTGATCCTGCGCCTCCATTATTGATTTATTGTGTGATGCAAGTAAGCTTATGAGTCAGCTATAGTGCCTTCCTCCCCAACGGATGAGTTTTATTTGTGGATCACTGGAATAAATTTTATTAAATAATTATTATTTGTAATGTGATGCAAGTAAGCTTATGAGTCGGCTAAGTGTCTTCCTTCCCAACGAATGAGTTTTATTTGCGGATCACTGGTACAAATTAATAATTGATGATTATAAGAAATTATTTGAGCGCGTGTGGACTTCTCCAACTGTAAGGCACATAAGCTTGGGTAACGTACTTAGTATCAAATAATGGTATACACTTAGGTGCAATTAATATGTATCCTCCCCAACTGAGTCACTGGTATTAAATTGCATGGCTAAAGAATAACTGACTATTAATCATTGAGTCATAAGGTTAATTATGACATATGGAATTAATGGGTAAAACCTTCTCTTGTGAATGTTAGGGTTTGTATACGTCCACACTAACGTGCCATGCAAATTCACGGTGCCCGAGATGTCGGTGAATTTACTTTATATTGTTTATTGAGGGAATCAATATAAAATTTAAATTCAAAGAGTTTGATCGTCGTATTTATTTACTTGATTCTCTGAATTTTTGAATAATTTATTTCACTTATTTTTAACTTAAAGAATTCATATTTATCGGTCCAAAATTATATGATTAGAAAAGAATCTTGGTTTTAATTCTTATTGCTTAGGAAAATAAATATGTGTTCTCACTAAGAATACCTTCTGATGCCTATTTAAGTCTTTAGTGAAGAGGTGAGAGGTTCATAGAAATATGATGGTCTCGTGAGACTCTTCGGATACTTGAGTAAGTTGCAAAGGCAAGAGGTCATGGTTAATTTGATGAATGAATTGGAAATACTTGGAATAGAAATTGAAGGGGAAACCTAGCTCAATTTATTTTTCATAGTTTGCCTTAACGTTTTGAGCAAGTTTCACCTGAATTACAAAAGGTTGTATACGGTGGGGAACTTCTGACAAAGCATGTGGCGAAGGAAAATCAATTTCATCAAGATGTGAACAAGGTCAGTATCTTATTCACTAGTTGTTGAAACATGATTAGTGATGGCGTTTACCAACATGTTGTGTGTAGATACCGGAGTCACTAAATATTTATAACAATGTGATGATAAGATTACTATGAACATGGGTAAAACTATAAGAGTAGTGGTTGTTGCAGTGGGAGTTGTTTATCTATCTTATGATAGGAATAAACGTTTGATTTTGAGAAATTATCTTTACGTACATAATCATAGAAAGAATTAATTTCAAGTTTCTATGTATTACAGATGGATACTTTATTACATTTAAATGATGTGATCATTATAATGAAGAATGGGGCTATAATCTGTTGTAGTACGTTGGTGACAATTTGAACACTCTTAAATCATGTTTATCCCCTGAATGCAACAAATAGTAATTAATAATGCATCTTCTAATCTTAGTAAGAGAAAGGAACCTTCGCTGATGAACCAAACATACTTTTGGCATCTAAGACTAGATCATTTTACTTAAGTAGGATTCGAAAGTTGATAGCCGATGAACCGTAAGGTTTATTGGAAGTGGAAACTATCGAACTTGTGAGTCTTACTTGGAAGTGAATATGATAAATTACCTCTAAAAGGCAAAGAGGTATAGAGCATCTGATTCACAAGTAAACTGCATCGCGTGTCACATCTGATACACAATTATCTGTAGTGTCTTGTCGTAGTGGAAGGGTTGTTTTACAACACGATAGATTTATATTTTGGGAGAGTCGTAAGACTTGGTCCCTAATAAACATGAAATCGGCCCATGGACACGACGAAACACTACAAGATTGAAATGCGAAATCTTAGTAAGTTGCAATGAATTTTGAAATAAAATCTACGAATTCTAAATCAAATCTGGGAGCTTGTAGTACTACTAAATGGTGTAAAAGCCGTTGGAAATGGTCATACAAAATAAAAGAGGATCATACGGTGTAAATTCGAACTCTTTTATTTGTTGTTGCTCATTTTGATTATGAGTTACAGTAAATAGATGTCAAGACGACATTCCTGATTGGAAGTCTTGAGGAAAACATCTATGTGAAGCAACCAGGGTGATTCATTGCGAAGAGCTAAGAACATTTTGAGTGTAAGCTTAAAAGTGTATATCGATGGACTGAAGCATGCTTCAAGATCATGGAACATCCATTTTGATTAGGAAATCCGCTCATTTGGATTTAATCAATGCTCGGATGGATCTTGTGTGTTGAAAAGAGTGATAGAAACGTGGTAGTATTTCTTGTATGTACGTAGATGGTATCTTATTCATTGGAGACAATGAAAGAGTATTATATGGCGTATGGGTATGATTGATAAAGCAGTATGAAATGAAGGACTTAAGAAAAGCAAAATATATTCTTGTGATCTTGGTAATAAGGATCACGAGAAAGGATATTCTACTTATCTCAAGCTTCATGTAAATGATACAATTCTTACTCGTTTTAGCATGTAACTTTATCTAAGAATTTGTGTCTTAAGACACAAAAGAAAATAAAATAGATAAAGGCGATTCCCTATGCTTCGGCAATAAGAAAGCTTAATTTATGCAATACTATGCATGAGATAGGATATCTGTTTTGCCAATGGCATAGTCAGTGGGTATCAAGGTAAACCGGAATAAGAATAAACAGATGTTCACAATCAAAATAGACAAGGACTATCTATTGGTATGGTTGTATTGTGATTTGGCAATTGTCTATCTTGACTATAAAATTGCACTAGTGCACTGTGTGTATTGAGCATGACTGCATTGAGATCGTTCGATTTATACTGACTATATAATAGAACTTAATCTCTGTTATTATGGATGTTCGTACTCTTAATCCCTATACAATAACTTCGACACGTAAGCCAGTATTTATTTCTTTGATTTATCAATGGGTGAGATTTAATAGTTAAATCAATATGCTCGGTGAGTTGGGAGATGGTGTTGTCTCTATGGTGTGCTGTTGATTGTGGAAGGAATCTGTATCCTAACGGAATTGGTTGATGATGTTCTCTTGAGGAGCTCATAATGATTATCATGTAAACCCTGCAGGTGAATTTATTCCTGCATGATAATAAGGTTGAGTGGTACTTCTCTTGGTAAATATATTAATTAATGGAGTTGTCAGTAATTTAATTAATTAATGGGCATTGAATCTTAAATACGGGGAGATTAACGGTCTCATAATAAGAAGGAGCCTATAACGTAATTTGGGATTAGGGTGGCAGTGCAATAATATTTCTTTAGTAGACTGATTTATTATTATTAGATTTAAGTATAAGTTTTGGGCTTAACTTGTTGGGAGGCACAAACCCTAATTTCTCCTCCTGGACCCTGTTGTAGCCTATAAATAGCCAATCTCAGTAGTCCGGATAATCACTCTCCACGCCTAAACACGTGAATAAGCAGATTAGGGATTGTGGATTGAGATCATCTTGTAGACCATTGCCCACACAATGTCAAGACGTAGATTAGGAATACAACAGAAGATCGGAAGGTCGTTTGTTTCTATTGCTGATGATCAACCTCTACATCAACCCTGGTGAAAGGTAATACGATTCTACTCTTATGCTTTCGCTGCAATAGAATTGCATGGAACCCTAACGGTTCAAGCTAACCAAAAGATGCAAACGCCAACATGTAAGACTCCCCATATTTTGTAACAAAAAAATAATGACTGATGTAGTTAAAATAAGATCTGATGCTCGCACGAATCATAGCTACAACATGTGGACAAGGAAAACCAGAAATTTGCCACAGTTCGCATGAGCATGTTCTACATTTTAAGTCAACACGAACTGAAGGTTGAGATGCTACCTCGTAGTCCCCTGCAGTGCATAAAAGAATATTCCATGAGCGACCAAAGTATATCAAATCTTGCCATACTACCTCTTTTGTGGGGCACAATCCTCCAGTCCATTTTGAACTTTCGATCCTCCTTTCAAAAAACCATGAATTGATACCTATGTCATTGATCAAGTGAATTATGTAAATAAGATACAAAGCATAACAAAAATACAAAGACAATGAAATAAGTGAACTTGTTTCTTGGTACCTTTACGAATAGAGTCTAACATATGAGTTATTGGTAAGGCCCTAGCATTATTGATCCACGCACCCTAGCATTATTGATCCACGCATTGAATATTTCTATGGCATTAGAAGTCATTTCACCATATCTAGTAATTTTAGGAGAAAAGAAAACTGCCCACTTTTCGTATGGCAAATTTGTCAGCTATTTTCCCTCCTTCTTGTTTGAATTTTGCAAGATTATCATCAAACAACGCTTTGTCGGAGCATATGCACATGCCTTGAAGAGAGTACCCATATTAGGTCTATCTAAGTTGTTCCATGCCTTAAGAAATTGTGCTTTCAAGTTTGGTAGCAAATGAAA
This sequence comes from Pogostemon cablin, assembly GCA_023678885.1. Taxonomy (NCBI): domain Eukaryota; kingdom Viridiplantae; phylum Streptophyta; class Magnoliopsida; order Lamiales; family Lamiaceae; genus Pogostemon; species Pogostemon cablin. The sequence goes on from CM042962.1 coordinate 20,234,512, forward strand.
CAAACAAAAGAAGTGCAAGGGCAGATCAAAAACCAAAGAAAAGGCAAACATTTAAGCCTACATTATGATCAAAAATGTAGGAGATTGGTTCATCATGCATCACATTATCTCGTATTTTTCTCAAAAACCATTTCTAATTTTTTGATTTCTCTACTGAGACAACCGCAATTGCTACTAGAAAAAGCCCTATATTTTTCAAATGAAAAAAAGACATGTAAGACAAACTGCAAATGTATATTACATAAATATATGAAATTCTACTAGAATGAATAATGTTACCATTGTAACCATCCTTTGCAGTGGCAGCAAGTAGAGTTCCATAAGATCGACCTTTTAAGAACGTGCCATCAACAAAGGGCATTGGCCGACAGCTCTTAAAGCCATCTATGAAAGCTTTGAAAGCTATAAACAATCGTTCAAAACGATGAGACATAGGATTTTGCTGTAGTGTAACAATGCTGCCAGGTTTGTGGCAGACACGGTAGCATAATACCAGCAGAGCTCGTCATAGGATTGATCATAAGAACCCCAAACTTGATCCTTTGCTTCTTCTGCAGTACGCCAAGCTTTCCAATATGGAATTTTAATTCCATAACTATGTAGAAAAACATGTTTCACATTGCTACCTTCAATGTTTGGTTTCTCTCTAATGCTTTTTAACATCAGATTTCTAATCATTTTAGGGCACAAACGTTTGGTTATGTTATCTCCCAACACCCCAGCACATGTATGAACCAAATTGACACCATATACTTGAAATTATGACGATACAGAAAGACGCTTTGCTTTGATGAACCACTCGCACCCATGTGTCGTTGATCTCTCACAAATTGCATGAACATATTTTGCATCATTCTTCTTATATAGAAAGAAAAAATCATTCCGTGTAGCATACTTTATAAGTTGATACCTAAACTCTTTAGGTCCATCATGAAATAGGGCACATTTGCCATCTTTCATTAAATCAGCCCAAGGATCTGACAAAAACACTTTCTTATCAAGGGATGGACAAATATCATAGCATGTCATATTCAAGATTTCACGAAACTCTTCAGACTGCCAACCTAACATATTATGTTGCATCTCTTTTCCATTATGAGAATTCAGACAGATTGTGGTAGTATTCATAACACTATTACCAATTTGATCACTCAAATCAATTTCTTTTGCAAAGCTTAAACCATTTATATATACCTTGCCTGAAACTTCATTCAGATATCTTTTTTGGTAAAGATTAATTATATCATGCAGATCGACGTCAGAGTCACAAGAAACATTAGGCAACGATCCAACACAACATAGAAAATCAAAATCCACTCTTTGCAACTCATTCCACTTTTCACAAATTTGAGAATACACATCGAGCCAAGAAGTATTAGATAGTAATGCAATTAATTTACAGTGCTCAGCGTGTTCAACAATAAGAATAATAGTAGATTTTTCCATATATGATGACCCTCCCTATTCAATCAGGAAAAAAAATCCAAATTAGAATTCACCTGAATTGAAGCAGCTTCCGTAATGAATATATAACCAACGAATTACCATATCAATAACGTACGTACGAAATTGATTTCTGCAAATTTGGATTAATTGCATCCCGCGATCAGGAGTATGAAATTAGAGAATAAATTCGATTGAGCAAAGAGATTGAATTCAGGTTTAGAGAAGAGTGAATGAAATCAGATTGTTCACGAGATTTCTGCAGCTTGATTACGAAGCTTGGATGAATTCAGGTTCGTAGAGGATGAATTCAGCGGCAGTTCATAGTGTATGAAGGAAGAACGAAAATTCAAAACTGATTTGATTTAATGAAGAACGAAAATTCATATCTAATTTGTTTTACTATGGGTCAATTTGGTCACTTTGATACCAATTTGTGTAGTGGAGGATAATTATTTTTTTCCTTGTATCTAATAGTATTTAAGCTAAAAAAGATTTATCTATTAGTAATAATCTCAAAAATTAATTCAAAATAAAAATATAATTAAATAAATATTTATAGCTCATACAACAATTCATACTTCCTAGTTTATATATCTACTCAATACCATAATTCATTATTCTTAGTATGTTCTAAAATATACAAAACTAAAATTGAAAATATTAATATATATATATATATATATATATATATATATATATATATATATATATATATATATATATATATATATATATATATATATTGAAACAGAATTTATCGGTTCAACCAATTTTTTTATTTTGATCGGTTCAAACCTATTTAATCTTTTAAAAAAATTATATCTTTGAGATATTTCAAATCAGTTCCGACACTTGTTCGCAGTTCAATCGATTGAACCCGCTGGTCTGGTCTAGTTTTAAAATTATTATTACAAATTTTTCACGAAACTATTTACAGAACAATTACCACTTTTTAATAATCAAGTATCATTTATTTTTAAAATATTTCACTTTCATATCCATTTTACCGAACTTCTTACATGAAACAGTCTTTACTTTAGTGTTTCTCAACTTTAATTTTTAATAAAAGATTAGATAACACTATATATTAAAAAAAACTTCTTTAATTTTAGCAACGAAATTTACCACATAATTATTAGCTACGGATTGTCAATAGAAATATTTACCAACAAAATTGAATTTTCGTTGGTAAACATTTCCTAACCACCACTTTATTAATAGAAAGTTACAAATGGATTTTGTTATTAATACGTTGGTAAACTAATTTAATAATAAAATTATAGATTTTTGATGAGTGTGTAAATTCATGTGTTTCGAGCCTGGATTCGTTTAATAATGGTGTGTTAAATGGTTATAATTCGTTATGAATCGATGTATGTTGTGGAAAGTCACGAATCAGGTGTCTTCAAGGCTATTTGAGTTGATTTTCGAAGGAAAACGAGTTAGAAGTGATCGGATTCAGAAAAAGGGAGATTCAAAGGTACGATTTGACCAAGCAGGTGCTTGGTTCGACCAGCACCTGTGGTCGAACTGATTGAGATGAAGCGCCAGAAGTGTCGTTCGACCATGACATTGTGGTTCGACCAAGCCATTTGGGCGAACCATAGTCAAATCGGAAGCTTGAAGGGAAGCAGCTGCAGTTCGACCAGAGAGTATGTGGTTCGACCAGGATACTGGTTGAATTCGGAACCTGCAACCAATTTACAGATCAATTCGACCTGGAGTTCGACCAGCGGAGAGTGATTTGACCTGGCCTGTTGGTCAAACTGAAGCGCGAAAACTCACCATATTTGTATTTTTATACCTTTAATGCGTGTGTTCGCTCAAGAAGCTCATCCAAGGCCCGTAAGGAGAGTTTACAAGTATAAAAGAAGAGCTTTCGCAGTAGACAGATACCACTTCATCATCAAAACCCTACCATCATCCGAAGGAGCTGTGGAGAGAGGTTCGTATGTCGAACCAAGTGAGAATCAAGTGAAGATTCAAGACGGAGAGAGTCGCGATGGCACCCACATCTAGGGTTGGCTTTGCTTATTAATTTATCTTGTAATTTTTAAAACCATGGGTAAGATCCTACCAACCACCATGATTGTTCCTAGATCAATCATGGGCTAGAACCGCTTCGGTAGTTCTAGGGTTATGAAGGTTTTATGTGTTAGTTTGTCTTTCATGTGTAAACTCCGTACAACATTACTTGTGGTTTATTTTATATAAGATTGCGCTTTTTAAATTCATACTCACAGTCGTTTTGTACATCATTAATTGTTACGTAGAGTCTGAATAAATATCTTGGTTATTGATTGAGTGCATTCACTGCTGAGCAGGATTACATGTTATAATTCTAAGTGAAGGGATTCCGAAGTCTTATTAGAACTATCTTATATGAATACTTGTTAATTGAATAATATTCTGGTTAATAAGTGGATAAAGAGTATAACTTCATACTACCTATAAAGGGAGATCATATCGAGTTAGAGTACTAAGTGCACGGAAAATAATTGATACTGATAGTACCTAGAAAGGGGGTGAATTATATCTCTTGCTCCAAGGATATTCACATGTGCCATGCGCATGTTTATTTGTGTCTATAGAGTGAACTTGCATGGGTTAGTGTTGCGTCCATAGACCACAAGGCAGAGTCGGACATCAATGCATGGAAGAGAGATTAATAAGTAAAACTGGATGACCCGAAGAACTATCTAATTTCTCACTTGATCACAGTCGCATTATCTTTATTGCTTGTTTATTTTCTTTGTTATTTTAATTACTTGTTATTTAGTTAATTAATTACCACAAATCAATTTACAAACATAGTCTTAGCATACTAGAATATAATTAAATTGATAATAATCCGTCCCTTGGGTTCGATAATCACTTGGTCGCTATCGAGATTACAATTGATATCCTTTATACTTGGGGATTATTTTGTGTGTTGAGAAAACGCTCATCAAGTTCTTGGCGCCATTGCTAGGGACGGCATAGATTATTAGCTTATTATTTCTAGTTTAATTGAGATTATATTATTCTTGGCTTTAATTTCTAACACTTATTTTTCTTAGGTGTATGCTCACTAGATCGAAGACAGGTGAATTCTAGCCTTATAATTCGAAGATTGGAGCATCGTCGAGGAAGAAAAAGAAGAAGAAGAACAAGACATAGACGCAACTGAGGCTCTTAATTTAGGAGTTGAAGTTGACGTGCTGAATTTGCAAACGATTGAAGCTGCAACCGAAGTTAACTTGGAAGCAGAACCAGTCAACATAGCAGCGAATCCTGATACACTTGCCATCCGTGAAGTCTTAAAAACAACGGAGGAGGCAATGCAGGGCTATTAGGAGCAAGAGGGGCCGGAGCCGATTTTGATTTACACCATGCTCTTATCACCATGATTGAAAGAAGTCCCTTCTCTGGGGGAACCTTTGAAGATCCTCAACAACATCTAAATAAGTTCCTTGGATATGCAAGTACACAAAAAGATGCAGGAGCTCATGAGGATGCGAGGAAGATCATATTGTTTAAGTTCTCGCTAAATAAAAAAGAGAGAGATTGGTACGATAATCTTAATGATGTTGAATGTGATACATGGAAGAAGTTGAAGGTAAAATTCTTAGAGCGATACATGCCACCTTCGAAGGTGTTCAAGATGAAGCAAGAAATCAATCAATTAGCTATCCATGGTAATGAGAAGTTTCATGAAGCTTGTGACAGATTCAAGGACATGCTTCGAAAGTGTCCACATCATGGGCTATCTAAAGCTCAATACATCAATATATTCTACAATGGGTTGGATTGCAATTCACTGTGTTACTTGACGCTTCATCTAATGGAGCATTGCTCACAAACTCACCCATTGAGGCCAAGAAGCTTTTTGAGGATATTTTGATGAATTCAAGAGACTGGCCAACTAATAGAGTGAGAGGCACTTATGTTCTTGGTAAAGTAGCACAGGTTGAGCATACTATGGTGAAGTCGGGAAGAGATGATGAGATCATCTCTAGCTTGGCTAATATCAACAAGTTACTTGAGTCTCAGCAAAAACATATTACGGATATATCTCAGAGAGTACCAATGATGCAGTAGGATGGTGGCTATGAAGGAGCTAGCCAAGAGGAGATCGAGGAGGCTAACTATGCCATGGGTCAAAGTATTCAAGGAACGAGGTTCCAAAATTAAGAAAACTGGAATTATTAGGGGAACTACAATAATCGTGGTCCGCCGAGTAATTATCAACAATCGAGGAGGCCGGAGTTTTCATGGAGTAATACCAACAATGCAGTGCAACCATGTATTGGTGTTGATCCGGGTGCAAAAGTGGAAGAAGGGAAACCGGGTTTCTAGGATATGGTGAATAGGTACATGGCGAGGAATAATGCAAGAGTGGATCGTCTTGAGGCAAAGTTAGAAAAGAAGATTGATGCTAATCATGAGGATTTGTCTAAACAATAATCATGAGGATTTGTCTAAACAAGTTAAGAACCTTACATTGTTGATGGGGGAGATGGCATGAAATGTGAACAAATTGACTCAAACTATTGAGAAAGGAAAGTTTCCGTCGCAAAGTATTGAGAATCCAAAGTCTTGTCACGCCATTACATTGAGGTCTGGGACGCAGTATGAGAGACCAATGAGGCCGGAATCAAAATTTGAAATGACAGGAGCCCGATTCGATCCCAATTCGACCAATACAGATGGTCGAACTACACAGGGGAGGTCGAACCAGACACCTGGGCGCCATTCGGAGGTTGCAGAAGAGCAGTTCGACCAAGGACAGATCGGTTCGACCAAAATCTCTGGTCGAACTCTGATCGAATCCCACTGTCCAGAGCACTCTATTTTTTCTGAAGCCAGATTCAACCACAATCACTATGGTTCGACCAAACCTGTTGGTCGAACCGGCCTGTAAGGGGGAGAACAAACTTTCAGATGCTCAGTTCGACCATTATTTACCAAGTTCGACCAGCAACCCTGGTTGAACCCAAGTCGAATTATACCGTTCTTCACTGTTTTTCGCGTTGAATACTCCACATGATAATAATGCGACTCCAGTACCTTCTAAAGAGTAGAATACTGAGATTATAGCTGAAAAGAAGTGGAAAAGAGCCAAGAGATTGAGAGCCGAAGAGGATAAGGAAGAGAAGGTTGAACGTGATGAATGGGGGATTCCCAAAACAAAAATACATACGTCGTTTCCTTACAAGCTAGTTAAGAAGGGATTGGAAGAGAAGTTCAAGAAGTTTTGAGATATCATAAACAAAATAAGCTTGAACATTCCTTTCTCTGAAGCGATATTGGAGATGTCGTATTATGCCAGTTTTCTGAAGGATATACTTTTGAAGAAGAGAAACTTGAACGAAATTGAAACAGTGAATTTGTCTGAGAATTGCAGCTCGATCATTCAGAGGAAGCTGCCAGCTAAGTTGAAAGATCCGGGAAGCTTCACGATCTTATGTGAAATCAGAAAGGGACCGGCACATCGAGCCTTGTGTGATCTTGGGGCAAGCATTAATTTGATGCCATTGTCGATATTTCAAAGGCTTGGTTTGGAGGAGTGATGCGCGTTTTTTTTGCACGAAAAATTAATCCCCAAGTATTAAGGATATCAGTTGCAACTTAAGCAAGCAACCAAGTGAATTATCGAACCCAAAGGCAGGTGTATTATTAATTTAATTATTAACTAAATTAATTAAAATGAAAGGCAATTCAGTTTGAGATTTGATTATCACCTACTAAACAATTAATTAAAATAACAAATAAAATAAATAACACTAGAAGAATACGAAAGTGGATCAAGTAGGAGAATAGATAGCTCTAGGATAATCCAGTTTCACTCATTAATCTCTCTTCCGTGTGTTGATGTCCGACTCTGCCTTGTGGAATATGGACGCATCACTAAACCATGCAAGTTTACTCTATAGACACAAGTAAACATGCGTGTAACACGTGTGAATAATCTCGGAGCAAGAGATATAATTCCACCCCCCTATCTAGGTACTTTCAGTATCAATTATTACCCTGGTCAATTGGTACTCTAACCCGATATGATCTCCCTTTATATGTACTATGAAGTTATCCTCTTTATCCTACTTAATAACCTAAATTCAATTCAATTAATAAGTATTCATATATGATAGTTCTAATGAAGTTCGGAGTTCCCTCACTTAGAATCATAACATGGAATCCTGCTCAGCAGTGACGCACTCAATCAATAACCAAGATATGTATTCAAACTCTACATAACAGTTAATGATGCACAAAAAGACTGTGACTATGAATTAAAAAGGCACAATCATATATAAAATAAATCCACAAGTAGTGTTGTACGGAGTTTACACATGAAAGTTCAATTAATTGGTAAAAACCTTCACAACCCTAGTTCTACCAAAAAGGCTCTAGCCCATGATGTTACGAAGAACAATCATGGGGGTTGGATAGATCTTACCCATATGTCCGGAAAATACAAGATAAATTAGGAAACGAAGGAAACCCTAGATGTGGGTGTCGTCGCGTCCTTCTCCATCTTGAATCCTCCTCTTGGTTCTCCTCTAGATTCCACAAACGAATCTTCAAAGTGATGAATGGATGGAGGAAAGGATGTGGATGATGGTTGGGAGGTGATCCCCCCTTGTGGGGTGTAGTATTGTGTTGTGGCCTCTCTCTAATCTGTATTCTATTGTATTGTGCTTCTTGGTGTGATCTACATCTCCTTTTATACTTGTAAGCTCTCCTTATGGACCTAGGATGAGCTTTTTCTTGGAAAGCACGAAAATTCATGAATAGGGGGTAAAAATCCCAATTTGCACTTGTTCAGGCTTCGATTTCGACCACGACCAGTGGTCGAACCGAACATAGGAGGTCGAACTGTAGTGCGCAGTCTCACTGTTTCGCATATAACTTCCACATCCGGACTCTGATTTGAGTGATTCTTGTGCTCATGCCATCCTATCTTCCTTGGATTTCTATCCACATAAATAACTCAAAAAAACTCTAAGAATTGAAGGTGTAACAAGCCATGAAATCTAGAACATCCATTCTGTTCGGCACAGCTCGCGCGACGTCACCAGTTTGCTCATAACTTCCTCGTATGGAATCCAATTGAGGTATTTTTTATACTAAAACGATCCTCTTTTTAGTGGCTTTCCAACAATGTATTACAACACCATTTTTGATCTCCATACAAATATAGAAAAATTACACAAGTTGGACGTGCGTTTTTCAGAATTCATTCACAAGTTGCACCTTTTCTCCAACTTTGCACTTTTGATCCTTTTTCCACCTAAAATATAATAAAACACCTCAAGTGTACCTTTTTCTCATATATATTGAATATAAGACACTTGTGCTAATATATGACAACAATATCAATCAAGAAGGTGTTCAATTGGACACTAAAACAAGCTAATTTCCACTCTCATCAATCCCCCAAACTTACCCGTTGCTCGTCCCAAGGCAATAAAATAAAAATAAAGAGAGAGATAGAGAATAAAATTAGCGGGGAAACAAGGACTATGACAAATACCCCATTCACAATACAATTGTCCTCAACTTAGGTCATGCAACTCTCATTACATGCAATAATCAATTCATAGCATATAAGTTAAGACAATCACCACCAATTTAAATGCTCCATTGACATGTTCTCACGGGAAGTATATCACTCGCACTCAAGTGTAAAAGATGTGCAGTTATGGGTTAAGGTGTTTACGCTCAGATTCAATTCAAGTGTCTGCGTAACCATAAGCTTGCCAAAAGTCTCAAACTCTCCACCACTATTATTATGATTCGATAATGGGATCAAAAAGGACTTTTAATAGGATGTAATGTTGGCTCTTTGGTAAGGGTAGGAAACATATGGATAAAGTAACTCAATTAGTAGAGAATTAAAACCAGAGATCTTTTGTACTGTAGATTTTTACACTACAAGGCTATCCAGCTTCATGCTCTTCTAATTCTTTTCTCTCATTTCCTTCAAGCTCAACATACTTTTTCTTTCCTTTCTTTTTTCTCGAGGTACCAGTTTCGGGCACTACCTCTAACATTTCGGGGTACCAGTTCGGACACTACCCCTAAGCAACTTATTTTAAGCTCATAATTACTTGTACAACTCCAAATATTTTATTCCTTCCAAACTCCATCAAAATCAATTTCACACACTTTGACAGCATTTAATTCTCCACTAAAGATAGGGATTTAAGGCTCAAATAGGATATCAAAATGGCTATCTTCGTAGGTTGCCAAAGAAATAAGGCTTTTAGGCTCAAAAGGGCTAACTACAGATATATAATTATTTGGTAGGAAATTATTTGGCAAAGTGACTCGTAAATTTAGGGATGACCTAAAATCATCTCCCATCATCTAACACACATGTAGTTTCAAGTAAGACAAGAGGCAAGTTCTAGAATACACATACAAGAACGATACTCACCAGAAAAGAAATATCATGTGATTATGTACATGAACAACGAGGCTCAAAATCTCACATAGGTTTTTAACAAGTGACAGAGTACTTTTCATAATAAGCAATATCTCATAAGTACACATAGAACTTCATACCACAATATAACTTAAGTACACTTCCTTCATCAATTTTAAGAGCATATGAATTTTAGGTATGATTTAAACATATAAGCTCACATGGATCACAACCATAAACTTAATTCTTCCACTCATACTAATTAAAAGACATATAAAATTAGAACAAGGAAACATGGGCACCTGATTTCTCTTCTACTTACGCATGAGCTCCGCGAGTCAAAGTCTCAATGTAGAACTCGTCTTGCCACCTAGTTACCCTTTTCCTCATCGAAGCTCAAACACACTCATCATCATAAGATTCATCAATAATAAAATAGGAGAACTCTAAGAACGACACAATTGACTATCTAATCGACTCTACACACTAGAAACACCACAGAACACTAGGCAAATTGTAAAAAATGGACACATCAAAACCAATTAAAGTTTCAACATACCGCAAAAAATCAACTCCCCTAGCAAACATTACAAAGAAAAGATTATACTCTTGGTGCTTCAATGAGGTAAGAACACCACACCCCCCAAAAACGTAAGTTGAAACTAAGTTTGCAAAGAGATGTAATTGCCGATTAGTAAGCACCTTAAATATAAAAAATTCTTACTCAGACGAAAGAAATAAAGTAATAAAACGGAAGGGCAAGCCCCCAACAGGCGCTAATGTTTAACGTCGGAGAGTCACGACGGTACTTATCCTTTTAAACTACTGGATTAGAGGACAGTCTTCTCGCATCCTCACCTTCAAGTACTTTTTTCCCTCTTCTTATCTTCACTCAACACCTCACCTTTCTTAGTCACAAGTATATGATCCTTGGAATTACCTACCTCCCATGGCTGTCTAGACACCTCCTTGTCAATCTTCCACACAAATTCATAATCATCTGTCCTATTAAAATCAAGATTAAACAAGTTAGAAATCACATCTATTCTCTTGCATGATTAAGTCTCTATGGGCATCTTCATTGCTTGATCAAAAGAGAAAACCACATCTTTATTATCCATCTGCATTCTAAGCTTCTCGTCTCTCAACCTCCCTGCTCTTTCCCACGTATTTTCCACTATAAGCTCAGTATTCTATCTTTGGGATGGCATGGGAGTAGTAATAACATCATGAAAAACATTCGACATGGAAAATGGTGCAGAACAGAACGATTCAACCTGAGTTCGACCAGGGTTGCTGGTCGAATTGGTTGAATAGTGGTCGAACTGCACACTTGAACGTGCATTCTCTCCCTTATAGGGTTCGACCACGGTTCGACCAACTGGTTTGGTCGAATGATAGTGATCGTGGTCGAATCGATCATCAGACAAAACAGAGGGCGCAGGACGGTGTTGTTCGACCTGAGTTTGACCAGTAGGGTTGGTCGAACAGGACTGATCGTGGTTGAATTGAGCTTCAGACAAAACAGAGTGTGCTGGACAGTGGTGTTCGACCTCAGTTCGACCAGAGGCTTTGGTCGAACCCACCTATTTTTGGTCGAACTGACCATCTGACTCCTCAGGACGTCGCCCAGGTGCCCTGTTCGACCTTTCCTGATCAGTTTGACCTAGGTAGCTGGTTGAATCGGGCTCCTGGAGCTTCAAAATTCATTTCTGGCTTCATCGGTCCCTCGTACTGTGTTCCAGACCTTAACGTGATGGCTTTATTCTCCAATTTTTGTGTCAATTGATTCAAGTTCTTAGTCATCTGCCCCATAATCAAAGTTAGGTCCTTCAACTGCATAGATAAATCTGCATGATCAACATTCATTCTAGTTTCGATGTGGTCAACCCCTGCATCATTCTCAGCCATGTATCGATTGAAGGTATCTTCAACACCCCTCACTTCGTGCTGCTTCAGACTAGGCCCCCTTAATGTCAACTCTGTAATTTGTTTCTGCTGGGACTCTAGTAGCTTGTTGATGTTAGCTAGACTAGAGATGATCTCATCATCCCTATTCGGTTTCACCATTTGATGTTCAACCTGTGCTACCTTATCAAGTACATATGATCCTCTATCTCTCTCTACAGGCCAGTCACATAAATTCATAGAGATGTCTTCAAACAACTTTTTTGCTTCAAGTGCTGTCTTAGATAACAGCGCTCCTCCTGATGATGCATCAATAAAAACACCGACTCACAATCCAATCCATAGTAGAAGATGCTTATGTATTGAGCCTTAGACATCCCATGTTGCGGACATCTCCTGAGTATATCTTTAACCCTATCCCACGCCTCATAAAATTTCTCACCCTGATTCATAACAAATTGGGTGATCTCTTGCTTCATTCTTAAGATCCTTGAGGGTGGCATGTATCTCTCCATGAACTTTTGCTGCAGTTGGTCCCATGTAGTACAATCTGTGGCAGTTTCATACCAAGCTTCTGCCTTATCAATCAAAGAGAACTTGAATAGGGCGATTTACCTAGCATTATCATTAGCTCCAGCACCTTTTTGAGTGTTTGCATAACCAAGGAATCTTCGGAGATGTTGATATGGATCTTCAAAGCAACCTCCAGAAAAGAGATTCTTCTCTACCATGTTAATAAGAGCAGGATGTATCGTAAAATCATCATCTTCCCCCCTTGTTCCTATCAACCCCATGTTGTCAATCCCATAGTTCGTAAAAATTTCACGTATGGCAACATTATCCGAATTCTGCCTTGCTTCGGCCATTGTTTAGCACTGTTTGTTATTCTTTTTTTCCTTCATTTCCTTTTTCTAGTGCACAAGTACCTCAGAAAAATTAAAGGTTAGATAGAAATAAATAATCACAAATAAAAGTCTTAATCAAATTAGAAATAATAAACTAATAATTACAGCCATCCCCGGCAACGGTGCCAAGAACTTGATGCGCATTTTCTTTGCACGCAAAATTAATCCCCAAGTATTAAGGATATCAGTTGCAGCTTAAGCAAGCGACCAAGTGAATTATCGAACCCAAAGGACAGCGTATTATCAATTTAATTATTAACTAAATTAATTAAGACGAAAGGCAATTCAGTTTGAGGTTTGATTTTCCACTACTAAACAATTAATTAAAATAACAAATAAAATAAATAACACCAGAATAATACGAAAGTGGATCAAATAGGAGAATAGGTAGTTCTAGGATAATCCAGTTTCACTCATTAATCTCTCTTTCTTGTGTTGACGTCCGACTCTGTCTTGTAGAATATGAACGCATCACTAAACCATGCAAGTTCACCCTATAGACACAAGTAAACATACGTGTAACACGTGTGAATAATCTCGGAGCAAGAGATATAATTCCACCCCCCTTTCAAGGTACTTTCAGTATCAATTATTTCTCTGGCCAATTGGTACTCTAACCCAATATGATCTCCCTTTATATGTACTATGAAGTTATGCTCTTTATCCTACTTAATAACCCGAATTCAATTCAATTAATAAGTATTCATATATGATAGTTCTAATGAAGCTTCAGAGTCCCCTCACTTAGAATCATAACATGGAATCCTGCTCAGCAGTGAACGCACTCAATCAATAACTAAGATATGTATTCAGACTCAACATAACAGTTAATGATGCACAAAACGACCGTGAGTATGAATTAAAGGGCCCAATCATATATAAAATAAATCCACAAGTAGTGTTGTACGGAGTTTACATATGAAAGTTCAATTAATTGGTAAAAACCTTCATAATCCTAGTTCTATCAAAAAGGCTCTAGCCCATGATGTTACGAAGAACAATCATGGGGGTTGGATAGATCTTACCCATATGTCCGGAAAATACAAGATAAATTAGGAAACAAAGAAAACCCTATATGTGGGTGTCGTCGCGTCCTTCTCCATCTTGAATCCTCCTTTTGGTTCTCCTCTAGATTCCACAGACGAATCTTCAAAGTGATGGATGGATGGAGGAAAGGATGTGGATGATGGTTGGGGGGTGATCCCCCCTTGTAGGGTGTAGTAATGTGTTGTGGCCTCTCTCTAATCCGTATTCTATTGTATTGTGTCTTCTTGGTGTGATCTCCATCCCCTTTTATACTTGTAAGCTCTCCTTATGGACCTAGGATGGGCTTTTTTTGGAAAGTACAAAAATTCATGAACAGGGGGTAAAAATCCCGATTTTGTGCTTGTTCAGGCTTCGAGTTCGACCACGACCAGTGGTCGAACCGAACAGAGGAGGTCGAATTTTGGTCGAACTGCAGTGCACAGTCTCACTGTTTCATGTATAACTTCCACATCCGAACTCTGATTTGAGTGATTCTTATACTCACGTGATCCTCTCTTCCTTGGGTTTCTATCCACATAAAGAACTCAAGAAAACTCCAAGAATTGTAGGTGTAACAAGCCATGGAAACAAAAACATCCATTCTGTTCGGCACAGCTCGCGCGACGTCACCATTTTGCTCATAACTTCCTCGTTTGGAATCCAATTGAGGTGTTCTTTATGCCAAAACGATCATCTTTTAAGTGGTTTCCAACCATGTATCAGAAAATCAGTTTTGATCTCCCCAAAAACACAGAAAAATTACACAAGTTGGACGTGCGTTTTTCAGCATTCATTCACAAGTTGCACCTTTTCTCCAACTTTGCACTTTTGATCCTTTTTCCACCTAAAACATAATAAAACACCTCAAGTGCACCTTTTTCTCATATATATTGAATATAAGACACTTGTGCTAATATATGACAACAATATCAATCAAGAAGTTGTTCAATTGGACACCAAAACACGCTAATTTTCACTCTCATCAAGGAGTTAACTCCCACAACAGTTGTTCTACAATTAGCGGATAGGTCTATGACTTTTCCGAAGGGTGTTATTGAAGACATTCTTGTCAAAGTAGAGAAGCTTGTCTTTTCTGTGGACTTTCTTGTGCTCGAGATGGAAGATGACAAGGATAATTTCCCTCTAATCTTAGGGAGACCTTTCCTTGCTACTGCGGGAGCTATAATTGATGTCCAGAAGGGTGAGTTACGGCTAAGGATTGATAAAGAAGAGATCTTATTTAATCTCGACAAAGCAATGAAGATGCCCATGGAGACGCAATGTCACAGTATAGACGTGGTGGAGGAGATCGTGAAGGAAGATATTTCCTTGATCCTTTCAAAGGATCCTCTTGAGACATGCTTAGCGGAGTATCTTACTTTTCCCACCACGGAGGTAGATGAAATCTCCAATGAGGTATGTATTGATTTCCTTAAAAATTTACTTGCTTTGGGTGATGACAGGTATGAGTCGAAAAGGACCAAGATTGAAGAGGTGAAGTGGACTAGGAAGTACTTGCCTTTGGATAGAGACAGTGTACCTCAAGAAGAAAAGAAAGAGGAGTTGAAACGCTACCAGAGCATTTGAAGTATGCTTATCTAGTTGAAATGGAAAATATCCTGTAATTGTATCTTCTTCTCTTAATGATGATCAACTTGATGAATTGTTAGATGTGCTTATGAAGTATAAGTCTGCGATTGGTTGGTCTCTTGATGATTTAAAAGGCATTAATCCTTCATATTGCATGCATAGAATAAGATTGTTAGATGAGGCCAAGAGTAGTATACATAATCAGCGGAGGGTGAACCCCGCTATTCAAGAAGTGATTAGGAAGCAAATCCTAACGTGGCTAGATGCTAGATTATATATCCCATTAGTGATAGTCCCCATGTGAGTCCATTGCAAGTAGTAGCTAAGAAGGGGGCGTGACTATTGTAAAAGCCGAGGATGGAGAGACATTAGCCACTAGAATTCCTACGAGATGGCGTGTGTGTACGGATTACAGGAAACTGAATGAAAATACATGCAAAGACCATTTTCCCCTTCCTTTCATGGATTTAATGCTTGATAATCTTGCAGGTATGAGTTTTATTGTTTCTTGGAGGGTACTCGGGTTATAATTAAATCATGATTGCACCTGAAGATCAAGAAAAGACTACTTTCACTGGCCCTTATGGAACTTTTGCCTTTAGAAAGATGCCTTTTGGATTATGTAATTCACCTATTACATTTCAGCGTTTCATAATGGACATATTTGACGGTTTGATAGAAAAGATCATGGAGGTGTTTATGGATGATTTTTTTGTGTTTACTCTCTCATTTGATATTTGTTTATCTAACCATGCTACTGTTTTAAAGAGATGCCAAGAAACTAATATTGTCTTGAATTGGGAGAAATGTCACTTCATTGTTAGAGATGGGATTGTTCTTGGCCATCATATTTCGGCCAAGGGATTGCAGGTAGATAGAGCAAAAGTGGTGGCAATTGAGAAGCTTCCACCACCTACTAATGAAAAGGGAGTACGGTCCTTCCTTGGACACGCCAATTTTTATAGAAGATTCATAAAAGACTTCTCGAAATACTCCAAGCCCTTATCTCATTTATTTGAAAAGGATTTTCCTTTTATTTTTGATGAAGAGTGTCTAACAGCTTTTCAAGTTTTGAAAGAGGCGCTTATTACTGCACCTATCTTGATCACACTGGATTGTACTCAGTCGTTTGTACTTATGTGTGATGCAAGTGATTTAGCACTTGGAGTGGTGCTTGGACAGTTGAGGGATAAGAAGTTTTGCATCATTTACTATGCAAATAAGACTTTTGATGCTGTACAAAAGAACTACACGGTGATGGAAAAGGAATTTCTAGCTGTAGTGTATGCATTCAATAAGTTTCGACAGTATTTGGTTGGCATGAAGACTATAGTGTATACGGATCATTCTGCGATCTGGTACTTGATGGAGAAGAAGGAAACAAAGCCAAGGATCATAAGATGGATTCTTCTTCTGCAGAAGTTTGATATGGAGATCCGATATAAGAAAGGTACGGAGAACGTTTTGTCGGATCACCTATCAAGGTTGGAGACAAGGGAGCACTGTGATGATTCTTTCGATTACATAGAAGAGATGTTCCCTGATGAGAAGATCATGGCGGTATTTTTTGAAGGAGCTGAAAGAGCATGTGTGGTTGTTGCCCAAGGGATGGATCCATGGTATGCGGATTATGTGAATTACATTGCCGTAGGAGAAATTCCAAGAGATCTCAACCGATATCAACTTGCAAAATTCAAGAGGGATGTTGAGACTTTTATATAGTATGATCCGTTTGTCTACAAGATATGTACGGATTCTATCGTCCGTAGGTGTGTGCCCGAGATGGAGATGGAGAGCGTTCTTGATTTTTGCCATGCACAACCTAACGGGAGGCACTAGTGAGTGATGGAGGGTCACGCTTTGTCAATAAACTTCTTGAAAAAATGCTTAAGGATTACGGTGTCAAGTATAAGGTTACTACACCCTATCACCCCAAGCTAATGGGCAAGCTGAAGTCTCCAACTGACAAGTAAAGCAAGTTTTGGAAAAGGTAGTTGGAACCAATAGGAAGGATTGGGCTATGAAGCTCGATGATGTTTTGTGGGGGTTCCGGACTGCTTATAAGACGGTGTTGGATATGTCACCATACCAAATTGTCTATGGGAAGCCATGCCACTTACCCGTAGAGATTCAGTACAAAGATTTTTGGGCATTGAAGAGTTTGAACTTATATTTAAAGGATCAAAAGGAGTTGAGGATGACTCATATCAATCAATTGGATGAGTTAAGAAATCGAGCTTACAAGAAATCGGAGATCTACAAGGAAAGAATGAAGAAATGACATGATTCGAAGATCTCTTATAAGGAGTTCAAGCAAGGTGATGAGGTATTACTTTTTAACTCTCGTTTGAAGCTTTTCGCAGAGAAATTGAAATCAAAGTGGATGGGGCCGTTCATTATCCATAGAGCCTACGGAGGGGGGAGTTTTGAGCTTATGGACAAAGACGGAGACATCATAGTGTCGAATGGGAATCGATTGAAGCATTACAAGTCGCCGGATGATGCTTGCGTCGTCTTTGAGGATACCTTGCACTAGATTGGTACCGTCATGACTCTCCGACGTTAAACAAGAGCGCCTGTTGGGGGCTTTTCCTTACTTTTTATTGCTTTATTTCTTTAGTGTAAGTAAGAATTTTTTATATTTGAGTGCTTACATATCGGCAACTTTGCAAACTTAGTTTCGACTATAGTTTCTACTAAGTTTGGGGATGTGATGTACTTACCTCATTGAAGCACAGAGAGTATAATCTTTTCTTTATAACGTTTGTTACGGGAGTTGATTTTTTGCGGCATATTGAAACTATAACCGATTTTGGTGCGTCGATTTTTTACAATTTGCCTAATGTTTAGTGGTGTTTTGTGTTTTTTTAGTGTCGTATGCGGAGTTACACATAAATATGGAGTTTAAGATTGATTCTCGAGCTAAGTTTTGCTCTTTTTTGGTACCTAATGTTCGTTTTTGAGATTGAAGTGTGCAAGGGATGAAGAAAAGTTGACTTTAGAGCATCAGGTGTTCGATTCGACCAAAGGTACAGGTCGAACTATGGAGCTCAAGTCGAACTAGTAATCAGAGACTTCGTTGCAGGTCGATTCGACCACACAGGGGATGGTTTGACCAACACTTCGACCAAGATGAAGGTCGAATTGAAGATCAGAGAATTTTGTACAGGCCAATTTGACCAAGAAGGGTTTGGTTCGATCAAATAGTAAGTTGAACCGAGGTCGAATTGCAGACCTAAAAGTTTGGTCGAACTGAGATGCTGAAAGCCTCTAGAAACGTGGTTCGACCATGACAATTCCGTTCGACCACTCCAGTAGGTCGAATTGTACCAGGTAAGTCAGTTCTTAAACGTGTTTTCATCCCCATTCGATCACTTTGCACACCACCTTCACTCGAATTCTTCCTGAATCAAAAACCCATCCTTCTAATCTTCAATTTCATTCAACTTCACTCCGATTAAACCACATTCCACACTCTTTTCACTCAATTTGTCGTGATTTTGGAATGATCTAGTTACAAAACTAGGGTTTCGTGGTGAATTTGAGAATTTATCACACTTGTTCATCTTAAACCATGGCCGGTTCAATAGGTATGCTTTCTCGACTCTAGTACCCTAGGATTAAAGTTCTAATTGTTGATTACAGTGGGTAAGTTGATTGAACTAGTTTATATAGGAATTCATGGTGTAATTTGAATTTTTGTGTACAATTTCATATGAACAATTGATATGTTCGATTTTGAGTGTTAAATTGTTGTCAAACCTTGATGTTTACATGACGTTAGGAGTAACTTGAGCAGTGTGAGATGAAGCATGTTGGATTTTGAATGAATTGCTTGAATTGATAATGCATGCTAGTGGTTGATAGCATCGTTGGTTGTTCTTTTTGCATAATTGATTATTGGAATGGAACTGAGTAAGCATGAAGTTGAATTATTGATTTATGGGAATGAAATATGCTTGTTGAAGTGACTACTGACTATGCATAGAGAAAGTTGAAGTCCTGAGTAGAGTTGAATGCTAGTTGATTATGAATTGTTTGGTTTGCTTTTCTTATTTTGTTAGTATTGAAGTATTGATTTCAGGAAAAGGAAAGGAAGCCGAGGTTCGTTCCAAAAAGAGGCAAGATAGGCCGTCTCATGAAGATGCAGTGACAAAGAAGTTAAGGCTTCAGGAGAGGTTGCCTATGAATTTTAAGATTCAGATGAATGATTGGGAAGAGATAAAGGATAAATGGGGTGATATGTCAGATAAGATTGCTAGAACAAGGTATCAGGATGATGAGGCGATGGTTATAATGCGCATCTGAGATGATATCATGTGGATGTTTGATCAAGTGGGGATTCGTCACTTTATGGAATTGAAGAAGCCGACGTACTTCCATGTGACTGCTGAGGTATTGTGTTCAATAACTGTTAAGAAAGGTTCGAGCTATCTCCCGTATGAGTGTACATTCCAGCTTGGAGGAGAGATGAGGACGTGGTCGGCTGAGGAGTTTAACGGCGCTGTTTCAGACTCCGAGAGGGATTTTTAGGAATGAGAATGGTTATTTCAATGCAAATAACTTCTGGAGAGAAATTTCTAGAGGGGATATGGATTTTAAGATTAGTAGTGCTCGTGCTTCATTGATTAGAAATCATGTACTCCGATATATGGATCGAGTATTGAGCAACACACTATTTGCCCGATCTGAGGGGAGTTGTATGTCGAGGGGTGAGCTATATGATCTCTGGTGCATGCTCAATGAAGTGAGGTTTAATGTGGGAACATACCTTATTCAGCAGCTATACAGGTTCAGGAGCTCTCCGTTTCAGAGAGTTAATATCACAGGTTTGCTTACTACTATGGTTGAGCATTACTACATGGACTTCGCTGGTATTTCACCCATCCTTGAGGATCCAGACTTGGTTATGAGTACATGTGTGAAGGGTGGATTTGCTCATCTTCGCGATATAGATTAGTTCTACACGAGGGCATCTAAGCCCTTTACTTTCATGTTTCTGTTTGATGTGAGTGAGCTGACTGCTATCCGGACTGAGGGTAACAAGTTGATGAACACATTGGCGCATGATGCTCTTTCCATCACTTGCTTGAAGAAAGGTAATTGGAGGACTGTAGCTCAGATGTATGCTGTGGGGATGAATGCGGAGCTTCAGAGGATTGTTGATGAAGGGGAGTTTCGACCTCAGCCATAGCCACAGCAGCAGTAGCAGCAGGGGGCCGATCAGGTGTATCCAGAGATGGAAGTTCCACAGTTGCATGAGATGCCACCAAGACCCATTCCAGCAGTGCCACAGCAGCAGTGGGCTGGTCCTGATGCTTACTATCAGGAGCAGTTTCGCTTGATTCATGAGCATTTTGCCACACTGAATACGAACCAGCAGGAGACAAATAGGCAGCTGGCATTGGCGAATGTGAACTATGCAGCACTAGATGCGAGGTACAACACACTGCAGAATAATTATGTGGAGATAGATAGAAGATTAGGGAGGATGCATGCCGTTGAGCGCGAGTTGGATAGGAAGCTTAATAGTCTTCATAAAGATTTGGATCGATTGTGCTCGGATATGAGTGATGGTGATGACGAAGAGGATGCGAGCGATGATGATACTCCGGAGGAGTAGGTTGCATCAGTTTTTTATTCTTTGTATGTTTCATCGCATCTCCCTTCTCTTTTGCTCTTTACAGGATGGGTATTTGTGGTGTGAGTGGCATGTACATATATTGGAAGTATGATTTGATGTTAGATTGAGATGTGAGGATTGATACTTGAGGGTGAAATTGGTTGTAGATACTTGTATGGATTGTCATGATATGTGGGCATTTGCATTAGTATGTGCATTCATATGTTACATGTGTTAATTTTTTATTGATGAGAAGCATGTGTAACTTGATAAGTATGTGGAGTTCATTGTGAAATTGATCTTGATTATATGCTA
Source organism: Pogostemon cablin (assembly GCA_023678885.1). Taxonomy (NCBI): domain Eukaryota; kingdom Viridiplantae; phylum Streptophyta; class Magnoliopsida; order Lamiales; family Lamiaceae; genus Pogostemon; species Pogostemon cablin. The sequence continues at coordinate 20,255,735 of CM042962.1, forward strand.
TGAGGAGTACTTAGGATTCTATTTACCCATGTGAGAGTTTGAGCCATTTGAATCATGCTAGTTCATGATAGTTTATTCTCGAGAGAATCATTCTATGATCGTATTCTAGAACTTGGCATGGAGTCTTGTGTGAGACTTATGATTGATGAGTTGTTAAGACATGATCTTAGGCTATTATTGTTTATTTGAGTCACTTAGCCGAAATTTTACCTTACCTTATAATATATGTATCCTTGAAAGCCCTTTTGAGCCTTAAAAAGTTTTTTCTTTGGCGAGCCTTAAAAAGCTTTTTCTTTGGCAAACCTTGATAAAAAAAACCTTATTTAACCTTTACTTGAGACCTTGTTGAAAATCATATTCATTAGTAGAGAGTTGAGGTGAATAAGTACTTGCAAGAATGAAGAAGGAAGGTAGAAGACTGTTTGAATGTATGACAAAAGTAGTATGGTTAAATCTTGTTTAGGGGTAGTGCCTGAAACCAGTACCCCGACTGCGTAAAAGGGTAGTGCCCAAAATTGGTATCCTTGCTCAATAAAGAAAGATGATGTTGATTCTAAGGAAAAGAAGGAGAATTCAAATCGTGAAGATTATGAGAAGAAGATGGAGGCAAAGATGAAGCTGAATGACGAAAAGCAAACTCCAAGGTAATACTCTAATAATGAATTAGTCACTTTACCTAAATTTTCCTACTTTTACCAAAGAGCCAACATTACAACTCAAATGCAAGTCCTTTGTGATCCTAGTAATGAATTGATTGTAGGTTGATTTTTGAGACTATTGCCAAGCTTGTGGTTACGCGGAAGTATGAATTGAATATGAGCGTATATTAACCTACTGAAGTGTACATCATATACACTAGTGAGTGAGAGTAAATACTTATTATGTGAGGAAGATGACTTAGTACTCCGAATTGTGTTATAATTGAGTGATGTTTTGCATGGATAATATATATGATGCAAGTGATACTTGTTTTTTTGATTGATGGAATTGCATGTGTGATTATGTGTCGTATTTGGGATGGTAGCCGAGTGAATTTTACACTACTCTATGGTTTTTGATTTCGTTGCCTTGGGACGAGCAACATGTAAGTTTGGGGTTTGATGAGTGTGTAAATTCACGTGTTTTGAGCCCTGATTCGTGTAATAATGGTGTGTTAGATGGTTGTAATTCGATATGAATCGATGTATGTTGTGGAAAGTCACGAATCAGGTTTCTTCAAAGCTATTTGAGTTGATTTTCGAAGGAAAACGAGTTAGAAGTGATCGGATTTGGAAAAAGGGAGATTTAGAGGTGCGATTCGACCAAGCAGGTGCTTGGTTCAACCAGCACCTATGGTCGAACCGATTGAGATGAAGCGCCGGAAGTGCCGTTCGACCACAACATTTTGGTTCAACCAAGCCATTTGGTCGAACAGTGGTTGAACCGCAAGCCTGAAGGGAAGCAGCTGCAGTTCGACCAGTGAGTATGTGGTTCGACCAGGATACTGGTCGAATCCAGAACCTGCAACCAATTTACAGGTCGATTAGACCTGGAGTTCAACCAGCGGAAAGTGATTCGACCTAGCCTGTTGGTCGAACTGAAGCTCAAAAACTTACCATATTCGTATTTTTACGCCTTTAATGCGTGTGTTCGCTCAAGAACCTCATCCAAGGCCCGTAAGGAGAGTTTACAAGTATAAAAGAAGAGCTTTCGCAGGTGACAGATACCACTTCATCATCGAAACCCTACCGTCATCCGAAGGAGCTGTGGAGAGTGGTTCGTCTGTCGAACCAAGTGAGAATCAAGTGAAGATTCAAGACAGAGAGAGTCGCGATGACACCCGCATCTAGGTGGGGGTTTGTTTTGCTTCTTAATTTATCTTGTAATTTTCAAGACCATGGGTAAAATCCTACGAACCACCATGATTGTTCCTAGATCAATCATGGGCTAGAATAGCTTCGGTAGTTCTAGGGTTATGAAGGTTTTATGAGTTAGTTTGTCTTTCATGTGTAAACTCCGTACAAAACTACTTGTGGTTTATTTTATAAAAGATTGCACTTTTTAAATTTATACTCACAGTCGTTTTGTGCATCATTAACTGTTATGTAGAGTCTGAATACATATATTGGTTATTGATTGAGTAGGTTCACTGCTGAGTAGGATTGCATGTTATAATTCTAAGTGAAGAGATTCCGAAGTCTTATTAGAACTATCTTATATGAATACTTGTTAATTAAATAATATTCGGGTTAATAAATAGGATAAAGAGTATAACTTCATAGTACCTACAAAGGGAGATCATATTGGGTTAGAATACTAAGTGCACGGGAAATAATTGATATAGATAGTACTTAGAAAGGGGTGTGAATTATATCTCTTACTCCGAGGATATTCACACGTGTCACACGCATGTTTACTTGTGTCTATAGAGTGAACTTGCATGAGTTAGTGATGCGTCCATAGACCACAAGGCAGAGTCGGACATCAACGCATGGAAGAGTGATTAATAAGTAAAACTGATGACCCGAAGAACTACCAAATTTCTCACTTGATCACAGTCGCATTATCTTTATTGCTTGTTTATTTTCTTTGTTATTTTAATTACTTGTTATTTAGTTAATTAACTACCACAAATCAATTTACCAACATAGTCTTAGCTTATTAGAATATAATTAAATTGATAATAATCATTCCCTTGGGTTCGATAATCACTTGGTCGCCTATCGAGACTACATTTGATATTCTTCATACTTGAGGATTATTTTGTGTGTTGAGAAAACGCTCATCAGTTTTACAAGCTAAATATTCTATTCATGTGTAAATCATTTAATAAAGCGATAACAATGTTGTATGCTTTAAAAAAACTTTAATAAGATCATTACTCTTATAATTAAGTGAAAAATTCATAATATATGGAGTTCTAAAAGTTTTACTCGTTTTTAATTTTATAACTGAATATTTTTGTTATTATTTTTTTTCCATAGAAGAAGAAGTTTAAAACAATGAAAACATAAGACTCCCTCCGTCCCATAAAAGTTAACATACTTTTCTTTTTTGATTTGTCCCACTAAAGTTGACACATTTCCTTTTTAATACATGGGACCCACACAAAAACAATTAATCTATTCTCATGGACCCACATATCACCTATAATATAACTATCCACTACACATTAAATATTATTTCTCTCACTTCACTTTATATTAAATTATTATTATCCTTAATCTCCGTGCCCAAAAAAATTATATCGACTTCTATGGGACGGGGGAGTATCTTTTTTATATATAAAGGGGGGAATGGTGGCCAGTTTCCCTCTGTAGCCAGTTGCAAAAATTCACACGCGTCAAACTCTGCTAACGCGTCATTATACGTGTCGCCGTATAGAAGAATCTTTCTCTCTGCCTTCATCACGCTTCACCGTCTTCCCAGTTCTCACTGTTGGCTGAGATAAAACAAGCTCTCCCCTCGCCTTCGTCGCTCTTCACCTCGACAGTTTCAACTACGCTTCCCTTGTGAGATTTTTGTGAATTATTGTCGAATTCATGTAATCTACACTTTGTTGTTCCCGTTAATTTCCGCGATTCAACTCCGCTATTATTGCGGCATACAGAGTATTTAACTTGTGTGCTCTGTTGGGTTAATTGATGCCTTTTGCTTTCCTTTGCTTCCCATTTTTGGGTTAAATTGAAGACATAAGTTATTTCGTGGAGCGTTCGCACACAGAGAACTGAGGCTTCTCTTGTTCGGACGGAAGAGTTCGAAGATCTAAAACCCGCAGTCATCGAGTTCCACAACTACAGGCTCAACGCCTGCCAGTGCTCTTCTCTTCTCGCACAGCGCATCAACGCGCCCCCGCCGGACGTCTGGTCAATCGTCCGCCGCTTCGACAAGCCTCAGGTCTACAAACACTTCATCAAGAGCTGCAGTGTGAGGGAGGATTTCAGAATGGAGGTCGGGAAGATGAGGGACGTCAGTGTGATCTCAGGATTGCCGCCGGCCACCAGCACGGAGAGGCTCGACATACTAGACGACGAGCGGCGCGTGACCGGACACGCACCTTTTTGCTGATACGGTTGTGAAGTTGAATCTGCAGAAGTTGGGATCGTGGCAGAAGCCAAGGCCAATGATTAATTAACAGGTAATTAATTAATTATTATAGTATTTCAATTACACCTGCTAAACTCTGATCGATTCCTGGTTTTTATAATTTTTTTTATTCTCATTGGATTACCACATCTGGTACAAATGTACTGTTGTCAATCTGTATATTAAATTCCATATGGAGGATTTTTGTAATTTGATTATCAAAAAGTTTGGTGATTTATGTATAGTTTTTTTTTTTTTTTTAAATGAGCGATGAGAAATCCATCCAAGCACAATTTAATTTCAGCTCATAATTGTATTGATTTGCTTAAAAAAGCAAGGTTGAATGTTGGTAGTGGTAGTTGTGTGAGATAAAATTGGATTAGTTTAGTTTAGTGCACCCCAGGAAGTAGAGTAAGGAATGGCATATTGGCATTTAGAATGATGAATTGGGTAATATAATAGGAAGCACAACTGCATACCCCACAAATTTCCAGTTTTGCTCATATGTTAATATCACACCTCTTCTTCTTCTAATAAGTTCCTGTATTTTTTCTTTTTTATGCTCCTTTTAGCTCTTAATTGTGTGTTTCTCCTTAAATAATCGTCTCATGCAAGATCGGTTCAGGTGCCTATGGCAGTAGTTGGTTCCGTTTTTGGATTTATCATAAAGGATTAGTTTAGCTTTCTTTCAGGTATTTCTTTACTCAGGTACAATTTCCCTTGTTAGTAGATCTTTAAATGTGTAGTTTCTGTACTGCAACACCGTAGTTTCCTTGCTGTTATAAATTTGTAATTTCTTGTTTATTTCTTAATGTGTGTCCATTTGAGCTCTACTTTTACTCATTTTTCAATTTTGTTTGATTTGGGTTCAAATTTGTTTTAAATTTTTATGACGAACCCTGTTTCTGATTCTGAAGCGGTTGGTTGAACTCATGTAGTAAATGTGGATGGCAGATATCAATTAAGGCTGCATTTTAGTTGTTTGTGAAATTTCTTAGGTTCATATGGACTATGCATTGGTGATGAATGAATCCATTCCCTTCCTTACCTCTCTGCTTTCATCCTCTTTTACCCACAACCCCAGCCGTCTCTTCTTTTACCTTCTCGCGGCTACTGATCAGCTTCCCTCTGCCGCCTACAATATCTCCTCTCAAGCCGTACACTTCCTTCATTGATTGCTGTTCTCACCTGCGAAATGAAGTCTTCCTCTTCAGATACTGCCATTTTACCCTCACTTTCTAGGGTTATACGCTTTCGAGTTTCGAACGCACAAATAGAGTGGGTTCTTTTCTTTAATCTCGGTACACTACTTACCTCTCTCTTACTCTTTTACCTGTGATTTCAGCTGTGTCCACCTCAAACCGCCATTTGATTCTTCTGCTGCCGCGCTGGCTTGCTCCACCGCCTGCTGTGCCTCTTCTCCCTCTCAACTGGCGCCTCCAGGTAAGCAACCATGTTCTTGCGAAATCCCATTGTATATCACCCACTTTAATGTATCACAGTCATTTTACCTTTCCTGGGATATTTTCTTTTGTTGAGATTATGCAACAAGAAATTCATAGTTGATTTACAGGAAATGTTAATTAGTAATTGTTAAGTTTTGTCAAGAATTTCCCTGTTGCATGCTTATAAGATGCTTCATAAAATGTTCAAGTCTGAATTTGTTTTAACGTACTGGATTAAAAATTCTTGAGAGAACAGTTAAATTTGATTGTTGATATGAATGAAAAAATGGTAGGCAATTTAGAGTAAATGGTAATTAGTAATTGTTATGATTTGTGAAGAACTTGCCTGTTTATGCCTATGATCGAGATGCTTGATGAAATGTCTAAGTGTGTCTTTGTTTTGATGTACTGGGTTCCTAATTCTTCGGAGAACATGTGAGGGTTAAGACTCTTTATGTACAAGTGTAAATGGATGAATAATTTACAACTCTCATTATTCTCCTACATTACACTTCATATCATAGCAGGAAATTAAGAAGGTAAAAAAGAACATGAAAAAAGAAACACAAAGGAATAATGAATAGTGGCCACACCTGCGAATTTCGCCCTTCTCTAGTATTTTGACAGTAAAGATTTTAGTTCATCTTTTAATTTTATTCGGTGCCACATATATGTTGAATGTTTTTAAGACACCGATAGTAACACCATAACCACCTAGCCACCCATTGATATCACTTGAGAGAGAGAGAGAGAGAGAGAGAGAGAGAGAGAGAGAGAGGAAGAAAATATGTAAAGTACAATAGGTAGCAGCAGAATTTTGTAAGTGGGAGAATGAGCTAAAAATTGGTTGGTTAATGATTTTAAGATAGGAAAAGCCATTCATAATATTATTAGTATAAATAAAAAACTATATAAAATAATTAAAATAGAAAAGAAGAGAGAGAGAGAGAGGCAGTTGATGATTTGGTGGAGAACATATCTATGGTGAAGAGGTCTCTAGGTCTCCTTTCTCTGTTTCTTGATTCACTCAACATTCTCCCACTAAATAAGCTTGTTTACCCCCTTACGATATTTTATCTTTATTTGTTGTATTTGACTTTGACGTACTCTAATGGTGCTTCATAAGCAATCCATTCAAATGAAACTCTAAACTTTGCCTCTGCGTTGTTCAAAGACTGTTCAACTACACTTACTGTCTTCGACTCTAGCAACCCTTCAATCGGTCAGGTTCCCTTTCGATTTACACAAGAATTATAATTTCATTTCCCTTTTCTATGATTTTTCCTTACATAACTCTTGACTGAAGTTCTAATTTTTCATTTCACCCTCTGCCTGCCTCTCCATGTACCATGCTCCTACATTTTCATGTGCTCTGCCCTATTCTTCAACATCTGTGAGCATCCTCTCCCTTGTTTAGCTGATTTATTTATTTTAATTTGTCTTACATATGATGATCACTTTGTTTTGGGTGTAACAAAGTTTGGACAGATTATGATTGCCAGACACTATGCTCCTTTTCAACTATCTTTACATCCATACCTGTCCATTGTTATTGACTCTTTTAAATTGTTGATTAAAAAGAACATATTTGCTTGGTGGAGATAATGTCGCAGTTTTCCCTCCCACATGTTCATTGTTGCATCTCCGTGTGTAAAGGATTTTAATCTACTTCTAATGAGCTGAATCGGGGGATTTAGTCAAGATAATTACTTTTCTCTTTTATTGTACTTGGTGGATCTCGTGCCCGATTTTCTACATCCTTATTCAAAGGTTTATTCCAAATTACACGATTAAGACATATTTGGTACTATTGTGCATTGTGTTGTACTCTGTTCTCTTTGCATTAACACCCTTTACCTTCTTCACAAAAACTTTCTTGTGCCTTTTACCTCTGTGTAGGATCCACACATTTATTTTAAAATAAGGTATTACAATATTTATTTGCTCATTACTTTTATTTTATTTACTCAATACGAAAGTTTCATTTATGTTGTCTTAAGGGATGTAATTATGGATCGATTTTAAAAGTTTCCAACTAGAATGCAAGTCGATTTTGAAAGTTTCTAACTAGAATGCAAGTCCTTCAATTATGCTTGTGATAATGTAATGCATGCGTTATTAGCATGCTTGTTGCGTTTGCTTTCTACGTTTGAAAGATCGTAATATTCTCCCTTTTGTTTATAACAAATGCATGTCATAGAGTATAGAGAGCATTTCAAATTACTAAATGCTGTTCAACTTCAAGAGTAGAGGGTTTCCATCAACCTTTCGACAAATTAGACTGTGTGTGTTCACTTGGCAGAAGATCCAGGTTAAGTACTCCCTTCACAATTTGGCCTTGAGATTAATAGTGATCCACCCCTCATGATTGCAGAGGCTTGAGACAATATAAAACGGTTCGCTTTCTCAGTCAACCTGTGGGGACAATTGCTATATTGTACAACTTGGCTGTAAAATTCAACTACGATCAGATGAAGGCCCAATTTGAAACAATATCACTAGATTGAATACCCTGTTTCCTTACAGACATTTTCCTTCTCCTTTCATGGATGTTTCTTGCTTGTTGGATGGTCTTTTCAAACACATAATTATAGATAGAGTACTTTTGATTTGAAGATAGCATGTCAATATAGTAATAGTTTGTACATTGCTACATCTTCCACTTGATATGTTGTCTAAGAACTAAAATAAAGCTGAAAGTGCTCATGCATTATCATCGCTTTTAATTTACTATTTTTGGCCCTCAAAATTTCAGGTCCAAACATGATTTACACCCTACATTAAATGGGCTAGCCTGAACATTTTTTACATCCTAACATCAAGTAATGACTTGAAATTAATTTAATATGATCAACTCAATAATCACATATCTTCCGAGTTCGAACTACGAGCTAGCACCTCAGAATGAGGTGCAAAAGACCTAGTTTATACTATAAAAAAAACTATAAATTTATATTTGAAAACTCATTACAATTTAAATTATTAATTTAACAATTAAAATAAAAAATGTCGTCACACGAATTAAGACCGTGATATATATATAATAACACAATAGTTCTTAAAAGGGAGATATATAATAACGCAATAGTTTTTAAAAGGGAAAGTTCTCGCCAAAAAAAGTTGCTAAAAAGGGAAAGTTGTTGAAAAGTTGATATTGCTGTTTACAACTCATTATTTTATAATAAAATAAAATATATGTACAGATAGCTGGCTATTCTGATGATTGATGGAGTTGGTACAACGTGCATAAGTAGCAATAGCGTGTGGCAAGTTTATTACTCCCTCCGTTCTAGACTCATTACCTGGGACGGAGGGAGTATTCATTTACAAGAGATTCAAATATAATCATTTTATTGAAATATGTGAAGCTTGCAGTGAAAGATCATTTTAGTTAAGGGAGATGCTAAATGACTAGAATCTAGCTAGATAGAATTAGGTAATTTTGTAATATTGATGAAATTAAAGGGTCGAGTACTTTTAGGATTACAAATATACCCTTCCTCCAATTTTTTAAAGTTAGGAACAATTTTCAATGTGTACATTAATTGTTTTTGCATGTTTAATAAGTATTAATGAGTTTTAATACTTCAACAAATAATTTTCATTTAATTTTATTTAATATTATACGTAAATGTAATTTTATTATAACATTTTGTTTACATTATACTCGTGTATTTTTCTTATAAAAGAATAAATAATTCATTTTATAAATAAATTAACATCTGAGATGCAGTTCTTTTAAATATTTTTAATGATAATTATATTTATTTTTTTATATAAATTAAGTTATATTATAAAATCATCACATTTAATACATTAATTATATTAAATTTATTTAAATATGTTTTACAATATGCATATAATATTACTAAAGTTATGCGGAAATAGTATTTTTAATAATTAATAACTTGAGTATTACTAAATCTATTTTTTAAGTATATATAATAAGGTATTTTGATAATAATATAAAAATAGTTATTACAATGTAATTGCTATCAAATTTTTGCCTTATATAAACCATTTGATATAATGCAGTGTCTTAAATAATTTTTACCAATAAATTAGGCAGCGACATTTCTAATTTTCATATTTTTTAATTTTATTTTAATTAATAATATAACTTTTGTAAGTACTGAAATATAATTAGTTTACTAAGTCAAGCCCGAACCTATCATATTTTGATGGTATTATTAAAAAAATTATCTTATTTGATTCCAAATTTAAACGTGTTTTCTTTTGTTATGTTGATCAACAGTCCAATTCAATAAAACATAAACTTACTTAGTATCTCTTCTCAATTAATTCCTTTTATTTTAATTTTCAATGAGACATGAACTTACTTCGTATGTCTTCTCAACTGATTCCTTTTATTTTAAGGATACGTCTTGTGTGAGATCATCTCACGAATTCTTATGTGAGATGGATCATTCATTAACCCAAATAAATATTTTATATTTTAAAAAGGTTAAAAGAAAATAAGGCGTTGTTTCGATAATTAATAATCGGCAAAGACTTGTGTGAGACCGTCTCACGTAAGGACTTACGTGAGACGATCAAAAAGTAATTACTTTTATAATAAAAGTGGTACTAAATTAATGAAAAGTGATAATGTTATTTCATAAACAATTTATAATATAAATGAAAAGTGATAATATTTTATAGCAAAAGTGATAACTATTTTAAAAAGCGTAGAATGATCTTACGTGAAACGGTCTCACGCAAGACCTACCCATAATAATCGGTCCATTTAATCTTAAATTTCCGCCAACTTCAGTAACATCACGCTTGCGGGTTAAATAATTTTAATTTCTGTTTCATTTTTTTTCATTTTTAATAAAAAAAATATATAATGTGTTTATTATTATTATTAATTGTTCATTAAATAATTCAACGACTTTGTTATTATTTATTTTAATTGGATATCACTTTTTATTCATTCTATAAGTATTATTTACAAGTTAATTTAATTAAACGATTATCATTTTTTCTTTATTTATGTATCACTTTACATCAGTGAATAGTTCATGAATTAAATAAATTATACGGTTATCACTAATTTTTTTTATTAAAAACCACTTTACGTAAAAAAATATTATCACGTTTTAGTCATTTTATAAATTATTCATGAAATACACTTTGGTAATTAATTATAACTTTTTATTAAAGATATTATCACTTTTCTTTTAAAATATTATCACATTTCATTTATGCTATAAATTGTTTATTAAAAAATTCACACAACTGTATCAAATATAAATTGCTAATGAACTAATTCATAGCACCATTATCCCTTTTTATCAATAGAGCATCATTTTTCATTCTAAATAAATGTTATCACTTCTTATTCTTTTCACAAAAGTTATTCCATGAGATGGTTTCACACTCGTTTTTGCCATTTTTAATTATTCATGATATAATTCAAATGGAAAGTTATCAGTTTTTTAAAAATATATTATCACATTTTATTAATATATAATATTTAAATTAAAAAAATAAATTAAATGAATAATAAAATTTAAATTATTACATTTTTAAATGATAACAGGAAAAACGTAGAAAAAAATATAATTACCTTTAAGTCGTAATTAATTTTCATTTCATAATTAATTTTTAAAATTTTTAATTGATATCAACCAAACAAAACCCTTTTAATACTATTTAGGTCCAATTAATTTTATTCTACAAGTAATTTTTCAATTTTTTTTATTGGACAACAATAAAACAGGCTTCTTAAAAATTAATTAATTGGGTTCGTAGATAAACCGTCTTACATAAAATGATCCGTGAGACAGTCTCACTTTGATTGATTTTTGCCTTATTTTAATTATCACTTCCTTTATCCATTGTAAATGATATTATCACCATTAGTTGGTTCATTTATCAATGCAATTTCTTTCTTTCTTTCATATATATATATATATATATATATATATATATACTAGTATGGATTTTATTATATGGGTTATAAAGTTACAATTTTAAAATATATATAATTCAAAATGTATTCTTTATGTGTATATAATGAATGAATGAATAAAAAATATTATTTATAAGTGGAGAGTAGATCACAAAAAAAAGAAGTTTAAATTAAAAAAAAAAAACAAAAGAGAAATTAAAAAATATAAAAGAAAAATCAATAAAAAAAATGTAACGAAAAACTTTATTTAGAAAGTGAAGATAGATTTTGTTCGTCATGATGAATAATTTATGTGTCGAATGAATAAAGAGTCCTATTATATAGGTGTAGAGATATTATTTTTTTAGTTTATTTTTTTTTTGTTTTCAAATAAGATTTGATTTGATTTTTATTTGATCTAATCATATAAATATTCGAATATTAAAGAAATTAAAATTTATAAAAAAATTTATGTATTTATCAGTAAATATTAATTAATAATTATTAATATTAAAATAAATTTAGGTGATGACACATCATCAAAAATTTTTTTTGTAGATTCAGCCATGAAAAAAATTTAATAACGAAAAAAAATCAAAAGATTAAAATTTTCTAAAAAAAATTAAAAAACCGAATTAAAATAAAAAAAATTTAAAAATAGAAAAATAATCTAAAGAGGAATTATAAAAAATTTAATTAAAAAGATAATAAAATTAACCATAAAAAAAATTATTATAATAAAAAATAAAAAATTTTACGTACTAATAAAAAATTAATAATAAAAAAACAGAATTAAAATAAAAGAAAATTAATAAAAGAAAAAGTTATAAAGAATATTGTAATTATATATCATCACCATACATATATATATACCTCGTGTGTATTTATTAATTTTCATGTTTTATTATACCTCGTGTGTATTTATTAATTTTCATGTTTTATTATTTTTCATGTTGAATATTTATATTAAACCTATCATTTTCATATCTCATATTTACCATCATAAATTACGAAAATTCAAATTCATTTGTATTGGAAATAACAATGGATTGTAGCGTATTAAATGAAAAAAAGTAGCTGTAATCCGTGAAAGTTTGAAATATTAATAATTTAATTAAAAGGATTAAAAAGGATAAAATAATAATTATATAAAAGCATTTAGTGATTCTATCCTAATAGATTCTATTTTACCGTTTAGTTAAATATGTGAAGGTTGCAGTGAAAGAGAACATACGAGTTTCTATAAACAAGCACGTTAAAGAGAGTGCTTGTGAGAGTGGCTGAAATGGACTATCAGAATCCATTCTCACCGTCTTCTTTACTGACCCCCACCGTGGGGCGTCGCTTCAGGTGTCATGCAATGGAGGAGGACGGCGTCGATCGATGGCGTGCACGGCCGGGGTGATCGCCGACAGCGTGGCGGTTTGCTGCTGCCATGCAACGAAAGAGGGCGGCGGCGATCCGATGGCGTGCAACGCGGGGGTGGTGGGCGGTGTCGCGTAAATGCCTACGCGATGAGAAGAAGAAGACGGCAGATGCTGGATGGCGGGGGTGGGGACACGGATGGGATTTCGGTGAAGGGGAAGGCAAAGTGGGAAGAAGAGGTGAATTCAAACATTCCCATAAATTCACACACAATCATCCTCTCAAACTTGCCTTCTCTCTTCACCTCATTAATTTGTGAGTCTCTTAATTTTTGCCCCTTTTAATCTGCTCTACTGTAAACTTTACATTCCAATAAATTTCCTCAGCGGTGAGCAGAGTGGCGGAACCGGATAGATCGGAAAGAATACGAATCCGATGGTGAGCAAAGCAATTGGGTTTCCGATTAGGGATATGGAAAACAGGCGGCGCGTGGATCTCAAGTGCCTGTTCGACAGCAACGGCGACAGCGAATTCTCCGGGTCGTTGACTTCGTCCGACTGGAATCAGACGTAGCCGAGTAGAATCGGGACTATACCACCTGCACAATTTGGGATATAATTCTGTCGATACGCCTATGGGTCGCCAGACATTTTTCTGAATCCATGTCTTTTCCTATGCTTAATTCATGTACACAGTTATGAGTGCATTACTCTCACAAACTGATCTATCCTAATGTGGTTCGTGTTAGAGTTTACTTTCAGGTTCAATAGGAAGATTTTATCTTTATTTTTATAATCAGTCAGACAGGAACCTCTTCAATCATATCCTTGGTAAGTTATCTCTCTAATTACTCATTTTAAACTATTTAAACCTATTCTTATCTGCGGTGAATTCATTAAAGTAGCTCAATGTGTTTGTTGAGGGAAGTGACCCATATTTTTTATTGATTTAGAACTATGTGCACATTGTTTATCCTCTCCTAACAAACTGCTTTTCTATGAGAGCAATTAGAGCTTTGTCTGCCAGATATAGATGTTTGCTGACAGACCATGAGGGTAGAGAACTGGATCTTCCTTTCGAGGTTACTGACGAGGATTTCCGCGAAGCAGCTTCATACTAGGTAGATCTGAAACTGGGAAGACAGCATTGCTTCACGAGAATCTTCGGTTGTTGATAATAGTGAGGAAATGATCATCAACGAAGTTGAATCTAGGGAGGCTACCAGCTATTTGTCACTGTTAGTTCAAAACTCTGTTATGCTATCAGGAAGCATGCTTCTGAGCTCAAAAGGTATGTTCTTCCACTTTATCACTGCATTCTTCTTTCAATATCATTGGCTTCATAGTGGAAAATGTACATGTGTTTCTTCTCTGCAACATTTGTTGTCCAATCTTTTGAATATGTGCAGCTTTTTGCTACTGAAAATTTCTATGGATGTAACATCACTGATATGGATGATGCTGATGAGCATCTTTTCTTTTGCCAAATTAATTCTTTCTTGCTTATTTTATCTTGTGGGTATTTTATGCAGTATTTTAAGATGACATAGGGCATCACGGCAACCTCATATTCCATTGGTGATAAGTTTCAAATGACCCAATCCATGCCAAGTTATGATTAAGAAAATAGTGACGAGTGACGGAAATTAGGAAAAACTGAAATGGAAAATGATAGATTTTAGATGATCTACTTGCGGTAAAGATCTATAAAATTTTAACTTGAAGTAAATTAGAGTATTTCTTAATGTTTTACCTAATTCGTGACTCACCCTCATTGAACGTCCATTTTTTTTTTTTTTTGCAGAGGTGTATAAATTTCACATGCCTCTGAACATATATTCTTAATTTGGAAGAGGTGGATTTATTGAAAGAATGCATGAGCAAAATGGAAAAATATAGTAAGCCTATTTATAATGTTTAACTATACCTGAAGTTTCTTGACTCTTTAAGAAAAAATTTCAAGTACTATTTATTACACTCATGCTGTAAAAAATTGTCTGCACCTTGATGTTTGTGTACTTAATTTGAATTGATCGGGCTTGCACATATTTTTATGTTATTATTTATATTTGCTAAATAATAGAATTATATTTTATGCATTTGTTTATTTATGTTGAGTAGCATGGTCTTACCAAGTGTAGTTTGATTGATCAAGAGGTAGACTGCTATTAGAAATATGAGTATTCACGTAATGGACCTATAGTTCTCAAAAATCAAACTTTGAAAGTTCAATGTAACATTTCTTAACATTTCCCTCTCTATATGAGGACAAGCAAATTGATTTTGCTTACGTGATAAGATTAGGAGATTGATGGCTTTGGCCGGGACAGAGGGGATTGGATGAGAATGCTCATATTCTTTATTGTAACTTCAGAAGGTTATACTTGCTTGCTGAAATATTGTTATTGTATTTGAGGCCATTTTAGGTCCAAGTTTCTGAAAAATCGTTTAGAATGGAAGGTGAAAAGACCGTTGTCAAGCTACAAAGTGTATAATTATAATTTTACTTGAGCAATTTTGGTTATTATAAAAACAAATGTTGGACTATGATTCATAATTCCTGTATGCCTTTAAATTTTTTTGAAAACATCAAGGTGAAGGTTATATTTTGGATTTCATGTCCTCATAATTGCTACTTTAACCATTTTTGCTTCATTGCTTTCATATGATGATGCTGATTAGTAGGAAATCCCTGTTAGATATATTGATTATCTATTTTTGGGAGATTATGTTGATTGTGGCTGGCACAGTTTGGAAACCATCTCTCTTCTTCTTACTTTAAAGTTATCTACGTATCATTTTTGTATGATATTTTCTCTTTTCATTTGTTTGTTATAAACTGGTGACTTGCGCCTTCTTAAATGAGTAGGATGAATCCACACTTAACCCTATTCTCAATATTTATAGTAAGAGGTTGGTTGATGTTAGGCCATGATGAATTTGGGACCATTACATAAAGCAAATTAACTCATTAGTATGCAATTTCATGGAGGGATATACATCCCACAAGTTAACTCATCATTTTTTTGCATGAGGATTTATTTCTTATTTTGTGATTGATGTTCATGTTATAAATCATACATACTGCAGCTAAATTATTCCTGACAATTTTGCAGTAAGTGTAAAGTGGCAAAAGGATTTGTTCTCCAACGTGGTAGTAGACACTAACCATCTCAGGGCAGTGTTTGTTGTAAGGTTATGATAGAATGAAACTGCAATGGAACTGATTGCAAGAGCGTGGAGTGTTGACTATTAGCAGAACAAGCCTGAACTGATTCTCCCCCTGCAGACAGTCATTGTTAGGAATGGTATAGGTGCATCTGCCATTATGTTACTGAGGTTTGTCATTTCCTTAATTTAAACAATCAAAGCATCTGCTTAATTTTTCCAGTTGTACAACAATTCTGATTTTTTTTTTATATATAGTTTTGGACACTTGGACTTGATTAATTTAATGATGCATTAGTGTCACACCCCAAATTTTACCAAGGAAAATTTGAATGGTATTTGAAATAAAATATTAAATAGGGCATGATTAATTTTTTTTTTTTTTTTTTTACAAGTGAGAAGTAATTTGCAAACAAGAAGGAAATGGAAATGGGCTTAGTCCCATAAATTTAAGCTACTTTGCAAAGTGAAAAATTAGCAAATAAACAACAAATCCCACAAGTTTATTTTTTACAAACTTTGGCAAACAATTTAAGCAAAAGATTTAGATGAGGGTTAGATCCTTTAAGTTCTGCAAATTTAGCCTTAGGATATTAAACGAAATATTATTGCAAAATGCTTTGAGAGAAGAACTACAAGCTCCACCTCAAGAGAAATCCATGTCAATTTAAACATACAGGACCTATAGTTTCACATTATTTCGTTCAAAGGATATTAAATAAGGCATGACTAGAATTTTGCATTTTATTATATATGAAATATTTTATAAATAAAGGGAAAAAGAGATAGGCCCAATCCTATAAGTTTCAATGATCTAGTGCAAGCAATCCAAATAAGAAAGATTAAATAGGAAACAAGTCCATTAAGTTTCTGCAAACTTTATTTATTTATTTTTTTTAGTTTGCAGAACTCTGCAAATTTCTAAGGAAAGGGTAAAGGGTTTTATTTCTACACTTTCTGCAAAATTCTAGGGAATGACAGTAAGTTTCATTTCACAAAATTCTGCAAATTTTCTAAGGAAGGACAGTAAGTTCAACTCTGCAAAATTTTAAGTAATGCCACTATATCCTATAACTTCTGTTTGGACAGCAGATGGCATGCAATTTGAATTAACACCTCAATACCCCTAAGTTTTCCAGCCTGTCGTGTACCATTAAGTTTGACAGGGTGGGAGGCAATTCAAAAGAAGTAACCAACTGAAATTTCCTACATGTGTGCCACGTATACACCCCGTCAGCCACACTACCTGCTAATTATAGCTAAAAAAAACACAAAAAAGATGTGATAATAATTTAGTCCCACCAGCGCACTTGTACAGCTAGGTACAAGTCTATCGCCAAAGTTTCACACCTCAAGCACACGACTGACCACCATACCCTTTCTTGTTTCCATTACTGATGGCAGAAATCAAAACATCAACCTGCATGCTAAGTGGTTCCAGTTAAGCACTCGATATTTCACACGAGACACTCCCCATTCAGCGAGTCAAAATTCTTAGTAGCTCACTCGATTTCGAACACGATATTCCTCCAACGATATCATCGTAGATAAAATTTCATCAAACACTAATCAGGACCGTGTAAACAAACGCCAATCAAGTGAAACAGTTTCAAAGCAAGTATTAAAAAAAAAGAGAAAGTTGGCAGCACAACCATGCTGCGTTAAAACTGAAGTTTATTAAAATGTTAGTTTAGTCTCCTCGCCTACGACCCCCGCTCGTACGCTTTGCCACGCTCAACCTGCGATAAGAATATTTATCGGGGTGAGCAACCACACGCTCAGTGAAGATCTAAACATGCTTATATACATCAAACAATCCATATACGAGAATTGAAATCACTTACAATACAAACTTATCATGTCATAATAAGGCACCTTTCGGCCCTTATCCGTGTAACTTTACGATATCGCAATTCGTTAGTAAGGCACTCCTTCACAGCCCTAACCCATGCTATAGTATGGCACCATTACATCCCATACCCGTGCTATAGTATGGCACTTATGCAGCCCATACCCATGCCATATAATATTTCATAACATTCAAGTATGATCATCAACTCGTAAGTGACAACAAATACAAGTTTAATTCAATTGGCACATACGTAATCATCTAACACATATAAGTATGAAAGAATCCCCACCTTTAACACTCGCGTAACCTTAAACTTGCGTACTAACGTCACAATCGTAGTCTCCTTCGAAACCTATAATTACATGACCGATCGTTACTATTTTAATATTGTAATACTATCATACAACAAATCTGCAAATTTTCGTAAGGGTTGCAGACTAATACTATTAGGGTTTGGGTTTATAGAAGAAGCAGAAAAGAAACGAAAAGAATAGATTTCAGTTTTACGATGAACATAGGAAGAATAGGAAAAGAAAAGAACAGAAAAGAAAGAGGAAATAAAGGAGTCAGTGTTTTACCTTTTCTCCTGTAGCAGCGTATGAACGAAAAATATTTAGAGAGGATGAGCGTAATATGAAACTGCTCAATTATTTATGGTTTATTACTGCAAGATCCTAGCGGATATTCTCCCAGCAGGGTTTTCAACAAACTTTCCCTCAAATAGAGGAGATGATATTAGGAAACAGGTATTTTCTTAATGGATAAAAAATATCAGCATGATTCTTGTGGAATAAGTAAATTCAAATTTCTGCTTCCTTTTTGATCTCACGGCTGATTAAAATAAAGAATGGGCTGGGCTTGAATATGGCTTCAAAGAGTTTGAAATAGTGGGCTTTAAAGATTGTGCCACGAAAGAAATTATAGTTTAAACTTACGGGGTATTACATCCTACCCTCCTAATAAGAATTTCGTCCTCGAAATTCGATAATTATATAAATATCTTACCCGTAATGAGACAGGGGTATCTTGTTTGAATTTCGTCTTTCTTCTCCCATGTAGCCTCATCTTTCGTATGTCGACTCCATTGAACTTTGACGAGTGGCACGTCATGATTTCGAATCCTTTGGACCTTTTGATCCAAAATGGACACAGGTTCTTCTTCATATGTCAGATCCTTGCCAATCCCCAATGTCGAGAAATCCACAACATGATTAGGATTATGAACGTATTTTCTCAACATCGAAATGTGGAAAACATTGTGCACGGAGGATAACTCGGGCGGCAATGCCAAACGATAGGTTAGATTTCCAACTCTATCAAGAATTTGAAATGGACCAACGAAACGAGGTCTAAGCTTTTCTCTCCTTCCGAATCGTATGACACCCTTCGTGGGAGCCACCTTCAGAAAGACATGATCTCCGACTTCAAAATGTAAATCCTTTCTTCGTTGATCAGTATAGGACTTTTGTCTATCTTGAGCAGCCTTGATTCTTTCTCGAATTATTCTGACCTTGTCCACTGCTTCTTCCATTAGCTTGGGGCCTAGAATAGCTTTTTCACCAACATCATCCCAATATAATGGTGATCTACATTTCCTCCAATAGAGCGCCTCGTAAGGAGCCATCTTGATAGTTGCTTGATAGCTGTTATTGTAGGCAAATTCGACAAGAGGTAGGAACTTATCCCATGCTTCTCCCATGTTAACAGTGCAGGCTCTTAACACGTCTTCCAAAATCTGGATGGTTCTCTCAGATTGCCCATCCGTTTGTGGGTGATAAGCTGTGCTGAAATTTAGTTTAGTTCTCATCGCCTTGTGCAGACTCACCCAAAACCTTGAAGTGAAACGCGTATCTCTGTCAGACACTATTGACATTGGTATGCCGTGTAGCCTCACTATCTCTTGAATATACAACTGCGCATACTGCTCCATCTTGAATGTCATCTTTATGGGCAAGAAATGAGCTGACTTGGTCAATCGATCGACGATGACCCATATGGCATGATTTCCCTTCGAAGACCTTGGTAAACCTACGACAAAATCCATGGCAATTTGCTCCCATTTCCACTCGGGGATCTCGAGTGGTTTAAGCTTTCCGGCTGGTCGTTGGTGTTCAATTTTAACTTGTTGGCAAGTTAAACATCTTTCAACAAAGTATCCAATATCTCGTTTTATACTTCGCCACCAAAATCTTTCCTTCAAGTCATGGTACATCTTTGTTCCTCCCGGATGAGCGGTGTATGGCGCTCCATGCGCTTCACTTAAAATCTTTTCTCTCAACTTCTCAACCATTGGAACACACAATCTTCCATTTAGAGTCAAAACTCCCTCTTCGTCTACTTTGAAGCCATTGTATTCGCCTCCAGCTAGTGCCTTCTTCATCATTCCTTGCAAGAAATGATCTTGTTCCTGAGCTTCTTTTATTTCTATTTTCAGACTCGGCTGAATTTCTAATACCGCAATGATCGCCTTCGTGCCGGAGGGTGATGCCACCAACTCAATTTGCATCTTGGCGAACTCTTCGACCAGCTCTTCTCGCTTGGTATACAGACTATTTAGCTCCACTTTGGTTTTTCGACTCAAAGCGTCGGCCACTACGTTAGCCTTTCCTGGATGGTACTCAATGGTGCAGTCATAATCGTTCACCAACTCTAACCATCTCCGTTGTCTCATGTTAAGCTCCTTTTGCATGAACAGATACTTCAAACTCTTGTGGTCCGTGAAGATTGTACATCTTCCACCATAAAGGTAGTGTCGCCAAATCTTCAAAGCATGAACTACGGCAGCTAACTCCAAGTCATGAGTAGGGTAGTTCACTTCGTGCGGTCTCAACTGTCTAGAAGCATATGCAATAACCTTCCCATGTTGCATCAATACACATCCGAGTCCTTGCTTCGATGCATCACGGTAGATCGAGAACTCCTCATTCGGATTTGGGATTGTCAACACGGGTGCTGAAGTCAAATCGTGCTTTAACCTTTGAAAGCTTTCTTCACACTTGTCAGACCAAATGAACTTCTCTCCTTTACGAATCAATCGTGTCATTGGACCGGCTATCTTGGAGAATCCTTCTATGAACCTTCGATAATAGCCAGCTAATCCCAAGAAACTACGAACTTCTTGAACATTTGTAGGTGCCCTCCACTGATTTACTGCTTCTATTTTAGATGGATCTACTTCAATCCCTTGTGATGTCACCACATGTCCAAGGAATGTGACTTGCTTCAACCAAAACTCACACTTCTTGAACTTCGTGTATAACCTCTCCTTACGAAGTGTCTCGAATACCAATCTCAAGTGCTCCTCATGTTGTGCTTCATCTTTGGAGTACACCAAAATGTCGTCGATGAAGACTATAACGAACTTATCGAGATATGGGTGAAAAACTCGATTCATCAGATCCATGAACACTGCAGGCGCATTACTCAACCCAAACGGCATGACGACGAATTCATAGTGCCCATAACGCGTTCTAAAAGCAGTCTTAGAAATGTCTGACTCCTTCACTCTCAATTGATGGTATCCGGATCTTAAATCAATTTTGGAAAATACACTTACTCCTTCTAATTGGTCAAACAAGTCTTCAATTCGAGGTAGGGGGTACTTATTCTTTATCGTCAACTTGTTAAGCTCTCGGTAGTCAATACACATCCTCATGGATCCATCTTTCTTCTTAACGAATAGGATTGGATCTCCCCATGGAGATACGCTTGGGCGGATGAACCCCAAGTGCAGGAGCTCTTGTAGCTGAACTTTCAACTCTTGTAGTTCCACGGGCGCCATTCAGTACGGAGCTTTGGATACTGGTGCTGATCCTGGTATCAAGTCTATTGAAAACTCTACTTGACGATTTAGAGGCACGCCTGGTAAATCTTCCGGAAAGACATCAAGATACTCTCGGACAATAGGTATGTCACTAGGTGGTACTTCTGTGGTCCTGGTGTCTACAATGTTGACTAGGAATCCCTGGCAGGACTTCTTTCTAAGCATCTTGGCAGCTTTTGCAGCAGATAATATTCTCGGTACTACACCACTCTTGAGCTTGTGTATCACTTCTTTCTCGGACTTTGGTTCCCTTAAGATCATTACTCGTTCCTTGCACTTTATATTGGCTTGATGATAGGTAAGCCAATCCATTCCTAGAATCAAATCAAATCCATGCATATCCATAACATATAGCTTGACGCTAAAGTCTACTCCTTCAACGTGTACGCTCACACTTTCTACTAAGGTATTCACAACAACTCTCTCCCCCGAAGGTAGACTAATCTCAAGAGGTTCATCACTCTTGACTCGTTTACAGTTAATCTTATTACAATACTTTACGGAAATAAATTAATGTGATGCACCAATGTCAAACAAAGTGAAAGCTCGGGATTTACCCACTGCTAACGTACCTGTCATAACATTAGGTTCATTGTCCCCTTCAGTTTGGTTCATAGCGAAAACTCTCCCTCTTCCTCCAGTGCCTTGTCTTGTGTTTCCCCCCGGAGGTGGTCCCTTACGATCAGGTTTAAAGTTGGACGGCTTTGGGCAGTTCAGTGCTTGATGGCCAACTTCATAGCACCTAAAGCATTTGTTTTGTCCCATGAGACACTCTCCATAATGATTCTTCCCGCACTGTGTGCAGAGAGGCTTTGGTCCTTGTGCGTTGGCCGGTGGGTTGTTGTTCGTTCTAGCTTGCCTTTGATTGTTGTTTCTGCCTTGGCTAAAATTTTCCCATTTCCGTTTGTTTGGGTTCTCCATCAGCTTTCTGTTCGCTCGCCCCTTCAGTAAGCAAGCTTCAACTTTCTGGGCCCCATAAACGTGTCGGCGTAGCTCATATCGGGCAGTGAAGACATTCTCTCTTGTATATCCTGGTGCAATCCATCCAGGAACTTCTTGGCTCGTTTCTCTTCGGTATTGACCAGCTGTAGAGCTGATCGGCGCAGCTTATTGAACCGCCATTCATACTCAATTACGGTCATGTTCCCTTGTTGGAGATTGTAAAATTCATGCTCCATATTATTACGGTAAACTTGAGGATAGTAATTGGCCATTACTATATCCTTGAACTCTTCCCAGGTAATAGCTTCCCGGTTTTCATTAGGTCTCATCTCCCAGTATCCATCCCACCAATGGTCGGCATCTTTAGTAAATTGGTAGGATGCGCAGATCACACGCTGCTCATCATTGCACCTTAAGAGACGAAAAATTCTCTCAAGTGCTCGTAGCCACTCTTCCACGTACTCGGGCCCTTCACTTCCCTTGAAGAAGGGTGGATGGTTTTGGCGAAACTCATGTACTATTCTTGTATGAGCGTCCGCATCAGCGTTTGGAGCATTCGGTGCGTTTGGAGGGGTTTGAACATCCCTTCTTGGAGGCATCCTTCAATTCCACCATGAAAAAATAATTTTAGCATTTATTCAATTTGATGAATGAAATCCTAATGCAAATCATATTATTGTACAAGGTAGCCAATGTACGATATAGGCATCATAATAATAAAATTTTTGATCATTGAACGAAAAATTGTCTTAAACTTGCAAATTAAATTGAATCAAATGCTAAATAATTGAAATAACGAATGCTAAATAATGAAATAAATTCAAGTCCCTAACGTATGGGATATTATTTTTAGTTTTTAAAAAAAAATGGAATTTTAAAACTTAAGTAATTTTAGTCTCCATATAATCCCGAGTCCTCGGACGGGTCTGACTCGAAATTTTCATCCATTTCTCCTTCATTCATGGCTCCATTTGGCTCGTTATTGGGTTCCGGTGCCGGTGCCGGCTCTGCAAGGTAACCTACCAACCGCTCTTCTTGCTCATTATGAATATCCCAGATATGATGTCCAGGAGGGTGGTTTGGCGGATACCATCTTGCGACTCTCATGAACAAAACGGCTGTGAACTGCATGTGGTCCACTTGCGGGACTTGGTGTTGAACCAAGTGATGCATAAGGTCAGCATGTATGGAATCGGCCATGTCTTTCCAAGCCCACGGTAACGTGCTGATGAGCTTTAATCCAGCCCAATAGTCAGTGATACCTACACCTACATCCTTAACTTGTCTCCATAATTGTAGCATGTGAGCAATGTGGGTGGGCAAGTCATGTCTGACGTCCCGGTGATAATTCATGTAGACTTGTTGTCTCGCCAAGTCACCCATCTAATGCGGCAATACTAATCATATAGGTTCGCAATAAAATTCTAAATATTCATCATTTATCATAAAGAAAAACCCACATTATTCATATAACATAAACTTTCATTTTATATCTCGCATGTCATCAATTTATGCAATTTATACTTTCATACCTTGGTTGAAGCGAGCGTCGTACTCGATGGATGCGTAGCAAGAGACTTTATTTAAACTTTTATACAATTGCAAAATCATATCATTCAAGCCACGAAATTCACTTATGTGCGGAAATAAAAATTTAAAATTTTTAAGCAAGTATACAGAATCGCATACCTGCTCTGATACCAATCTGTCACACCCCAAATTTTACCAAGGAAAATTTGAATGGTATTGGAAATAAAATATTAAATTGGGCATGATTAACTTTTTTTTTTTTTTTTACAAGTGAGAAGTAATTTGCAAACAAGAAGGAAATGGAAATGGGCTTAGTCCCATAAATTTAAACTATTTTGCAAAGTGAAAAATTAGCAAATAAACAACAAATCCCACAAGTTTTTTTTTTTACAAACTTTAGCAAACAATTTAAGCAAAAAATTTAGATGAGGGTTAGATCCTTTAAGTTCTGCAAATTTAGCCTTAGGATATTAAACGAAATATTATTGCAAAATGCTTTGAGAGAAGAACTACAAGCTCCACCTCAAGAGAAATTCATGTCAATTTAAACATACACGACCTATAGTTTCACATTATTTCGTTCAAAGGATATTAAATAAGGCATGACTAGAATTTTGCATTTTATTATATATGAAATATTTTATAAATAAGGGGAAAAAGAGATAGGCCCAATCCTATAAGTTTCAATGATCTAGTGCAAGCAATCCAAATAAGAAAGATTAAAAGGAAACAAGTCCATTAAGTTTCTACAAACTTTATTTATTTATTTTTTTTAGTTTGCAGAACTCTGCAAATTTCTAAGGAAAGGGTAAAGGGTTTTATTTCTACACTTTCTGCAAAATTCTAGGGAAGAACAGTAAGTTTCATTTCACAAAATTCTGCAAATTTTCTAGGGAAGGACAGTAAGTTCAACTCTGCAAAATTTCAAGTAATGCCACTATATCCTATAACTTCTGTTTGGACAGCAGATGGCATGCAATTTGAATTAACACCTCAATACCCCTAAGTTTTCCAGCCTGTCGTGTACCATTAAGTTTGACAGGGTGGGAGGCAATTCAAAAGAAGTAACCAAACTGAAATTTCCTACATGTGTGCCACGTATACACCCCGTCAGCCACACTACCTGCTAATTATAGCTAAAAAAAACACAAAAAAGATGTGATAATAATTTAGTCCCACCAGCGCACTTGTACAGCTAGGTACAAGTCTATCGCCAAAGTTTCACACCTCAAGCACACGACTGACCACCATACCCTTTCTTGTTTCCATTACTGATGGCAGAAATCAAAACATCAACCTGCATGCTAAGTGGTTCCAGTTAAGCACTCGATATTTCACACGAGACACTCCCCATTCAGCGAGTCAAAATTCTTAGTAACTCACTCGATTTCGAACACGATATTCCTCAAACGATATCATCGTAGATAAAATTTCATCAAACACTAATCAGGACCGTGTAAACAAATGCCAATCAAGTGAAACAGTTTAAAAGCAAGTATAAAAAAAAATGAGAAAGTTGGCAGCACAACCATGCTGCGTTAAAACTGAAGTTTATTAAAATGTTAGTTTAGTCTCCTCGCCTACGACCCCCGCTCGTACACTTTGCCACGCTCAACCTGCGATAAGAATATTTATTGGGGTGAGCAACCACACGCTCAGTGAAGATCTAAACATGCTTATATACATCGAACAATCCATATACAAGAATTGAAATCACTTACAATGCAAACTTATCATGTCATAATAAGGCACCTTTCGGCCCTTATCCGTGTAACTTTACGATATCGTGATTCGTTAGTAAGGCACTCCTTCAAAGCCCTTACCCATGCTATAGTATGACACCATTACAACCCATACCCGTGCTATAGTATGGCACTTATGCAGCCCATACCCATGCCATATAATATTTCATAACATTCAAGTATGATCATCAACTCGTAAGTGACAACAAATACAAGTTTAATTCAATTGGCACATACGTAATCATCTAACACATATAAGTATGAAAGAATCCCCACCTTTAACACTCGCGTAACCTTAAACTTGCGTACTAACGTCACAATCGTAGTCTCCTTCGAAACCTATAATTACATGACCGATCGTTACTATTTTAATACTGTAATACTATCATACAACAAATCTGCAAATTTTCGTAAGGGTTGCAGACTAATACTATTAGGGTTTGGGTTTATAGAAGAAGCAGAAAAGAAACGAAAAGAATAGATTTCAGTTTTATGATGAACGTATGAAGAATAGGAAAAGAAAAGAACAGAAAAGAAAGAGGAAATAAAGGAGTCAGTGTTTTACCTTTTCTCCTGTAGCAGCGTATGAACGAAAAATATTTAGAGAGGATGAGCGTAATATGAAACTGCTCAATTATTTATGGTTTATTACTGCAAGATCCTAGCGGATATTCTCCCAGCAGGGTTTTCAACAAACTTTCCCTCAAATAGAGGAGATGATATTAGGAAACAGGTATTTTCTTAATGGATAAAAAATATCAGCATGATTCTTGTGGAGTAAGTAAATTCAAATTTCTGCTTCCTTTTTGATCTCACGGCTGATTAAAATAAAGAATGGGCTGGGCTTGAATATGGCTTCAAAGAGTTTGAAGTAGTGGGCTTTAAAGATTGTGCCACGAAAGAAATTACAGTTTAAACTTACGTGTTTGAAACTTTTTAATTGATGTTGGGATAATTGATTGAGAAGTGGAGCTATTTAACAAGCTTTGGGATGAAGTTATTTAAATATTGTTCTGACTCTTTGAATTATCAGTTTCTAGCTGCACAAATAATATGCCATTTATTGAGTGTGTTCCTTTTTTTATACCCCTGCATAAAGTAGCTGTTCATTGGTATATTGATAATTTCTGATTTTGATAAAATGTTTTCAGTGGCAAAATTATGAATTATTGTTATAATGGGGAGATTGGTGTAACACGTTGATTTAGAAATGTAATCTATATTGTTTGGTGTTGATAGAAAAAGGGTATATTATTTAGGTTAGGAGATTTTCCAAGAGGTTGGATTATTGTAAAAGAATAGGATATTATTACCATCTGAGATTGGAAAATAATCTATGCTAGGTTAGCTTTTAATACATGTCGGTGGCACTCTTATTCTGAGGTGGGGTGGGTAGGGTTTTCTTCTAATCCACATCTAGAGCTAGAAACAAGTTATCTATTTGAAGGAGGTCCATTTACAGCATCACAGTGGATGGAACTTGAGCATCAAGCCTTGATCTACAAATAATATGGCGGAGGAACTATGAGTACAGTAGCTCAAAATGTATGGATATGTTTGCAAGCCATAAATCATTCTCTACTTACACGTGTGATACTCATCTCCTATTGAAAAACTCTCTCATTCCCTCTATTTACACTTTTATTTTCATTGATCCCAACCCAAATTTGCAACCTTATAAAAAAAATAGTCACTTACCAGTAATATTATAATACTTCAATAAATTTATCAAAATATTTACACCCTTATAAAAGTTGTCACTTACCAGTAATAATATAATATTTCAATTTCAATTTCTCAATAAATTTTTGGCGCGCATGTCTAAAAATAAATAAATATTTATTCATATTCCCAGATAATGGCAATAATTTATCTTTCCCAACAAGTTTTTTTTATTTGTCATACTATATAAATAATCATAAGAACAAAACTCTATCACCTCTTTAAAAATATTGTTAGACACTCAAAAAATTTAAAGCCACCCTTTAATTCATTTGGAATACATGAATTAGGTGATTGCAAAATAATACTTTATTCTTTTATGAATTATCCACACAAATATTTTATATAATTTTTTTCTAAATAAAAAATAATATTATATTTCAATGAAAATTTTATATTATTCCGTGAATCGCCTGATGTTGTACTTATAATAATAATAATAATAATAATAATAATAATAATAAAATTTTGGACACCATGAATGAAAATACCGAACACATTGTATTTATTTAAAAAAACAAAAGTATTCTGCATTCAAATATATTAAGACGGTTGACATTTTATATTAATTTTTATCATTATTTAACATTATTTTATTTATTTATATATTTTTTTAAAATTTTCATAGCTTGATCTGCAGTTAAAACTTAAATTAAAGTGAACTCCATGACTTTTACTAAGGGAGTGTTTTGGTCTTTTAACCAAGTTTGTAGACAAAAATAAAGTAATATATTTCAAAGTGTAAAAAAAAGATTTTTCCCTTAAAGTAAATTATGTATTTTTAAGCATTAAATACATTATAGAGTATTATACTATATGGTAGGGTATGTGAATTTTTTTTAAAAAATGATATGTACTGAAAGAGTGTATTTCTACTTTATCAATTAACCAATATCATAAAATTATACTTTAATATTATATATATTTTAATCATCAATAAACATACTTTATATATGTAAATATTAATTACATTTACATTAAATCCGTTTCACATAATCATTGCTTTACAAGAGATTTTTTTCATTTATTTATTTATTTTATTATTAATTTTAATATAATAATTTACATAATATTTGTTTGTGCGATTATTCCGCGCATTGGCATTACTAGTATATATAAAAGCAGAAAAGTCTCTATTAATAGAAAGTTTGGTGTTTTCCCACCCAAATTTTGTTCCATTTTTAGAAGGTGAATTTTTTATTCATTAATTAGAGCATGCTGCAATAAATGTGCTGTAGTGGATGTTGTGAAAAGTAATAATGCAGACGTAAATACATTAATTGCAGCTGATTAATGTTAATGGGGTGGCTTCATGTAATTAATGCAGGCATGATATGAGATTTATATGGGAAAGGCGGGGATTAATGACCATTACTCCGTATTTCTTTTTCTGATCAATAATCATTATTCATTTTTTTCCTATTTTAATTTACAGTTTTGATTTATTTGTTTTAATTTTTATTTTAATTTTACTCATTTCTTTTCCTCTTTTACTGCAAAGTAATAATACCATTTCCTCTTTTGCTCTTATATAGAAATTGAATATTGACGCAAGAAAGAAAATCAGTAAAGGAAATTATTAAACTAATCGAATATTTTACTATTCTCTATTTTTATTATTATTGTTATATATTATATTTCAATCTCACTCTATATTTTAAATCTATTTTAAAAGAAATAATTAGTCAGTTCAATCAAATTTTTAAGATCTTTAATTTAACATTTATCAAGAATAATAAATAATAAAATTTCCAGGCATTTTATTCAATATGAATAGAGTATAATTTATGTATTAATTAAAGAATAAAAAAAATAAAAGATCGATGCCTACACATCCTGTAGCCAATTAATTGATCAATAAGAAAAAAGAAAGAAAAGTAAATGAGCGAGGCTCCTGTGCATCTGGGCGCACAAAACACATTACGTTCGCCTTTGCAATTTTTATACCCCTTTACAATTTAAACTCCTAACAATACATAAGTTTAAATAGGATTAGAGGGGGAGAGTTGTATTCAAATGGGTACACTTGCCTCCTGGAATTTTTTCTTAAAATTCCTGCAATGCAATTATTACACCATTGAAACAATCTAAATTTCAAAATTTTGAAAATAACAATAGCAGATGCGTCTCACTTTTGCCCAACATCAATTTAAATTTCAAGAAGAAAAAAGAAAAGAAAGAAAAGCAGATGAAACGTTTCAGCTTTCCCAACACATCTTCAAATAATACACATTCTGCCATCATTTCAATCAGACAATCACTACCACATTAAATAAATTTCCTACTTCTCCAGCAGGTAGTTTACAATAGCGCATTATTATTTTTGGTTTGTTTGTTAAAATTTCTTACTGTTTGTATGGTTCCTCAGCTCCGGCGTCGGCATATGCCACCGAACTACACCACGCTCCATGCCAGCATTGTGGTGGTGAACTTTAAGTAGCCGCCGTTCAAGTCGGTGGAGATGCCGGAATGTCCCTGCCACGAAAAATGGGGTCGAAAATTAACAGACTGTGGTAATGAATATCACGATATTATATAGTTCCTCGTGTAAATAATAAAGAATATTATTTATTTATTTCCACATATGAATGATGTGGCATACATGCAAGCGGGGTTAGGACAACTCCTGCAGTTTTCTCTTTGCGGTTTTTCCATTTTGAATTAAGAAACCGAATCAGAAGAGAATGCATATACAAGCACAAACAAATAACGTAGAGGGAAACTGCGGTGAAACTCTCGCTGATTCTTTTCTCTCTCGTTTTTCTTCATCTAAGATTAGTACAAACTCGTGAACATTTATCTTTCAACCCCATGTTGAAGATTGGATCCAGAGACTGCAACGTGAGTGTCAATCGGTTCTCAGTACCCTTCCGCTGCAATACAATCCATTGTTGAGAGGTAATAGGATTCCTCTCTATGCATGCTGATGAATGTGTGTTTCCAACATTGGTATCAGAGCCAATGATTGGTACTTCAGTTTTCTCTTTGGAATTCATGAGTATGGTATCCTGCTTTCATATTTTTTAATATATTCTCACATGGATTTTGTTTGAAGTTATATGATTGGTGAATTGTGTGACTTTAATGGGTTATTTATGTGAGTATAAGGCAGATTATGTTTTTTAAAATGACTATGTATACATGACAATGTGATTCACCATTAAACTTACAAGTGTGTATTTTTTGTCATTTTTTTATGCAAGAAAAAGCAAGTTTTGTTTATACTACTGGATAAGGTCTCGTCGAGAGGAGTCCGTCAGTATTTTTCGTTCATTTTTGGCCTTCTAAAACTCCAGTTATGATTTTTCAAAGATTTTCACGAAACTGGGCTTAATTGCAAATTTTCAGAAACTTCAAGGGTTGGTTTTTGAAAATTAGAAACTATTGAGGGACATATATTCAATTATCATAAACTATTTTTGTATTTGGGTCGGACCAGGTCGGTTCGGTCTCACCGGGTCAGACCCGGAGATACCTGATCGGGCCAGTGGGTCAGCCCGTATCCAGATCTGACGGGGGACCACCCGGAGGCGCATCGCAAACACGCTCCGGCACCGGCAGTACGTCGGCGGCACGTGAATTCCACGCACTGGTACTTGCACCGGCACGTGTATTACACGTGCCGATGGCTGCCGTCTCCGACAGTAGCGCGTGTGGGACACGTGTCGGAATTCAGACGCTGCAGCAGCGCGTGGCGGCGTGTGGACGCACTTGAAAGCGCGTGGGTGGCGTGTGAACGCGCGTGGGATGTCCAGTTGGTTCCTGGCGGCGCGTTAAGGCGTGTGGAGGCATTTTTCGGCGTCTGTCTGGCTTTTTCTGACCTGTTTTCGATGCGTGGAGTCCGATGGTGATGTTTTCGAGAGCGTTTGACGTCATCTTTAGTGTGTATGTGTGGTTTTACTTCGTTATATGACATTTTTGTTGAATAAAAACCTTTATGGTAGCTATTTGGTTGCATTTTATGTTGATTATGCACCTTATAATGTCATTTAATCATAAGTTCATTGTAATGTTGAATTGTTCAAACTCTTGTAGCCTATGAAAGTGGGAGCCAATAGAGTTGAACTTATTCACTTGTGAATATGCCTATTGCATCTTGGAAATTTGTTTCCATGTGCATTATATGGAGAGAAAATTCATGTGATATAATTTGACTAACACGGGTGTGTTTTTGTTTTGGTTGCTCATTTTTCATAGGCATGGCATCAAGGAGAAGAGCAGTTTCAACAAGGGAAATCAAAACTAAACGGATAGTCCTTAATGAATTTCTGAACTACAAAATGAAACCACAACACAACGTTAGGGACCATGCATTTGAACTGTTTGAACGATACAACCATTTGTTGTTCTTGATCGATAAAAAGCTTCTCCCATCTAGTGAGTATAAAAAGATTTCTAGTCGTGAGACCTGGGCTAACACTTTACCTTCCTACTTGCAAAAGGAGTTTTGGGCTCAAAGAAATACTTATAGTGTGGAACCAAATGGTCTTCAATTGATGTATGATCTGATGATTGCTTCTTTAGAAGAAGATAATAGACAAGCACTAAGATCAGCTTGCTTAAGTATGGGTGGGATTCGACGATCTGATTTTCCAAGACTGAAAAGTCGAAGAAAGGATCAGATTAAGAATCATCTTGCAGATCCTTTGGTACGAGCTATCAATAGTGTGGGGATTAGAGATTTTGATTATATTCGTTATTTTAAATCAAGTGACGTATATGGAGGTTCCATTCGTAGACGTTTATAATTCCATTTTCTAATTGAATACTCGAGGAGTTCATTAGAATTTATGTGTTCTCAGACTTGATTTATTTACAATGATGGATGGTTGTTGATGTTCTATTTATTAGTGGCTGTTCAATATTAATTGTTGATTACTTGAACCTTAAATGTGTTTTACGTTTTGAAACAAGTATCTAGTATTATGATACTTGATGAGATTGATGATTAGTAGTCTCCGAGCTATTTTTCGAGATTAAGTCTTGTGTTATTGATTGAGATGTTTTTGTTTAAGCTTAACTTAAAATTTGATAAAACATTATTAACGTACTGAATCACTTTAATCTCTATTAAAATCATGGCATCGAAATCAATTATCGCTGAGTTAAACAAAGGAGAAAAACTCAATGGTGACAACTATGACACTTGGCATCATAAGATTTGGTACGTGTTAGATGAGCAAGACGCATTAGACGCTATAAACCAAGTCATGGCTGATCCAGGTGTGGGAAATGGAACTCAAGGGAGACGTGACCAAGAGGCATACCTTGCTTGGAAAAAGAAAAATTTCGTTGCCCGTGGTATCCTCGTTAGCTCGGTAATCGATCCGATGATTCATGAGTGTGAACAACATCCCACTGCACATGATATCTGGGGGTATCTGCATGAAAAATATAGTGGAACATCGGTTACGAGGCTTTGACAGTTAACTATTAAGTTTGATACATACAAGAAGAAACCTGATCATAATATTAGGCAACATCTCAGGGAGATATCTAATATGATAATCGAACTTAAGACTGCTGGTCACATTCTATCTGATGAGCAACAAATCCAAGCACTGATCCGCTCTGTACCTGATCGTTGGGAACATCTTAAGGTTAACTTGACTCATAATGAAAGTATTAAAACTTTCAATGATGCTGCTCGTCATGTTGAGTTAGAAGATGAGAGGCTTAGAGCCTCAAAGCCAGCTTCTGGAGCTTTCTATGCCGGTTCTACTTCCAAAGGAGTTTCGGGCTTCAAAAGGAAAAGAAATTGGAGGAAGGGCAAGAAGAGTAAACGATCTGACGGTGAGAAACATGACAACTACCCAACAACCAAAACTAGTGAACAGAAGAAGAAAAAGAAGCAAAACAATAAGAATAAAAAGGATAAGAGCAAAATGTCATGTTTCAATTGTGGAAAGCTTGGTCACTTTGCACGTGAATGCCCTGAGCCCAAGAGGGACAAGGTAGATTCATCTTATTCTTTTGCGTGTGAAATTAATGTCTCAATAACTGTCTTGTTAACTGATTCTTATCCGTTGTGGATTATAGACTCAGGAGCAACGGACCATGTGATGAGAGACAGAGGAGTTTTTGTAGATTTCCGTCGTGTTCCAAAGAGGACTAGGTGGATATATGTGGGAAACAATGGTCGAGTCAAAGTCAAAGGACTTGGGACTTGCAAACTGGACCTTGACAATGGTTGGGCCTTTATTCTACATGATGTTCTCTATGCTCCAGAAATCACACGGAATCTAATCTCTGTTTCAGTTTTAGTTAATTTGGGTTATAATGTATTATTTACTAAAAATACTGTGGTAATTAGCATTAATGGTACTTGTTATGTATCGGGATATATGAATGATGGTTTTATGGTTTTAGATTGTAATAGAATGACTTTTAGGTATTATGATGATTATTCATATTTACTAAATGCTTGTTCTTCTAGTAATGCAAATGTGAATGATAATATTTGGCATGCTAGATTGGGTCATATTGGGCAAGATAGGATGAATAGACTTGTAAAAGAAGGATTGTTGAATCTTTCTTCAAAAGTTGTATTATCCAAATGCGAACATTGTCTTGCTGGAAAAATGATTAGAAAACCGTTTGGTAAAGCCATTAGAGCTGAATCTCCATTAGAAGTAATCCATTCCGATATATGTGGTCCTGTAAATGTGAGAGCACGACATGGAGCTCATTATTTCATTACGTTCATTGATGATTATTCCCGTTTTGGATATGTCTATTTGATATCTCATAAGTCTGAAACATTGGACTGTTTTAGACGATATTTGAGCAATGTCGAAAATCAAAAGGACAAATCTATCAAAGTTTTAAGAACTGATAGAGGACGTGAATATCTATCAGAATAATTTAAGGAATTTTGTAATGAAAAAGGAATAATCCGACAATTAACCATTCCTTATACACCTCAACAAAATGGTGTTGCTGAAAGAAGGAATCGAACTTTGTTGGAGATGGTGAGATCCATGATGGCACAAGCTAATCTACCAATCTTTTTTTGGGGAGATGCGTTACTCACGGCGGCTTATGTGCTTAATCGAGTGCCTTCTAAATCAGTTTCTTTGACTCCATATGAACTTTGGATGGGTAGAAAATCTGACTTAAGTAATCTTAGAGCTTGGGGATCAGCAGCTTACGTACATGATTTATCAAGTCAGTATGGAAAGTTGGGTCCCAGAGGCAAGAAGTGTATCTTCATAAGATACTGCGAACATTCTAAGAGTTACGTGTTCATAGGAGATCAAGATGGGAGTTTAACTGAGACAGAATCACGTAATGCTCATTTTCTGGAAATGGAATTTCCTAGTAGAGGGGGCATCAGGGATGCCGAACCTATTTTCGAGGTAGTAGAAAACCAATTCCTATAAAATCCAAGTGGGAGTAGTAGTTTAGCTGATAGTGTGGATCTTGATAGATATTTGCCAATTGAGGATCAAGCGATTCTCAATGAGAGTATTTTGTCTATAGAAGATCATCAACAGCTATTTCGGAAAAGTTCTAGGAAACATGTGCCCAAAAGGCATTATGATATTGAAGGACATGCCTTTTTTGTTTCACCAGAAAATGGAGATGTTTCTCCTGTTGATGAGGAAGAGCCCAGAAATGTGAAAGAAGCTCTGACTTGTCCGGCGAAGGAGAAATGGATGAAAGCGATGAAAGAGGAGATGAAGTCTATGAAGTCAAATCAAGTATGAGAACTTGTAGATCTTCCAAACGGACGAAAGACAATTGGGAATAAATGGATTCTCAAAATCAAAAGAAAGTCTGATGGCTCAATAGAGAGGTACAAGGCTCGCTTGGTGGCAAAAGGTTATACTCAACAAGATGGTATAGACTACGAAGAAACTTTTTCACCTGTAATGAGGTTTGCCTCGATTCGTCTACTATTGGCTATAGTGGCTGGTATGAATTTAGAATTACACCAAATGGATGTTAAGATCGCATTTCTCAATGGAGAATTAGAGGAAGAAATCTACATGCAACAGCCTGTAGGATTTATTCTTCGAGGTCAAGAGGATAAAGTTTGTAGATTGAAGAAGTCAATCTACGGACTCAAACAATCCTCTAGACAGTGGTATTTGAGGTTTCACAATACGAATATCTCATATAACTTCGTTATGATATATGAAGACCATTATGTTTACGTTAAACAGTCCAATAGTAGTTTTGTGATTCTATCTTTGTATGTGAATGACATACTACTAGCTAGTAATAGAAAAGAGTATCTTGAAACCATAAAAAGATGATTATCTTTAAACTTCAAAATGAAAGATATGGGTGAGGTAGAATACATACTTGGTGTGAAGATCCATAGGGATCGTTCAAAGAAGTTATTGGGTTTGTCTCAAGAGACTTACATAAAAAAACTTTTAGAACGGTTCAAGATGGAAACTTGCAAGCCCATAGATACTCCCATAGTGAAGTCAACACATGTGTCCCAAGACTCAAGATGAAATCAATAAAATGTCCAAAGTGCCATATGCCAATGCGATTGGAAGTCTTATGTACGCAATGCTGTGTACAAGACCAGAAATTTGCTATGCCGTTGGTCTGGTTAGCAGGTATCAATCCAATCCGGGGAAGAAGCATTAGATGGCTGTTAAAAGAATTTTCAAATACCTAAAAGGGACTGCAGATTATTCTCTTTGTTATCAAGGGAATAACAGTACACTAAATGAGTATTCAGACGCTGACTGGAGTGGAGATTTAGATGAACGTAAATCAACTTCTGGTTATGTCTTCTTGCTCAACAATGGAGCAATCTCATGGTGTAGCAAGAAATAGAATCGCATCACATTATCCACAATGGAAGCTGAGTTTGGGGCTTGCGCATCTGCAGTTCAAGAGGCCATCTGGTTGAGAAGATTCATGAAACACTTGGAGGTCTTAAACACTTCAGTGGGAGCTGTTTTAATCAATTGTGATAATCAAGCGGCCATTGCTTACACAAAGGACCCCAAATATCATGGAAAGACTAAACACATTGATACTAAATTCAACTTTGTTAGAGATATTATAGAAAAGAAGAAAGTGATTCTTAAATACATTTCTACTCGTTTAATGTTAGCAGATCCTTTTACCAAACCAATTCCCAGAGATGTATTCGTAGGACATGTAAAAGGATTGAGTTTGCGAAGGATTTAAAACGATGTATTGAATATGTTTATGTATGTTAATGGAATGGTTAATGACTTAACTATTTATATATGTTTTATAAATTATATGTGATGATTCATGTATAATAGTATGTCGGCAAGTTACGATTGGCTCTCTCATACGAGCAATCATCTCTGGCTAAGTGGGAACGCAGAGATGAGATTACGATAATTAATGTGATCGAGATAGATTTAGCCACGAATCTAATCCAACTTGTTATAAAGCTAAATCGATGGAGATCATATACGTGGGAGGAAGGATATCCGAGTTAAGTGTATGGGACACACTTGAACTTTGATTTACACGATGTCTATATTAAAATAAAATACGACATACACTTTCATGGAAAGAAGTTAAAGACATTGTGACAAGTGTTTTAGGAAAACGACTTGTGCTGAGTTGACCACAAAAGGATTGAGAATATTATTCCCATTTTCTCAAATAGTATGAGTCTTTATCTATTAGTTACCCTTATGACTTTCTGCTATATTCTAAGTCTTCACTTTAGTGTTGCTACTTTAGCATGTTACTAAAAGAGCTATGGTTAATAACGGCAATGCGGTGCATATCTAGGAAAGCAGCTGCAGTGGGAGACTGTAGATATTTAGTGAGACGAGAAGAATATCTTAATTTAACATATACTATTGTGATTCATTGACTAGTCAATCAAGTAGGGTCTTGATTATGAATACATATTTTTTTTTGCAAAAGGGTTGAATATGCTTTGACAAATTTAGGGTTTGAAAAGAGATATGTCAACTTATGTTAAATATTCAAGAGTTCTGGGGTATAGCAAGCTTGTTGAGTTCCTTCGATAAACTGGTTGAGTTGTTATATATCTCTAACAAGTGTATAGCAATTAAAACTCATATCTCGTGGGTCACACAATATATTAATCTAAATAAGAATATGATTCATGGAGAAAATGAATCAAGAGATTTTTGATTTCATATGTGAGTGGGAGATGTAAATAATAAAGAATATTATTTATTTATTTCCAAATATGAATGATGTGGCATACATGCAAGCGGGGTTAGGACAACTCCTGCAGTTTTCTCTTTGCGGTTTTTCCATTTTGAATTAAGAAACGAAATCAGAAGAGAATGCATATACATGCACAAACAAATAACGTAGAGGGAAACTGCAGTGAAACTCTCGCTGATTATTTTCTCTCTAGTTTTTTCTTCATCTAAGATTAGTACAAACTCGTGAACATTTATCTTTCAACCCCGTGTTGAAGATTGGATCCAGAGACTGCAACGTGAGTGTCAATCGATTCTCAGTACCCTTTCGCTGCAACACAATCCATTGGTGAGAGGTAATAGGATTCCTCTCTATGCATGCTGATGAATATGTGTGTTTCCAACACCTCGCATCAAATGTTATCAAGTTCAAAAATCTAATGCCTATCAACATCCTCTAGCTTTATTAATTGATGATATTTATTTTGTTAGTGTGCTATTCACAATTTTGGGATAATTTGTTTAATCTACTCATACTCACCATTGTGTGTTCATGATTACGATTTATCTACTTGATTGACTTATTCAGCATGGTAGATTTTCATTCTGGAGTGTCTCAGATGTCTTTCGTTGATTTTTAGTGTTGCAGACTCAAACCACAGCCATTATTCTACTTCACAAACGAACATATCCATCTGTAATCGACGAATTCATGAATGCCGGTGCAGTTCACACACAATGGTGGAGGGTGGGTGTCGGAAGGATAAACTGAAGAAGAGAGAGAAGGGCCTTTTAATGGCAAAAAATCCATTAAAGGGATGTAGAGACAGAAAAATGTGGAATAATTCAGAGGGGAAGCCATAGAAAGGTATAAAACTGCAGAAACCACAACATGGGTGGCATCTAAGGTAGGAATGTTTAGTCTGAATTTCTTAGTTTAAAGAAAGTTAATTAGGCCATTTTTTGGAATATGATGATACTAAAAACGATGAGTTAAATTTGTGACAAAATATTTAATATTAAATGACTAAATGAAATTAAAATAGTTGAGTCAAAATCAACTTTTATTTTAGCTGTATATACTCTTACAGGGTCGAAGGAAATGCTGCAGCTTTATGGGGTTGGTCTAAAGATGATATCTTCACAGAGTTTAGGAAATGTCCTAACTGTTTGCAAAGGTGAGTTTGTGGAGTTTAATCATAATTTCTCATGCTTGATGCATTTTACATGCTTATGGAAGGTTTCCTTTTTATATTTTTTCCTAGACAACTATACTAACATAAAATCTTGCAATTGGAACCATGTTTGATGACGCTAGAGAAAATCTTAGCTGCATCTTGAAGTTAAATAATTTAAATCCTAAAATTGGGATTTTTTAAATTTTTATATTTTTCAGCATGATAATGATTAATGAAGCTGATGAAATGAAAGAGGAATATAATGTGGAGTATGCATATAACTTGGAAGATGAGTTCTGTGGCAGTTATCTTGGTGGCTCTGATTCTTACGTGGATGAATAAAATTTCTGAGAAGGGTATTAGTACTGATTCTGTAATTTAATATATACTTTTATTTACAATTCTTGCACCTGCATATTCTTTTTCTTGGTGATTTGTTGTTACACCTTTCTCTTTCACCCCCACACTGTTTCCCCTTCTTGAAACCACACTTAAGAAAGCTTGAGAATTAATTGTGTACTGAATTACTAATTAATTAATATAGTTTGAGTTGGTTCATAAATTTTTTGTGTGTACTACATCTAATTATATTATTCATAAAATAAAATTTGTAGTTTGCAGTAATATTATTGTTGAACAAAAATGTTTAAGGATGAATAAATAATCTATATACATATAACCATCTTTTCTACCTATATTTAGTTATAATAATAATTTAACAATGTAAATTTATAGCATTGGTTCATAAATTTATAGCTGTTCTTTTAGAGTATGGAGTACTATTATTAAATTATTTATTTAGTAGTTATAAAGTTTTGTGTTGGGTTAGAAGTTTTGTGAACTCATTTATAAACGAGCACACTCATGAAGAAAATAAGGGATGGAGAAAATGTATACAATTTGAGTTGAGAGATTGTAATTATGATACTGAAAGTATATATCATCAATAAATATATTTTATACTCCCTCCCTCCGTACTATTTCAATCTTTACATATTTCTAATTTGGGTGTCCCATTTTAATTTTTACATTTCCCTTTTTAGTAGTTAGGAGTTAGGACCCACACAAATTAATTTTTTCTCTCTCCATAACCCAGACTTCACACTAATACACCTACCCACTTTACATTAAAATATTACTTCTCTCACCTCACTATACATTAAAATAATACATTCCTTAATCTACGTGCAAAAAGTAAACGTAAAGTTTGAAACGTGATGGAGGGAGTATATAACAATAATATTTAAATTTATTTCACATAAGCATTGTCTTACAAGAGACTTTTTTTCTTTATTAATTATTATTATTATTATTAACTTTTATACAATAATTTAATTAATATTTCTCGTGCAATTATTCCGCGTTTCGCGCGGGTGTATTACTAGTATATATATATAGTAGATATTAGGTGCACCCGAGTGCAAGGGTACGGGTGCACCTATATGTATATAACTTTTTATTTTATTTTGTATACATGTTATTCTATTTTGTATACGTGTTTCTTAATAATTGTATCCTTTTTTTACACTAAGTTTTTCATTAAAAAACTAGCATCCATATGTGTATAACTTTTTATTCAATAGTGTATACATGTTTTTTAATAATTGTTATATATTTTACACTCAATTTTTCATTAAAAAACTAACAATTAAATTGCATACATTTTTGTTCATAATTGTACTCCCTCCGTCCCACGGCAAGGGTAGTTTTTGCTTTTTGGCACGTGGATTAAAGAGTATTATTATTTAATATGCAGTAGGTCGTTGTATTAGTGGAAGTATGGGCCCCATGTTTTAATTGTAAGGGGATGAGTGGGTCCCATGTGTGTAAAAAAGGAAATGGGTGGGACGACCAAAATGGAAAAAAAAACTCTTGCTGTGGGACGGAGGGAGTATATGTTTTTGTTTATATTTATATACTGTGCACCCGGGTGCACCCTATCTTAGGGTGCACCCGGGTGCACAGTATAATTAGTCATATATATATATATATATATATATATATATATATATATATATATATATATATATATATATATAATTTACTTAATGAACAAAATTTATTTTCTTTAAATTGTCAGATTAATTAAATATTTCGTGTAGTTTTTGTTAAAATATAATGAAATACAACACTTATTTGAAGTTCCATTCAAATCCGTTTGAGTTTTAAAATATACACTTTAACCATTAAATTTTAATTTGACAAAATTAACTTCTTTTTGAGAAGCTTTTAAGCTAATTCTTTCTTCTAGTTTATTTTAAAAAAAGTTTGTTTCAAAAAGAAATTTAAATTACTAAACCATTGAATAAAATAATTCGTAATTATCCTTTCTTTTAGTTTATTTATTTAAAATTTATATATATATAATTAAAGGGAAATTTTCAATTTTAGTCCCGTGAGAATGAACCATTGTGAAAATAGTCCTTTCTCCAACCACATTAGTCCTATAAGAATTTTTAGTTATTTCCGTAAAAAACTAACAAACATAAACATTAGAGCCACATGGCTGTTAAGTGTATTATTTTAGATGTCAAAATCTTTTTATTTTATCCTCAAAATTCTAGGTCTTCTCTTCTTTATCGTATTCTTCCTTTCCTCTAACGCCGTCGGATGAATCAGAATACAGTTCAGAAGCTGAGATCTCTCAACGCGTTCGTAAATGGCAGATGCTCCACATGAATTCTGTTGGAAATGACCAGTAATTGTACTAATCCACCTCCAAGATCTCCAGCTTCTTCATCCAACCCACTCTAATGAAGAAATTGGAGAAATCTCTGTTCAACTTCTTCCAAATATTCTCACTGTACAAGAATCTGTCCTCGGTGTGCCGTTTCCACAACTCGTCGATTCTTTTTAGGTCCTCCGTGATAAACTGCACCTTCGAGAAGAAGACGTACCCATGCTTCACGGCGGCGTCACCGGCGAGGGCTATCAAGAGGCGCTGCATCTCCTCGTCCACCTTCTAGAAGTCATTGGCGAACAGGTGCTGCGGGAGAAGGTCGAAGAAAATGTCATTTTGGGAGGTGGAGGGGTTGGGCGTGGGGATGGAGAATGTGGCAGAGGCATCAGCGAAGGAGAGGGAAAGGGGCGAGGCGGAGGAGGTTGGTCAGAGGAAGGAGTTTGTGGCTGCAGTAGCGTGGTGGGAGGGCCGTAAGGAAATTGATTTAAGAGAAATTGATTTGTGGCTGGGTTAGTGTCCATTCTTATTTGTTCTTGTGGAGAGCATAGAATGGACAAGATCTCAGAGAAGTATGGGGTTGGAAGCAGATCTCAGAGATATATGCGTTGGAAGCGATTGTGGAGAGTTCATTAGTTGTGGTGTAAAAGGTGAACGTCAGAAGAAACAAGATTGTGACTCTTGCACCAAGAGAGGTTGCTGCAAAG
Organism: Pogostemon cablin; assembly: GCA_023678885.1. NCBI lineage: Eukaryota > Viridiplantae > Streptophyta > Magnoliopsida > Lamiales > Lamiaceae > Pogostemon > Pogostemon cablin. The sequence continues at coordinate 20,297,979 of CM042962.1, forward strand.
ATATTCTCTTCAATCCAAATGTTTTTACTTAATTTAAGCTAGCAGGGAATCCAGACGTAGCATATATGATCTTTCAAAATCCGTTGTTGAAAGGAAATAATATTGTTCTGTCCTCTCTTTTCACTGTCGAATTTTTTGTGATGAATGCTTACTTTTCAAGATGATTTATATAATTGTTAGAATTTTTTGTTGAAAGTTTGCAATGTAGTCAATCCTCTTCAATTGGGTTCCCTGTAGCTTTGCCCGATACTTGGTAGAGTTGGATGTTTCCATCCAAAATTTGAGTTAACGGTTTCTATTAACAAACTAACGGATGTGACCAAATATGCCAGTTTTAGATTAGTCCATAGGTATGGGACTATTAATGCTCACCATTAATTCTCATGGTACTAAATTTACAATTTTCCCTATAATTAAACGTAAATTATAGAAAATAAAAATTTATTATAGATACATATATATTTTTTTGTCATATACACCTTATTTATATTTTTTTTTTGTTTCAATTATAAAGTGATGCAAATGTGTGGAAATTGATGCATATAATAAATGTTAGAGATAATTAGGAGAGATAAGTTTAGCTATTTAATAAATAATAAAGAACAAAAGGTTAGATTAGTAATTATAGACATGCAATTAATATTTCTATATGAATAGATTCTATCCATCATGCTTTATCGTAAATTAAATATCACACTTAAAGATTTTGGACCGAAGTGTAGCTCCTAGTCTAACTCCTCGTGGACTGGGCTCCTCACTTAAGTGAGAGACTCATGTTCGATTCCCCTGGAGAACGAATTAGGAGGGGAGTTGTAAGGAGAGCTTGGAGAAAGGGATTGTAAGGATGCTTGGTGTAACTACTAACTATAATAACAACTAACGTTTACCTATTTAAAAAAACTCCTCTTGGACTTCTTTTTCTTTCTCCATTTCCTATGTTACCATTTAAATCCATCAGAATTGCATCCCCCACCCCCCTCTCTCCTTTTTACGCTAGTTTTGTCTCTCGCGAACGGCGAGAGTTCTATTATATGTGATGTCTTTATTTTAAAAATATATTTTATATTTTATTTATATATATATATATATATATTAGTTTTTTCATCTTACTTTACTATTAAATGTATTTTTTTACTTTAGTGTTAAAAAGATGAATATTCAATTAATATAAAAGGAAACGATCATAGTAAAATATTTTCAATCCAAAATCGGAAAAATGAATAAAACTATCAATTTGATTTGCTAGTGTTCAAACATGAACGACGCCAGGTTAGTGTTGCTTGTCCTATATGCCGCCCAATTCTCTAACAAATACAACCCTTTTGATAATTTCTTCGCATGAAAAGAGCCCTTTGAAAAAGCTTCTCCATCGGACCTAAATAAATTTTCTATCAATTAGATACCTTAAAATATATATAACAATAAAAAAGGATAGCAATGTATCATAATAAGAATTTATTTAAAATCATACTCCTATTTATATAACAAAAATATTAAATTCATGATTAGTTGTATATTTAATTAATAATCAAATATCTTTCTCATATCTTTTAATTATTTTTTTATTGAATAACTAAACCAAATTATTAAAAAGTTAAAACTCAATTAATTTTTTATTGAATAACTCAATCAAAACATATCATTTTTAATTATTTTAAATATTAACTGTAAATTATTAATTAGAGGGACCTAATAAAATATTAATTAAAATATTAAATTACTTAATATAAAATATTAATTGTAAGATTTAAAATTTTTAAACATATTTATAAAAATATTTTTTATTAGAATTAAAATAATAAATTTTAATTTAAAATACATAAAATATTCTTATTAGATTAATTAAATCATTACAAAAAATTACTTAAAATATAATATTAGTTGCAAGATTATAAAATCTTAATTACTTAAATAAAATATTAATTGCATTATGAAGATTATTAATGAGAGAGATTAAACAAAATAGTATTTAAAATATTAAATTACTTAAAATAAAATATTAATTTAAAGATTAACGTGAGAGCGCCACATACACAATTTTTCTAAAAACGAACGTGGCGACACCATATATACAAAAGTTTTCAAGGAGGAGCGTGGTGCCGCCACATATACAAATCCAAGAATTTATTTTTGACAAGCGCTTGTAAATTAATATATTTATGATTAGTTTGTGTTTTTATAGCAAAACTAGCAACATAACCATGCGTTGCACGGACATATTATGTACAAAATTATACTCCCTTTGTCTCGCCAAAAGGTGGTCATTTAATTTTTGTGTGCAGATTAAGAAGTATTATCATTTTATATGTAGTGGGTAATTGTATTAGTAGTGAGCGGGGGGTTACATGTGGGGCATTTTTATTAAAAGTGAGAAATTAAGATATTTGGATGAGATGCCCTATATAATAAAATTGAGACCTTTCTGTAGGATGGAGGGAATATATAATTCTAAATATTTCATCTTACAGGTTTATATTTTATATTTTTGTTTGTTTCAAAATAAGGTTTAAATTTCATTTCTCATCAAGTGAGACCCAAACAAAATATTTAATATATCTTCATGAATCTCATACACAATACTAATTCAACTACTCAGTACAATTAGAATACCCGCTTGTTAATCAATATCATAACATCCACTTTAAATTATTTTCACAATCACAATAGCAATTGTTTAGTTTAATTATAATCACCTTGAAAATTTTATATTGATCTATTAACATATTTGCTTTATAAATTCATTAATTTAATTTGTTGTTATCAAACATGAAAGAATGATTTGAGTGAGATATTTATAAATGAATGAATGGATTTCAAATTTTGAATTTATATTTGATAAGTATTTTTTAGATATTTTATTATTATTATTTTTTCAAACTACCCCTACCACCCCACACCCCAACTCGCCTACCCGCCCCCTTTCCCCATCGCCCCCCAACCCATTTCCGCAAGCATATGTCGGGATTTGGATCTTCTCTATTTAAGAATCTGTAAATTCCGTAAACTTTCTTTCATCCAAACCATTTATTATATCTACGATCCATATCATGACACATCATCTCTAAATATGAAAGCCCCTATCTTTAAGCATGTTCTTCCTTTATTTATTTATTAACTTATTTCGGTTCATTTTGCACACGTTCCTCCGCTTTTATTTTTTTATTAATTAATTATTATTTATTACAATAATATTATACCATTAAAATTAAAATTAAATTCTAATAATAATTATTAAACTTTAAAATATAATATATCATAAATCACAATTGTGAAATTACAATTACACTCTTCGAATTAACATTAAATCCTAGCTAAGAGACCAAAAAAAATTACAGTTGTAATTTGTAAGTAAATATTAAGAAATGGACAAAATATATTCTAATTCATAAAAATTCAGAAAAAAAAAAACAGCAAAGAAATTGATCTTAAAATAATTAATAAAAAATGTGACGCGGCATGTTATGAATCCTATGACGTAATGAATGGTTTAGATAAGGAGAAATTTACAAAATTTACATTGGAGAGGATCCAAATCCCATATGTCGTCACATCCCAACCCACCCCAGACCACCCAGAACCCATCCCCACACCCAAAAATAAAAATTAATATTTTTTTTTATATTTATTAAAAATATAAGTTTAATTTTAATTCTAAAATTTTAAAAAATAATTATTGAAAAAACAAAAAAAAAAATAATTATTGAACCCATGGATTTGAAAATCCTTCCATAAATCTATAATACAAAATCAATTTATTTGCAATTCCATTGGATTTCAAATGAAAATTAATAGTTTGTCCAATTATAATTCACTCCTGTTCGCATACAATTTATTGTCATCTTCTCATGTATTCTCTTCTACATATCCTCAAAGAAATCAAATAACTAAAGTTACATTGTTTACTCGTGTATTAAAATATTTTGAGAAGCTAAAATCCCCGATCATGCTTAATTTGGCCCAACTCATTAAGGATAGTTACGCATCCTAATCTAGATGAAAATAAGTCTCAACAATAATCACAATGCAAAAAATGTGTAAACCCCTTAGGCGCCCCTATTATTAGTAACATGTTTATTCTCATATTTTTCATGTGTAATATGCGTCAACAAACTTTTGTTATATATCATTAATAATGTGCTCTTAAGAGAGAAAATAATCGATACACTTGTCTTGCAGCCAGTATTCGGCATTCTTTTTGAATCAAGAGATCATATCATCTCAGTAATAAAAATAAATTTACCACCGGTATTGACCCAAGAAAACGCAACAGTTAATATAAACAACGTGTTTAGACAAATGCAAGCAGCTGCAGAAAAGTTCAACCCACCTATACTACGGTGCATTGCACACTGTAATGATATTTTAAATTTTTTTTTTTAAATATACATCGAAGCTTTATGATTTAATTGCATGCACCGAAGACTTTTAAATTAAATGCTCACCTTTAGTGAGAACATATTAGGAAAGAAATTCAAATTATTTAAAAAATATTCACATTTAAAAAGACCATTGAAGTACATTCTAATTCAAGAACACTATAATGAGAATTTTAATAACTCATACATTTCCTCCAAAAGAATAAAATGATGATACATAGGTGGATCATATAAAACCCTAAACTCACTCTAAAATAAATCTTAAACCCTAAACCCAAAAGATCAAGACAGCAAAAACCAACAATCATATATTCCAAATATCAATCAACAATGGTCATATTCTCAGTTAGAAATGCTACATAAAAAGTACCATGACAACATCTTTTATAAATAGGTAAGTATTATAAATAGGTAAAAAGCAAGAAATGATAAGTGGATCATATAAAATCCTAAAACCCTAAATCCTACAACCCACAACCCACCCTAATCCTTAAACCCACCTAAACCCCTAAAACCTTAAACCCTATTAAATCCCTAAACCCTTAAAACCTATTCTTAAAAGTTAAAATTTGACCATTCATGAAATAATATTTACTATATGCTCTAATTTTTTAAAAATCTATTACTGTGCAACGCACGGGTAAGTTTCAAGAATTCTATGACTTGTTTATTAAAATTTAGAATAAAAAGCTTAGAAATATAATGTCCCATGTTAGCAGAATATTTCTGGTGCCATCAAATATGGTGTCTCATTGCAAAATTTAACGTCATTCAGTTTAGAAGTAAAAGGAAACACAAATAAATAAATAATTTTTTATAAGCATACAAAGAAATCCACCTTTGGCAATCTAAAATCTCTCGGTTTAACATTAGGAAATTTTGTAAAAAAATCAAATAAGATAGTGTGGTACCTTGAAAAATTGGTTGAATAACATAAAACCTTTCGATATTATCCCTGATTGTAACCAGTAGCAGATTCTTGCCATTTAATAGAAAACTGCGACATGAGTACAACTTAAAAAAAATAATAATAAAAGAACAATAAAAACAAAAGAATATTGGTTCGAATTTTAAAAAAATTATTAAGAACAAAATTGAACAAAACAAAGCAATTATCTTATTTACATTAATGAAAATTAAAAGAATTATACGGCTATGAGCATCCAACAAAAGTATAAATATTTATGTTAATTTGCCCAATATCTCGAAGAGAAACTAAAAATTAAACTCATATCAAAAGGATATATGTTAATTACAGGTAGATACATGAAGTTTAGAATGAACAAAGAAATCCCCAGACGGTCTCGAAGAAACAACTCATTTTGTCATCTATTACAGAAGTAAAATTAATTTCAATAAACACTAAATCTCTAATATTAATTTAGTTTTCACAAAATAAAATGAAAATCTAAATACATGAGTTTCAAGCAAATCGCGTAAACCACAACCAAGGATCACATAATTCAAGATGCGTAGAGTGTAATGTTCCCAACATATGTAGAGTTAAGTACATAATGAGCTAAAAACTTTAATAGACATTTATGGAATCAATATCTCTTCTAACAGGTTCTTCACCATGTTGCCCATATTAATTACCACTTGGAAGATAAAACTCATCAACCTTCAGAAGCATATAAAAACTTCATTCAAGAGTAAATCAACACCAAAATCATTATTTTAATTCAACAATCATTCACTCTTGAGGAAAAACACCATCTTTTTCATATGGTATGAGAGAGAAAAATACCATACTACACGCATAGGCTCTACCTTGATGATCAACAACCAAGAAATGCAACCACCAATAGTAGCCTGAGATCAAACCAAACAATACTTGTACTTTATTATCATTTGATGCAAAAATTCAATTCAAAACTTTAAAAATTTAAATATGTGCAAGACATGTAATTTCAATATGGAATCATTTTAGTAGGCATTGTAATGAATATCTAAGTATTGGATTTAGCTGCACTATGATAAATAAATAAATAAACTAATTAATTATACAGATACATAAAGTTAAACCTACTAAAATGTTGTGACTATTTTTAGAAATATAAAAAAGTGTTGCAAGGCAATGATCATTAATGGATTCTTACTTGATTTTTGTGAATGGTGAAGCCTATTTTTATTGGTCACTTAATGTGGTTATCAACGAAGGGGATTCGTTGATATTAATTCAGTACAGATCTCATGCCATGATCATACAGAACTGCGCTTCATTTTATAATAAATAACTTGTAAATTTACCAACAATGTCGTCCAACGAAAATCAATACAACACCGACAAATTTAAATTATTATTATTATTATTATTTGAATTAGTACGCAGAATTCAAATTAATGTCAATGGTTGCAAACATTCATATAATCAATCCAACAAATCAGTTACTTATTAATTAGCGCCTAACGATTAGGCCATTCTTAAGCCAAACGATAAAATTAAAATATCACATAAAATCAGATCTTTCACAATCATATTTTAGAAAATAAATTGTGGAAATAATTCAATAGCAGTCTGAGGTTTCATTCTAGAACCGACACAATTTTTCATTTTTTCCCTACCAGCACTTATTAATGGAAACAATTCAATTTTTTTTTCACAAATTGATATTGGCGTCAATAATGGTTTGTAAATGAATTAACAACTTGAAATCCAAAAAGTTGTTTTTCTCTACTTTCCTCATAAATTCAGTTTTCCAATTAATATTGAAAATTCAATTCAAAACACTACACTGTGTGTAGATTTTAAACAAAAATTAAGTTGCGTACCTTAAATATATCTGAAAATCATCTTTAACATCCTTTGTAATCAAACAATATTATACCGGAGCCATGAACAAATTTTCATCTTAAAATTGTTGGGTATAATTGGGTTTCGATATAATATATTGACTATAAAAATATGAGAAAGTAATAAGAATAGAATTTGAGTCGAGTCAAGAGTTACATTCTTTCTGCTTAAGACAAAATTGTCCCGCTCTGGTTCTTACGACTCACATCTTGTGATAGTAGCATTACAAATCACAAGATACTGCAAACCAACTGATATTGTGAACTCACTTTAGGAATAGGACGACGTAGGAATACACTATAAATTCTTTAGGCAACTCAAACTTCATTGAACATCTACGACACGTGTCATTGAGTGAATAAGAGTTTGAAAATGTGTACTCTTCAAGTGACATTCGAGTACTTCAAGTCAACTTCAAGTGAGATTCGAGTGACTCAAGTAACACTCTTTCTCCTTAGGAAGAAATTGTCTCACTCTGGTGCTTACAGTTTGATGGCAATCATCTGCAAGATACGACTCACATCTTATGATAGTAGCACTACAAATTACAAGATATGGCGAACCAACTGATATTGTGAACTCACCTTAGGAGTAGGACGACATAGAAATACACTATGAATACTTTAGGCAACTCGAACTTCATTGGACATCTACGACAAGTGTCTTTGAGTGAATAAGAGTTTGAAAATGTGTATTTTTCAAGTGACATTTGAGTACTTTAAGTCTACTTCAAGTGAGATTCGAGTGGACTCAAGTGAGACTCAAGTGTACCGAAGTGTACGAGTCATTTGAGTGTTGGACTACGGAAAGGGAGGACCTATTTATAGATTTTAAGGCGTATTTTCATGAATTGATGCAACCATTGGATTTGATTTTGAATTCAAATTCCAATGTCTTTTAATGAAAAGACACAATTAATTAACAAAATTAAACTCTTTGATCACACCTCTTCATAGACACACTTTAATTTAGAGAAAATGTCACATTTAGTTCCATAAGAATTCATTCAATTCAATTTTAGTCTCGTAGGAATTCACTGGCATCATAGCTAGCGATTTTGGTTCCATAAGAATATTATAATCATAATTTTTTGAAAATTTTTATCCCAAATTAACTTATTTTATTATAAACTATCAGATTTATATTATTTTCTGTCTTTCAATATAGACATAGTCCATTACGACCATTCCCCTCTGTTTTCTCTATCAATAAATATTGTATTAATTTTCTTTGGGGATTATTTTTACAAATTATGGAATCAAACCTGCAAGTTGTCATTTTGTTCTTGCTAATGGTTCAGAATATTTCGTTAATTATTAACAAATTTTGATAAAAAAATTCTTATGGGACTAAATCTACCAGTTTTGGGACCTTTTTGACATTGAACAATTCTTACGGGACTAAATCTGAACTTATTTTCTTTAATTTATTAGACACCATTTTAATGTAACTTTTCTATTCACCTTAATTTTACAACAACTTGTAGAGCTTCCTATTACCAATACTTTCTCCTGTTATCTTTTAGATTAACACCACCCCCCCCCCCCCCCCAAACTAAATTCCATCCTTCTTCTTCGCTCCATTTGTTCCTTTCCTTCATCGATCATGACATCGCAACAGTATCCACACTTTGCGAGAGGCCATTGGAGACCTGCTGAAGACACCAACCTTAAAGAGCTTGTGGCTGCCTATGGGCCCGAACTGGAACCTCATTGCTAAAAATATTGAAGGAAGATCAGGTAATCAACTAAATTAATCATGAACTTAATTATACCAGTATTAAGTAAGTAAATGACTGTTTGGATTTGAAGGGAAGAGTTGCAGATTGAGATGGTTTAACCAGCTAGACTCAAGAATTAACAGAAGTGCTTTCAATGAGGAAGAAGATGAGAGGCTAATGGCAGCTCACTACCTTTCAACTCTGTTGCACATAATGCTCAATGTTCAGTCTTCCCATACTTTGAGTTGGAAAATATATCCTCAAATCATTGCCACGTTGGATTGATATTTTGTGATTTCTACGAAACAAAACTTATAACTCTCATATAGCAAAGAAAGTGATTTCTTCCCCTCACAAGCCAAGAATCCCCATTCTCACAATCAAACATACAAATAGTAAGTTCAATCACAAAAAAAATACAACTTAAACACTGCAACTCATTAAAAAAAATTTTTTTAAAAAAATAAAGATCAAAGAATATGAACCTATTCTTGATGACGTATTATCATGCAGTGATTCTTTACCACAAAATAAATTATAATAATGGTAAAATGTCTTAGGGCTTAGATAGGGATGACAACGGTAGGGTACCGCTTATTTTGGAGTACTCGTATTCGTATCCGATTAAAAAGACAACTACCCGTATCCGTATCCGTCCGGTTTAAAAAATTTATTATGGTACCCGTACCCGTCCCACTACCGTTTATCAATACCCGCGGGTACCCATACCCGTTTAATATTTATTTATTTTATATATATTTATATTTTTTATTGTCTAAATAAGTATAATAATCAAAATTACATTATTATTAATTAAATATAAAATAAATATAATATAAATTGTATTATTCTAAATATATATTTAATAAATATGATTAAATAAAACTTATAACTATTAATTAAATATATAAAATATCTTATCATATATAAATTATATAATATATATTAAATTTTATTAAAATATATATATAATCAGGGTATCCGCGAGTATTTGAGGCATTACCCGTACTTGTCTCAAACCCTAATGATATTTTTTATAACTACTCGTACTCGTCTCAAACTCATTTACAACTACTCGTACCCTATTATTAGGATTCGAATAGACCGGGTATTCAGAAATACCTGTTCCATTGCCATATCTAGGCTCAGATTCCAAGAATTCATACGGAAATTAATTCCCACTAACATGGACTGCATGCACTTTTGAAACATTAATACGTAAACAGCAAGGTTAATACTATTATTAATGAATTCCTAATCAATGATACCATATACTAAAGAGATCATTTTTCAAATCATTCGTGATACACAAACTCACAAATAAATTCATATGCACCAATATTAATATATAATTCACAGAATTAATAGGATTTCCACGTAAACATATCCAGACACCTAATAGCCAATTACAAAACTAGATTTACCAGAATCTATAACCAAATATGATTCATTACAAATTAATATAATCAATCGCCACAATATTAAATCAATGATCTAGTAATATTAACATTAATTTATCATGTTTATATATATTTATATATATATATATGATCTCACATCATGATTCAAATAATAAATATTTGGATCCAAACACAATTTTCCAGATCTCAAATAATCATAAATAGGGTGGCTCTATACCACTTGCGGGAAATAAATCCATAGATCTTAATACTTAAGACCCTATCAGGATAAATTGAGATCTAAGCGCACCTTAATCCATTGAGTTTACGAGCGGAAGATCAATTGGTATTATGGTCTTCCTCAATTAAGTCTCCTTATTTATTTATGGGACCGTCGTAATCTTTTCCAATGGAGAGAAGAGAACCCGTTTGCGACTTAATTAGTATCTTGGGGACCATAATCTAGAGAGTCTTTATATACCACTTAACTAGTCTACCCATAATCACCAAGTCATGCGTATATACTCATTTGGTCTATATCATTATTATTATAGTCCAAAGACTTTTATTTTAATTAGATCACTTAATTAAGTTCATAAATTAATTGAAAAACTAATATAATTGCATAATAATATATAGCCCTCTAACAGGAAATCCAAAAATTCCTTACACATTCCCCATTGGGGAAATCCGACTCATCTACACACGCTCCTACCCGTGGACCGCCGCTGGATATAGCGCCACCACACCGGTTAAATCTACTGCCGATCGCCATCAGTCGCACTACCAGCGAACGCCGCACACCACTGCCTCGACACGCCCCCTGATTAGATTCGACGCACCATAAAAGCCACTGAAAATCACAAAATTTCATTGTTGTTCTCCACGTGTCGCCGAGCTCAGCAATCACATTCGCAGTGGCTGCCCTGAAACCACCGCCTACACCATACCCGAGGCTGAAAGACTTGTGAAGACCACATTCTCGATGATATTGGCACACGGTAATTGAAGTTATGAATACAATATCAGTTTGTTGAATTCCTGAGTCGCAATACCAGCAATTGTCGCACCACCTCCTCGCTGACAACAGCCACCGACTTTGCAAGCCACCAATCCACAAACACACGGCCGGAGTCGCGAACACCGACATCTTACCACCACCGTTCAGTTGAGGATGCCACTGGAAATAGCCACCACCGCGCCGCCGAAAGTTGCAAGCCACAATGGAGGATTCAGTCAATTCATAGAAAAGGAAGGATTAAGAAGAGAGAGAAAAGGTAGCGAAAATGTGGATTGTGAAGATAGGAGAGGATATTTATTGAATGGGATAATTTCATATTTAGTCCCGTAAGAATTGGTTAATGCCAAAAAGGTCCCAAAACTGACAGATTTAGTCACATATGAATTTTCCATCTAAATTGTTAGTAGCTGACGAAATATTCTGAACTATTAACAAGACCAAAACGGACTATGTCTATTTTGAAACACAGAAAATAATATAAATCTAGTAGTTTATAATAATATAAGTTAATTTGGGATGAAAATTTTTTATTATAATATTCTTATGGGACCAAAACTGCTAGCTATGAGACAAATATATTCCTAAGGGACTATAATTGAACTGAAGGAATTCTTATGGGACTAAATGTGAAATTTTCCCTTTATTGAATAAATGGGGTGAGGATTCGGTTCCACAAAAATTTTGTGGAACCGGTCCTACGTAAGTTATATTCTTACTTTTTAGTATATAAAAAATTATTCTTTGGAGAAAAAATTACTACTCTTCTTAATAAAAAAATATTACTCCTCAAATTTTGCTTAAGAATATAAAAAATCACAACGTATCAATATTTGAAGAGTAATAATATTTTTCATTTAAAAAAGTAATAGTTTATCTTTAAAAGAGTATTTTTCACATATGTGTAAATTAGCATCACGAATTTGAATAGTAATACTCCATCTGTCCCATAAACAAATTCACACTTTCTATTTTTATCCGTCTCATAAACAAGTTCACACCCCCAAATAATGAAATAAACACAAATCAATAACCCCACAATACACTTTAATTTCAAAATTGTCACCCCTTTACAACTCACATAACTTACTTTATAATTTATTTATTACCTAAAAATACCAAACTATCCCCAAAAAGCAATTTTTTCTTAAATTCCGTATCTACAGTAACTGTGAACTTCTTTATGGGACGGAGGGAGTACTATTTTTTATTTAAAAAAGTGATAGTTTATCTTTCTAAAAGTTTTTTTTCATATACTAAAAAATATTTGGTAAATCAGTATTCATGTGTCGATCTTTATTTGCCCTGAATTAAATATAATTATATAAATATATCAATTCATGTATATTTATATATTGAAATAAATAAATTTTAAACAAAATAATTAAAAGTAATTTTAAAAAATTATAACGAACTGTGCAGTGCACATGTGAATTACTAGTTGGTATTATATATTCAAATCATGTTTAATGGGTTATTTGTATTCTTAAATAAATGAATAACATAAATAATACAATTACTTCATATTTTTCTTTGATTTTAAATTTAAATATTATTTTTATGTCGTTGGTGTTGGGAGTAAATTAATTATTACTTCTATCTCTCTAAATCGTTTTTTCACAAAATTTATATATATATATATATATATATATATATATATTTATATATATAATCGATAATTTTAAAGATAATATAATAATTTTAATTGCAGATTAAAGCTAAATTATATTATAATAGAGTTAATATCATGTGCATATGTGCATCCATATGTACATAAATTTTTATTCAATAGTGTATATATGTTTCTTAATAATTATATAATTTTTTTTACATTCAATTTTTTTATTAAAAAACTAACAGAAAATTTGCTAATAAAGTGTACACATTTTCATTAGTATATACATTTTTATTTATAAGTGTGTAGTTTTTATTTATAAATAAGAACAACTTATATTGTTATATATGTTGTCTGTCTACTTAAAAAAAAATTACACTAATAAATTTAAGACAATATAGATGAATATATGTTGTCTTTGTGCGTAAAAAGAATTTACGACAACATATAGTGTCATATGTGTTGTTTTATAATAAATTTATTTGAAAAATAGCATATACAACAACACATTAGAACCGGAGCCGAAACCAATCCGAAAAACCTTAATAACTGTTTCTCCGATTGAACCGAGAAAAATCGATTCAAACCAGTAAAAATCAGTAAAATCATTTGAATCGGAAGTCGCTAGTTTTATATATATTCAAAAGAGAGAATACAACCAACAATATTACATTTGCTACACAAAGCCTAATTTGTATGTGATAGATATTTCGCAATAATCTATCGGTGCTTGTGTTAACATCTTCTAAATGGCCAACGGCTGGGTAAAGGATGGCAGCGGCAGAGTGAAGAATGCCGGCAGCTGTGTCGAACATAAAAAAGAATGGTAGCAGTGGTTGGGTGAAGAATGTTAGAGTGTATTGATTAAATATTAAATGGTACTCCTATCTATCAGCTTAAGTTTTAAAATGAGGTGATCATTTAATATGGTATCAGAGTCAAGGCCTAGCAAAGGTCCAAGGTTCGAACCTAACCGCCACCATTTATAAAAAATTTCCACATGCAATGCTTGAGGCAAAAATTAACCCCCCTACATGTTAGGGGTTGTGTTAGAGTGTATTGATTAAATATTAAATGATACTCCTATCTTTCAGCTTAAACTTTTAGATGAGTTGGTCATTTGACATTGGCTGTTGAGAGTGAAAATTAGCGTGTTTTAGTATCTGATTTAACACTGTTTTGTGAGAATTATTGTCATATATTAGCACAAGTCTTTAACATTCAAAATATTTGACAAAAAGGTGAATTTGAGGTATTTTATTATGTTTTAGGTGGAAAAATGATTAATATATCAAAGTTAAAATGAAGAGTGAAAGTGTGAAGGAATGCTGAAAAAACGCACGTCCAATTTGCGTAATTTTTCTGTATTCTTTTGGAAGTCCAAACTGAACATATTATATATGGTTGGAAAGCCACGGAAGAGAGTATCTTAATTTTGGTGCAAAAATCACTCAAATCGGAGTGAATGTGGAAGTTATGCGTGAAACGATGAGATCGCGCAACCAAGTCGAGAGCAGCTTGAGGCGAGTTGGGCTGAAAGTGGGCGAGTGGGGTTCCGAGTTGGGGTATTTTAAGCCAAAAATTTATATTCTTACACCCCCTACTGTGTGGAGGTGTTTAAGGGATGAAAATCAAGAAAAAAAGGCAGTTTTAGAGGCCGACGTCTATAAAAGGGCTTGAAATGAGAGGAAAAAGATAGATCCCTAATTCCACACATCAAGAATTGATCATCACCGCCCCTTCACACCCTTCTTCATCCATCTTTCACTTCACCCACATCCATCTCATCATCCATCCTCAACGAAGGAGATCCAAGTGCTACCCAAGAGTGAGATCAGTCAATCAGAGATATGGAGAAGGAAAGTGGAACAACACCGACATTAGAGTTTTTCATTTTCTATCTTTACTTTTTGTTTGTCAAGATTTTTGGTATGAATTCAATAGCCACAAATATTGATTTTAACCTCATTGGCTAATTTTGTTTACAGTTTTAAGTTTTGAAGGATAGACGTAATTGTTTTGATAAACTAGACTGATTTTTGTGAATTCATGCGGATTATTATTTTGATTTATCTATATCATCTTGAAACTCTAAAATCATACTTCGTAACGTCTTCATATTAATTCTTGACACTCCCCATTATTATGTTAGCTTGTGTGCGTTCATGAATTGAATTGTCAATTTGTTAAGGATTAAGGTAGTTTCCCCATAAACACGTTAATTCTTCAGAATTAGTAAATCA
This sequence comes from Pogostemon cablin, assembly GCA_023678885.1. NCBI lineage: Eukaryota > Viridiplantae > Streptophyta > Magnoliopsida > Lamiales > Lamiaceae > Pogostemon > Pogostemon cablin. The sequence continues at coordinate 20,313,145 of CM042962.1, forward strand.
GATGTTTGAATGATCTAGTGGATGAATGCAATTAGACATTCAAACTGGATATTGAATAAGGCCTTGTAGTACTTTTTAGAGAATTCATGTTAGTCATTCGTGATATCCGGAGGTATTGTTCTTACTTTGATAGTATCTAGAAATGGGGTAGGGTAGTATTTACACACCTTAGGAATTAAATCATATTTAATTGTTAGCTTTGAATCATATTTGGTGGGATAACATGGTTATGTGGTGTGTTTTCATAAAGCCTGCATGAATGAACAATTGGAAGTTTAGGAATTTAGATTAATCAGTCTATACCAGATTGCCTTAGAACGGTTGATTTCTCCTGAATTAAACTTAAATCTTTCTTCTATGATTTATTTTATTAGTTACTCCCTCCGTCCGCCCGAAAGAGGGTCTTTTACTTTTGTGCACGTTGATTAAGGAGTATTATTATTTAATGTGTAGTGGGTAGTTGTATTAGTGGGAGTGTGGACCCCATATTTTAGTTGTATTAGTGGGTGTGTGTGGGTCCCATGTGTGTAAAAAATGAAATGACCTTCTTTGAAACGGACGACCAAAATGGAAAAAAAGACCCTCTTTCGAGCGGACGGAGGGAGTATTTAATATTTTAGTCTCATAGATAGTAGTCCTGTGGGTTTAATAATTTAGCTTGGTCGCTTGTCCACTACAATTGATATTCTTCGCACTTAGGGATTAAATTGAAGTGCGTAGAAAACGCACAACAATGATGGCAACTGGTGTCGATGCAAAAGAGAGAATGATGGTGGTGGTTGGGTGAAGGACACAAACATTGTTACAAAAGAGTGACGAAGAAATTTAATGGAATTTTCATATTTCGATCTCAAAATGTAAGAGACAGCGGATGAGGCATGGGGATAAATTGCTCAAATTGTGGAAAGAGAGAGGAGGCGGTGTGAACTATGAAGATACTATTTGCCCTAATGATTTTTCTCTCTTCATCATTCATATTCAAGCTTATTTTTATTAATATAAAATTAAATTAATTCTAATAGATAAGGGTGAGTGTGGTATTTTTTATTTTGAAAATATTTATTATTTATATTGATTAGTTTTTATATTTTCATTTACTTTCTAGTTAGGTAAATCAGTTATATTTTATTATAAAATTTTTATTTATTATATATTTTAAATATTGATTAATATAATAATATAAAATATGATTAAAATGAGACTGATCCGACAGGTTGAACCTCGAACCGTTGCTTCTACCAGTTCATTTTTCATTCCAATTATAAAAAAATATTGATTTTAATATAAGTGGTATAGTGGGTTTAGGTCAAGGGCAAGTCTTGTGTGAGACCGTCTCACGTAAGTCCTTACATGCGACAGATAAAAAATGATAACATCATTAACGAAGAGTAATACTCAATCGATGAAAAGTGATAATGGTGCATTGAACTATTTCATGAACAATATATAGTATAAATAAAAAGTAATAATATTTTATAGCGAAAGTGATAATAATATTATCTCTTTTTATTCATCTCACGTAAGATGTAAAGACTTCCGTGTGAGACGGTATCACATTCTTTTCCAACGGTTTAATTGAATGATTTATTTCTCAACCAATCAAATTCTTGATCTTGAAAAATTTTCTCTAACATTTTTCTTGTTTCTTGTACTATTTATCCTATTTTCTCCTCTCTCAAATCGGCTTGGTGTGTGTGTTGATAAGAATAATACTTACCCAACGGTCAATTCATGGAGAAATCAATTACAATCAGATATATTAGGTGATAATGCTTGATTTGATTTTCATTGTATATTTTTGGTAATAGCTATAACTCTGTGATTGTGATTTCATACTTGGTAATTGTATATATAGTATAGGCCATTGTGAACGAAATCATCTTGTATTCATTGTTCTTCAATACAAAAGTTCTGCTATTACTTTTCTTTTCTCAACGCATTATGAATTCTATCATATTTCAACATGGTATCAGAGCAGAGCAGGTTGAATACTTGTGTCTGATCTAGTTTTGATTTATCTTTATCTAAGTTTTTTTTCTTCAACTCTTGATATTATTCGAATTTCTTGTCATGTCTCCTGATAACACCGGATCACAAATAATCTTTCCCCAAAGTCAATTGGTCAAAACAAAACTCACTGAAAATAATTATTTGGTATGGCGACAATAGATCATCACTGCCATTCATGGATACGGGCTCGAAGGCTACATTGATGATCCACACAAACCACCACCGGAAACAATACCCGGCGAGGCAGGAAGTGAAAAGATAACAAATCCCAAATATGCAGAATGGGGAAGACAAGATCAGCTATTAGCTTCTTAGATTTTGTCTTCATTAATTGATACTTTGTTAGTCATTATGGTTGGTGTCGTGAAAATTGGCAGAATGCACAAGAACTCACATTAAGATATATCAGGTTTGAAAGAAAGAAAACGAAAAACACGAGAGGATTTACGTGGTTCGAAGATGAAACTCCTACGTCCACGGGAGAGAGCTTCTTTATTGCTACATTGTGGAGGTGATTACACATGAATAAAGCTGTGAATACAGCTTTATATACACAAACTAATGAAACAGAAAGTTACAGGACTAACTTGCTGAGGCATCTTTGAGCCTTTATATACACAAACTAATGAAACAGAAAGTTACAGGACTAACTTGCTGAGGCATCTTTGAGCCTTCAGTTGGAGTATCAAACGTTTACCAAACCGAGTGAAACTACTTCCAACTAACAGCCTATATGTCAAGCTTTCCAGCCATATGCTCAACCGCTCCTAAATAATCCATTTAGCCATCCAAAAACCCTCATGAACAGGCCCTGTTCCATGCATACATCGGTTGTACCATATTGCTGTCATTTTGAGTATTTATCCCACTGATACATCCATTTCTTCCATGTATCATATCCATACTCAAACTAAGACATCCACCAACTCCATATCAATACTTAACTATGATTGAATAAGGTTTATTCTTCACAAATCTCCACCTTATACCTTAATCAAACATAGCAACCCTCTACTCCATTCCACTGCTTTGTAACAAGTGCAGCAAACTTCACACTACTTTGAAGAGAGTAGCAGAACTCAACACTATTCTTTAACGAGTATAGCAAAACTCCATTACACTACTCCACCTTGAGTAGCAACCATACTACTCCACCTTGAGTAGCAACCGAGCCACAACAAGTTTGAACTAATTTCCTACCGAATGTGTCGTCTCTTGAAGCCAATTCAAACCCTCCAGGATTACCGATGCTTTCTCCCACTTGCCCGTTGTTACCACGTCACTCTTTACCGAGAAGACTCCACCGAGACCAAGTAGCCACATCTCCTAGCTTCCCGTTGAATCACTACTTTCCCCGAACACCATTCGCTACCGAAAAATTCCTTTCTAACAAACCTTGTTGAGCTGACCTATCTTAGCTGTTGTTAAGCTGATTTCACCCCATGGAAAACCCATGTCTTAAACTCCACCTTCAGGAGAGTCCTCATGCCATTGCTGCATCCCTTAAACAATGCTGCTAACACATCCATGAAATAATTTCATGTCTCTTTTTACGCAGACTCCACCTTAGTCTGACTCCTCTGTGAAATCCCATCTGTTGTAAAATTAATTCCACTTCTTATGCATGTAATACCAAACCACTATTCCTTGTCTTCATGAATCTTGTAATTTTACCATCACTGATAGTGTGTATCTGAACAGCCACAAGCCCAAAACTGCAAACCGTTTTCGGAAACGATCCTGCTGGAATCGAGAATAACCGCCGAAAATTTAATCCTCCCGACGGAAAAAAATCGCTACCCATGTCAATTACCTAGTTGCAGTTCTGAATCATTGCTGATGACCTGCCTTGCTCGCTGGATGTTATTCTCACGGCTTCCACGCCAGCCGATTTTAATTTCTGAAAAACGTCAACCGCTCGTTGCATATTCAAGAATCCTGTCGGAGACTGTACCCGTTACCTCAGGCCTCCGCTACACCACCATCATGCCGGAGACTGACGTTGTTGCGGATCCAAGAATCTCACCGGTAATCGCGACCCAACCTTCTCACCGGAACAGATGGTCACACTGATTTCCCTGAAAGTTGTTGCCGGTCGTCGATCCCGTTCGCTTCTTGTCTGGCCGTTGATCTCCTTTCAACCGCTCCGGAATTTCTGCTGCTAAAGCCGCAACCACCACGAGTTCATCGCCTATGGATCTGTTTTCCCAAGTGAAACTGCAACGAACTTGTTTTGTTGCCACTAAGAATCGCCGTCTTCTGCAATCGAAGGCCCCCTCTTGACCGCCGGAGGAAACGCCTGTTGCTCTCTTCACCGAGAGCCACCTTAGAAGAAACCAATCTCCTACTCTCAACTGCAGTCTTTCCCTCCGCCAACAGTTAACGATTCTCCGTCCACTTCCGGTAACCACCGCTACCAACAACCTATCATTGGAGAACCGAGCTCGTCTGCCAGATTATCAGAGCTCTCCGATTCTCACAGCTTTGAACCGCTGCCCCAAAGGATTACTCCTTCTCTCTCGCTGATCTGCAAGAAACGCCTCCTATCTTGCATCTCACCGTTCTTCATCTTCATTTCGAAATATTTCGTTCTTGACATCAAACTCGTGTAGATATCATCTTGGTCCTTCCCGTTTCTGCTTCTTCTTCCCACAGACGACGCCAATTGTAGTGAAAATTGGCAGAATGCACAAGAACTCACATTAAGATATATCAGGTTTGAAAGAAAGAAAACGAAAAACACGAGAGGATTTACGTGGTTCGGAGATGAAACTCCTACGTCCACGGGAGAGAGCTTCTTTATTGCTACATTGTGGAGGTGATTACACATGAATAAAGCTGTGAATACAGCTTTATATACACAAACTAATGAAACAGAAAGTTACAGGACTAACTTGCTGAAGCATCTTTGAGCCTTCAGTTGGAGTATCAAACGGTAACCAAACCGAGTGAAACTACTTCCAACTAACAGCCTATGTGTCAAGCTTTCCAGCCATATGCTCAACCGCTCCTAAATAATCCGTTTAGCTATCCAAAAACCCTCATGAACAGGCCCTGTTCCATGCATACATCGGTTGTACCATATTGCTGTCATTTTGAGTATTTATCCCACTGATACATCCATTTCTTCCATGTATCATATCCATACTCAAACTAAGACATCCACCAACTCCATATCAATACTTAACTATGATTGAATAAGGTTTATTCTTCACAGTTGGATTAAAGACTTCGAAAGATATGTGGTTAGCTTTAGAACAAAATTTTTCGAGTCAATCAAAAGCTAGACAAATGCAGTTCAAATTGCAATTGCAAACTCTTAAAAAATGCTCCATAGCTATGAGAGATTATCTCACTAAATTTAAAGGCTATATTGATACATTGGCTTCCACTGGTTACATTCTTTCAGAAGAGGACCAAGTGATGCATCTTTTGAGTGGTTTAGGCCCTGAATATGATGTTGTTATGGTTAATGTCACTTCTTGAATTGATAATTATAACTTGAGAGATGTATCTGCTCTACTTTTAAGCTATGAAAACTGGTTGGAATCTGTTAATTCAAGTCCTATAAATGTTGAAGGTTCTTTGCCAAGCGCAAATACTTCCACTCAACAAAATCAAAGCAGGAGGTTCTTTGACGGGAATCCTCAAGGTAATAGGGAACGTTTCCAACAAAATTTCCAAGGTCAAAGATCCGGTAGAGGAAACCACAGAGGAGGCTTTAGAGGAAGATGTGGCAGAGGCTATTCCCAAGGCAACCGACTAACTTGTTAAATCTGTTATAGGACGGGACATACGGCTGATAAATGTTACAATAGATTTGATAACAATTATCAGCCATCTTCCAACAGTTCCGGATATAATGCAAACCAATATAAGCCCTATAATCACAATAATTTTGGGAATGGACAACTTCACAATCCTTATGCTGGTAGTGTCTCCTTAAATGGGTCTACTACAATCTCTGAATATGAGAACGAATCATGTTGGGTACCAGATTCAAGGGCTACAAACCATGTCACACATGATGTAAATAATTTGAACATGGGATCAAAATATCAAGGAGACAATAAGTTGCATGTTGGCAACGGTGCAGCTTTGTCTATTTCACATATTGAAAACTCTTTATTTGTTGATCGCACATCACAATACTCCCATTCACAAAATTTTTATCTAAAAAATTTGCTGCATGTTCCTGAAATTACAAAAAATCTCATGAGTGTCTCTCAGTTTGCTAAAGATAATAAGGTGTTTTTTGAATTTCACCCTCTATTTTGTTTGGTGAAGGATCTAGTAACATGCACTATACTACTTAGAGGGAATCTTAAGAATTGTCTTTATTGCTTCAACTTGCAAAAATTAAATAGTTCCTGCTCTTCTTTAAAGAATCCAGTCCAAGTCTTCTCAAATTCAAGTCCTTCAATTTAAAAGTGTCCATTTGAAATTAGTTCAATAAAATTTCCTTAGCTTTTGGTTCAACCTATTATAATTATGTTAAAAGCCAGTCTTTGTTCAATTTATGGCATCAAAGGATTGGTCATGCTTCCTTTGACATTGTTAAAGAAGTTTTGAAAATACACTATAAGAAATTCGATAAATGGCAACGATAAATTTGTCATGAAAATTGAATTTTTAATAACGAAATTTGGGCGTAGCAAAGATCGTCAAAGTATGTGCGTCGTATTAGGTAAGTGCGACGATACTTGAATTCGTCACCAAATATTATATTTTGATGACGAAAACACTTGATGTCACCATATATTTTAATCTAAAGTGACGATTAAATCGTCACAATTTTTATCTCATTTTGTTGTGAAATAAGTTATTTCGTCACTAATTGTTGAATTTAACATGACATTAACGTTTTACTGTCACAAAAAAGTTAGATTACCATGACAATTTTCTCTATGTAACCAATCTCATCAATTATTTATGACGCTTTTATCGTCACATTTAAATAAACTCTTTTTTCATCTCTAAAATATTTCATCACAAAAAGTTTAAACAATGATGATGATATAAAAGCCTTTTAGAATGACGACATAATTTGTCATTAAAGAGTAAGAAATGAAGACAAAATATTTATTGTCATTAAAATGTTTGGAAATTGTGACAACTTATTTCGTTGTGAATATATATTATTAGTGACGATATGAAAATTTGTCATTAGAAAATTAAAATATAGTGACGAAAATTTTTGTCATTGTTAATAACATATGATGACAAATTATATCCGTCATGTCATTAATTGATCCTATGATGACGTAATATTTTATTGCATTATAAATTAATATTTCTATAAAATAAATATATGCTCATTAGACTAATACTTTAGTGACAATAATCTTCATGAAATGAATATATTTATTGATAAATTTATTTATTTTTAAATATTAAATTAAGAAAAAATATTTAATGACAATTTGAGTTACTTTTACTCACTACCTAATGAAAACAGTAAATATATTCAAAGTTTAACTATACAAAGTACATCACATCCAAATTACAAGGTAGCACAAAAATCATCCCCTAAGTAAGAAATATGGTTGTGTCTAGTCTAGGTACAAGCAACTAAAATTAGTTGCATGAGCAATATATGAACCTAGTATCTGTAATACATCAAATAGTAGAGCAGCCTTGAATCTCATCCTCTCTTTGTTTCACCTGAAAATGCACAAGTAATCATCAACTCAAATTGATTCAAGACACATGGTAGATATTTAATTAAAAGTTAGGAAATCATTCTAAGCAACCACTTAAATTATTAAATATATTTGTTGATAATAAAATAGAGATCGAACGGACTCATCAGAGAGTTGCAACCTTTTGTGTACATTCTCATGATGAGAAATATAATTCAATGTGATGCAACAATGACATTTCCAGTAAAAACATTAAAAGGTTCAATTGAGATTTTCATACTCCATGTCAAATAACATATTCTGAAAAAGAAAAAAATATAAAGGAATGTGATACAGTGGCCTTTTTTTCGCAACCTATAATTTTCCTACACTTTCTAATTTCTAGATTTCCTCGATAGATGCTAGGAAATTTTTATTTACTTTATAAATAGTATGATTATAAATGGAGTGTGTTATTGATTCCCAGAGCAACAAGAGCAATGTGTTACTGGTCATCTATTGAGTATAAATGGAGTATTATATTTAAGATTTAAAAAATATCTTAATATTTTCATGATATAATTACTCTATACTGGAAGACAGAAATTGAGAAAATCCTCCCACTGTCATATTTCTAATATTGTAACAAAAAGAAAAAATTATTGATTCAAACAACTAACCTTTGACTTTGGTGCAATATGTGTATTTGAGACAGGTTGATAGGGATTTGGTGTTGCATCACTGATCTCCTGAGAAGCCAAAAAATTAATAACTTTTTACAAACTGGAGAAAAAAGCTAAAAATTTCTTAGTATTGAGTTTACTTCTCCTCGATAGAGATGAGCCAATGGTGTGCACCTCTAGGTTAGTTTATATTTCAACATGAAACTTGATAATATGTATATATGCAAATACAATTCAAGGAAAGGATAGTAGTATAATTACCTTGTGCTCCAGCTGCAGCTCAATAATCTCACCATCATACGAGGTATTGCTCTTATGGAAAATCATGTAATTACTTGGTGCTACTTTGCCAGAAAATAAGCTTATCTGTACAAAAAGTTTAGAAATCAATCTTAAAATCTAAATGACTACTTGAAAGAACAGGAAAGCAACTAAAAAGGAAAAATGTAGAGAGCACCAGTAAGATCAAATCGTCAAACAACCAAAAGAATTATCATGCCACATAATAAACCCATCTCATTTATAGAGTGGTGCACATCTCTTCCGAAAGAACTCTCTTTCAACAATGTGGAGCAGTAAATATTAAAATACCACCAAGTCGGATGAAGTAAAATTATTCATGCACAGTAAAACACTTCTTCTAAACTACTTAGATAACCTTTAATTTGAGACTTGCTACAAAATGAGTTATCATAAATAAAAAGATTGTACCACATGAAACTAATCATACTATCTTTGTCTTAAAACTAATACACAAATCAAGTGAAACTTTTAATTAAATACTTTAGTCTATTTCAAGTAAAAGACACTCTATGTGATCAAATACATCATTCAAACATTAGTTCGGGACAAGAAAGAAAACTATGCACCTATTATATTTTGGTATCGTTTCCAGGTAACTATTAAAGGACAAAAACTTGACTTCAACTCAACTCTTATGAACATCAATTGAGAATAAATGATTTATTAAATTGAAAACTCAAGTTAATTTGTTATAATAATAAGAACCGAGTTCACGTAGAAGCCCCTCCCATGAATGTAATGCTATATAAATAACCCAACCATCATATAATTTCTAACATATACATTAATATAAAATACAACGGAGAGAGAGGAAACAATCCTATAAAAGAAAGATGGGAGCTAAAATTAATACTCCAGGATCATAAAGAGAACACCTGATAATATCCGAGAAGGGACCGAGAGGGAGGTGGAGGCGGAGGCGACATGAGAAGGAGGAGGTGGTAGGGCAATGTTGAGAGTGGAAATTAGCGTGTTTGAGTGTCCAATTGAACATCTTTTGGATAAGAATTATTGTTATATATTAGCACAAGTATCTTATATTCAATATATGTGAGAACTAGATGCACTTGAGGTGTTTTATTGTGTTTTAGCTAGAAAAATGATCAAAAGTGCAAAGTTAGAGAAAATGTGCAACTTGTGAATGAATGCTGAAAAACTCACGTTTAACTTGTGTAATTTTTATATATTTGTATGGAGATCAAAACTAGTGTTGTGATACATGTTTGGAAAGCCACTGAAGAGAGGATCGTTTTGGCATAAAGAACACCTCAATCGGAATCCAAACGAGGAAGTTATGAGCAAAATGGTGACGTTGCGCGAGCTGTGTCGAACAGAATGGCTGTGTCACTTTTCATAGCTTGTTACACTTTCAAATCTTATATGGATAGAAAGCCATAGAAGATAGGATCGCGTGAGCGCAAGAATCACTCAAATTGGAGTTCGTATGTGGAAGTTATACGCGAAACAGTGAGATTGCGTACTGCAGTTCGACCACGACACGTGCGGTTCGACCTTGGGTGTTGGTCGAACCAGAATCCTGAACAAGCGCAAAATCGGGATTTTTACCCCCTGTTCATGAATTTTCGTGCTTTCCAAGAAAAAGCCTATCCCAGGTCCATAAGGAGAGCTTTCAAGTATAAAAGGGGATGTAGATCACACCAAGAAGACACAATAGAGATACGGATTGGATACAACACAACACAACCATCCTACACCCCACAAGGGGGGTTCACCCCCAACCATCATCCACATCCTTTCCTCCATCCATCCATCCATCACTTTGAAGATTCGTCTGTAGAATCAAGAGGAGAAGCAAGAGGAGGATTCAAGACGGAGAAGGATACGACGACTCCCACATCTAGGGTTTTATTTATTTCCTAATTTATCTTGTATTTTCCAGACATCGGGGTAAGATCTATCTAACACCCATGATTGTTCTTCGTAACATCATGGGCTAAAGCCTTTTTAGTAGAACTAAGGTTGTGAAGGTTTTTACGAATTAATTGAACTTTCGTGTGTAAACTCCGTACAACACTATTATTTTATATATGATTGTGTTTTCTTAATCCATTTTCACGATCGTTTTGTGCATCTTCAATTGGTATATAGAGTCTGAATATATATCTTGGTTGTAGATTGAGTACGTTCACCGCTGAACATGATTCCATATTATGATTCTAAGTGAGGGGACTCCGAAACTTTATTAGAACTATCATATATGAATACTTATTAATTGAATTGAATTAGGGTTATTAAGTAGGATAAAGAGGATAATTTTATAGTACCTATAAAGGGAGATCATATCGGGTTAGAGTACCAATTGACCAGGGAAATAATTGATACTGATAGTACCTAGAAAGGAGGGTGGAATTATATCTCTTGCTCCAAGGTTATTCACATATGTTACACGCATGTTCACTTGTGTCTATAGAGTAGATATGCATGGTTTAGTGATGCGTCTATATTCCACAAGGCAGAGTCAGACATCAACACATGAAAGAAAAATTAATGCGTCAAACTGGATTATCCTAAAGCTACCTATTCTCCTACTTGATCCACTTTCGTATTCTTCGAGTGATATTTAATTATTAACTAAATTAATTAAGAAAGGTAATAAAAGTTGATGGATTTAATTAACAACTACTAAACAATTAATTAAAATAATAAATAAAATAGAATATCACCAGAAGAATATGAAAGTGGATCAAGTAGGAGAATAGGTAGCTACAGGGAAATCCAGTTTTACTACTTAACTTCCCTTCTGTGGTGTTGGTGTCCGACTCTGCCTTGTGGAATATGGACGCATCACTAAACTATGCATATCTATTCTATAGACACAAGTAAACATGCGTGTAACACGTGTGAATAACCTTAGAGCAAGAGATATAATTTCACTCCTAACCATCATCCACTTCCTTTCCTCCATTCATCCATCACTTTGAAGATTCGTCTGTGGAATCAAGAGGAGAACTAAGAGGAGAATTCAAGATGGAGAAGGACGCGACGACGCCCACATCTAGGGTTTTATTCATTTCCTAATTTATCTTGTATTTTCCGGACATCCGGGTGGTGATCCCCCTTGTGGGGTGTAGTATGGTTGTGGCCTCTCTTCTCCTCTCTTATATCTCTATGATCCATCACTTTGAAGATTCGTTTATAGAATCAAGAGGAGAACCAAGAGGAGAATTCAAGACGGAGAAGGACGCGACGACGCCCACATCTAGGGTTTTATTCATTTTCTAATTTATCTTGTATTTTTCGGACATCCGGGTAAGATCTATCCGACCTCCATGATTGTTCTTCTTAACATCATGAGCTAGAGCTTTTTTGGTAGAACTAGGTTTGTGAATGTTTTATCTAGTTAATTGAACTTCCATGTGTACACTCTGTACAACACTACTTGTGGATTTATTTTATATATAATCGTCCTTTCTTAATTTATACTCACAGTCGTTTTGTGCATCATTAACTGTTATGTAGAGTCTGAATACATATCTTGGTTATTGATTGAGTGCGTTCACTGCTGAGCAGGATTCTATGTTATGATTCTAAGTGAGGGGACTCCGAAACTTCATTAGAACTATCATATATGAATGTTTATTAATTGAATTGAATTCGGATTAGTAAGCAGGATAAAGATGGTAATTTTATAGTACCTATAAAGGGAGATCATATCGGGTTATATTCTAGACGTGGAAAATAATTGATACTGATAATACCTAGAAAAGGAGGTGAAATTATATCTCTTGCTCCGAGGTAATTCACACGTGTTACACGCATGTTTACTTATGTCTATAGAGTAGATATGCATGGTTTAGTGATGCGTCTATATTCCACAAGGCAGAGTCGAACACCAACACACGGAAGGGAAGTTAAGTAGTAAAACTGGATTTCCGTGGAGCTACCTATTCTCCTACTTGATCCACTTTCGTATTTTTCTAGTGATATTCTATTTTATTTATTATTTTAATTAATTGTTTAGTAGTTTTTAATTAAATCCATCAACTTTTATTACATTATCTTAATTAATTTAGTTAATAATTAAATTGATAATATGTCATCCTTTGGGTTCGATATTTAACTTGGTCGCTTATCTAAGCTACAATTGATATCCTTCATACTTGGGGATTAATTTTGCGTTCAAAAAAACGCGCATCAAGTTCTTAAATTCTCCTCTTGGTTCTCCTCTTGATTCCACAGACGACAACTTCACACACTCTGACATCATTTAATTCTCCAGTAAATATAGGAATTTAAGGCCCAAATAAGATATCAAAGTGGCTATCTTCGTAGGTTGCCAAAGAAATAAGACTTTTAGGCTCAACGGGGCTAACTACGGATATATAATTATTTGGTAGGGAATTATTTGGCTAAGTGACTCATAAATTCAAGGATGGCCTAAAATCATCTCCTATCATCTAACACACATGTAGTTTCAAGTAAGACAAGAGGCAAGTTCTAGAATACACACACACGAACGATACTCACCAGAAAGAAATATCATGTGATTAATTAACAAGATCAACAAGGCTCAAAATCTCACATGGGTTTTTAACAAGTAATAGAACACTTTTCATGGTAAGCAATATCCTACAAGTACACATAGAACTTCATATCACAATATAACTCAAGTACACTCCCTTCATCAATTTCAAGAGCTTATGAATTTCAAAGACAATTTTAACAATATAATCTCACATGGATCACCACCATAAACACAATCCTTCACTCCATGAATTAAAAGCACACATAAAAATTAAAATAAGTGAACGAGGGCACCTGATTTTTTCCTATGCATGCATGAGCTCCTCGAGTTGTTCAACTCGGTCATGTCAAAGCCTCAGTTACCTGTTTCTATCATCAAAGCTCAAACACACCCATCATCACATGATTCATCAATAAAATAGGAGAACTATAAGAAAGAATTAATTGACTATCTAATCGCCTGCACACACTAAAAACGCCGCTGAACACTAGACAAATCGCAAAAAATCGATACATCAAAATCGATTAAAGTTTCAACATACCGTAAAAAATCAATTCCCCTAGCAAACATTACAAAGAAAAGATTATACTCTTGGTGCTTAAATAAGGTAAGAACATCACACAAAGTGGATCAAGTAGAAAAATAGGTAGCTCCAGGGAAATCCAGTTTTACTACTTAACTTCCCTTCCGTGTGTTGGTGTCCGACTCTGCCTTGTGGAATATGGACGCATCACTAAACCATGCATATCTACTCTATAGACACAAGTAAACATGCGTATAACACGTGTGAATAACCTCGGAGCAAGAGATATAATTTGACCCCCAACCATCATCCACTTCCTTTCCTCCATTCATCCATCACTTTGAAGATTCGTCTATGGAATCAAGAGGAGAACTAAGAGGAGAATTCAAGATGGAGAAGGACGCGATGATGCCCACATCTAGGGTTTTATTCGTTTTACAATTTATCTTGTATTTTCCAGACATCCGGGTGGTGATCCCCCCTTGTGGGGTGTAGTATGGTTGTGGCCTCTCTTCTCCTCTCTTATATCTCTATGATCCATCACTTTGAAGATTCGTCTATGGAATCAAGAGGTGAACAAAGAGGAGAATTCAAGACAGAGAAGGACGCGACGATGCCCACATCTAGGGTTTTATTCATTTTCTAATTTATCTTATATTTTCTGGACATCCTGGTAAGATCTATCCAACCCCCATGATTGTTCTTCTTAACATCATGAGGTAGAGCCTTTTTGGTAGAACTAGGGTTGTAAGGTTTTATCTAGTTAATTGAACTTCCATGTGTACACTCTGTACAATACTACTTGTGGATTTATTTTATATATGATCGTGCTTTCTTAATTCATACTCACAGTCATTTTGTACATCATTAACTGTTATGTAGAGTCTAAATATATATCTTTGTTATTGATTGAGTGCGTTCACTGCTGAGCAAGATTCTATGTTATGATTCTAAGTGAGGGGACTCCAAAACTTCATTAGAACTATCATATATGAATGTTTATTAATTGAATTGAATTCGGGTTAGTAAGCAGGATAAAGAGGTTAATTTTATAGTACCTATAAAGGGATATCATATCGGGTTATATTCTAGATGTGGAAAATAATTTATACTGATAATACCTAGAAAGGGGGTGAAATTATATCTCTTGCTCCGAGGTTATTCACACGTGTTACACGCATGTTTACTTGTGTCTATAGAGTAGATATGCATGGTTTAGTGATGCGTCCATATTCCACAAGGCAGAGTCGGACACCAACACACGGAAGGGAAGTTAAGTAGTAAAACTGGATTTCCGTGGAGCTACCTATTCTCCTACTTGATCCACTTTCGTATTCTTCTAGTGATATTCTATTTTATTTATTATTTTAATTAATTGTTTAGTAGTTGTTAATTAAATCCATCAACTTTTATTACATTGTCTTAATTAATTTAGTTAATAATTAAATTGATAATACTCCGTCCTTTGGGTTCGATATTTAACTTGGTCGCTTATCTAAGCTACAATTGATATCCTTCATACTTGGGGATTAATTTTGCGTTCAAAGAAAATGCGCATCGTGTTCTTAAATTTTCCTCTAGGTTCTCCTCTTGATTCCACAGACAATAACTTCACACACTCTGATAGCATTTAATTCTCTAGTAAATATAGGAATTTAAGGCTCAAATAAGAAATCAAAGTGGCTATCTTCGTAGGTTGCCAAAGAAATTAGACTTTTAGGGTCAACGGGGCTAACTACGAATATATAATTATTTGGTAGGGAATTATTTGGCTAAGTGACTCATAAATTCAAGGATGACCTAAAATCATCTCCCATCATCTAACACACATGTAGTTTCAAGTAAGACAAGAGGCAAGTTCTAGATTACACACACAAGAACGATACTCACCAAAAAGAAATATCATGTGATTAATTAACAAGATCAACAAGGCTCAAAATCTCACATGGGTTTTTAACAAGTAACAGAGCACTTTTCATGATAAGCAATATCCCACAAGTACACATAGAACGTCATATCACAATATAACTCAAGTACACTCCCTTCTTCAATTTCAAGAGCATATGAATTTCAAAGACAATTTTAACAATATAAGCTCACATGGATCACCACCATAAACACAATCCTTCACTCCATGAATTAAAAGCACACATAAAAAATAGAATAAGCGAACTTGGCACCTGATTTTTTCTTCAACGTACGCACGAGCTCCGCGAGTCAAAGCCTCAATGTAGAACTCGTCTTGCCACCTAGTTACCCTTTTCTATCATCAAAACTCAAGCATACCTCATCATCACAGATTCATCAAAAATAAAATAGGAGAACTATAAGAAAGAATCAATTGACTATCTCATCGACTCCACACACTAGAAACACCACTGAACACTAGGCAAATTTCAAAAAATCAACACATCAAAATCGATTAAAGTTTCAACATACCGCAAAAAATCAACTCCCCTAACAAGCATTACAAAGAAAAGATTATACTCTTGGTGCTTCAATGAGGTAAGAACATTACACCCCCTCAAACTAAGTAAAAACGTAAGTTGAAACTAAGTTCGAAAAGAGATGTAATTGGCGATTATTAAGCACCTTAAATATAAAAATTTCTTACACACACGAAAGAAATAAAGCAATAAAATAGAAGGGACAAGCCCCCAACAGGCGCTCATATTTAACGTCGAGGAGTCATGACGGAATACCGCTTTTTGAACTACTGGATCAGATGACGGTCTTCTCGCATCCTCACCTTCAAGTACTTTCTTTCCCTCTTCTTGTCTACACTCAACACCTCAACTTTCTTGGTCACAAGTATATGAACCTCAGAATCACCTTCCTCCCATGGCTGTCTAAACTCCTCCTTGTCAATCTTCCAATCACATTCAGAATCATCTGTCTTAGAAAAATCAAGATTAAACAAGTTAGAAATCACATCTATGCTCTTGCATGATTGAGTCTCCATGGGCATCTTCATTGCACGATCAAGAGAGAAAACCACATCTTTATTATCCATCTGCAGTCTAAGCTTCTCGGCTCTCAACTTCTTTGCTCTTTCCCACTTCTTTTCCATTATAAGCTCAGTATTCTACTTATGTAATGGTACTGGAGTAACATCAACATCATGTGGAGCATTCGGCACAGAAAACGGTGCAGGTTGGTGCGATTCGACCTCAATTCGACTAATGCTCCTGGTCGAATTGGGCACATAGTGGTCGAATTGATCTTCTGGAACACGATTCTCCCTCTGTATCTCCGATTCGACCTGGATTCGACCTGAAGGTATGGTCGAATCGAAGTCCCCCAGGTCGAATTGACTCTCTGTAAGATTTCTGCCCTCCGATTCAATCTGGATTTGACCTGAAGGTCTGGTCAAATCAACATGGTGTTGGTCGAATTGGGCTTCTGACGAAACAAAGTGCTCCGGACAGGTGGATTCGACCTGAGGGTCAGGTCGAATCGACTGGATGTTGGTCGAATCGAGGCACTGGTGCTTCCAAATCACGTTCAGTTGGCCAATTCGACCTCCCCTGTTGGATTCGACCTGTAATGTTGTTCAAATTGGGGTCGAATTGAGCTCTCGACATCTCCAACTTTGATTCCGGCCTCATCGGTCCCTCGTACTGTGTTCCAAACCTTAACGTGTTGACATTATTCTCCAATGTTTGTATCAATTGATTCACATTCGCGGCCATCTGCCCCATAATCGAAGTAAGGTCCTTCAACTGCTTAGATATATCTGCATGATCAACATTCAGGGTATCCTCAAGATGATCAATCCTTGCATCATTCTCAGCCATGTATCGATTGAAGGTATCTTCAACTCTCTTCACTTCGTGCTGCCGCAGACTAGGCCTCCTTAGTGTCAACTCTTTAATCTGCTTTTGTTGGTACTAGTAGCTTGTTGATGTTCGCTAGACTAGAGACGATTTTATCCTCCCTATTCGGCTTCTCCACTTGATATTCAACCTGCGCTACATTGCCAACTACATATGATCCTCTATCTCTCTTTACAGGCCAGTCACGTGAATTCATAGAGATGTCTTCAAATAATTTTTTTGCTTCAAGTTCTGTCTTAGATAACAGCGCTCCTCCTGATGATGCATCAATAAAAACACGTGACTCACAATCCAATCCATAGTAGAAGATACTTATATACTCAACCTTAGACATTCCATGCTGTGGGCACCTCCTGAGCATGTCTTTAAACCTATCCCATGTCTCATAAAATTTCTCACCATGATTCATCACAAATTGGATGATCTCTTGCTTCAATCTTAAGATCCTTGAGGGTGGCATGTATCTCTCCGAGAACTTCTGCTGCAGTTGGTCCCATGTGGTGCAATCAGCTGCATCAAGAGTGTCATACCAAGCTTCCACCTTATAAATCAAAAAGAACATGAATAAGGCGATCCGCCTATCATTTTCATTAGCTCCAGCTCCTTTTTTAGTGTTTGCATAACCAAGAAATCTTCGGAGATGATGATATGGATCTTCAAAGCAACCTCCAGAAAAGATATTCTTCTCTACCATGTTAATAAGAGCGGGATGTATCTCAAAATCATCATCTTCCCCCCTTGCTCCTGTCAACCCCATGTTACCAATTCCATATTCCGTGAAAATTTCACGTGTGGCAATATTATCTGGAATCTGCCTTGCTCCGGCCATGTTCAGCTCCATGTGTTATTCCTCCTTTCCTTCCTTTCCTTTTCCTAGTGCACAAGTACCTCAAAAAAATTCAAGGTTAGATAGAAAATAAATAATCTCAAATAAAAGAAAAAAAATCTTAAAAAAACAAGAAATAACAAAATCAATAATAACAGCCATCCCCGGCAACGGCGCCAAGAACTTGATGCGCGTTTTCTTTGCACGCAAAATTAATCCCCAAGTATTAAGGATATCAATTGCAGCTTAGCAAGCGACCAAGTGAATATCAAACCCAATGGACGGTGTATTATCAATTTAATTATTTACTAAATTAATTAAGACAAGTTGACAATTAAGTTTGAGGTTTGAATTATTAATCTACTAACAAAAATATTAAATAATAATTAAAATAAAAGATCACTCGAAGAATACAAAAGTGGATCAAGAAGGAAAATATGTAGCTCTAGGATAATCCAGTTTCACTCATTAATTTCCCTTTCGTGTGTTGATGTCTGACTCTGCCTTGTGGAATATGGACACATCACTAAACCATGCATATATACTCTATAGTCACAAGTAAACATGCGTGTAACACGTGTGAATAACCTCGGAGCAAGAGATATAATTCCACCCCCTTTCTAGATACTATCAGTATCAATTATTTCCCTGGCAAATTGGTACTCTAACCCGATATGAACTCCCTTTATAGGTACTATAAAATTATCCTCTTTATCCTACTTACTAACCCGAATTCAATTCAATTAATAAGCATTCATATATGATAGTTCTAATGAAGCTTCGGAGTCCCCTCACTTAGAATCATAACATGGAATCCTGCTCAGCAGGGAACGCACTTAATCAATAACCAAGATATGTATTCAGACTCTACATAACAGTTAATGATGCAAAAAATGACCGTGAGTATGAATTAAGAAAGCACGATCATATATAAAATAAATTCACAAGTAGTGTTGTACGGAGTGTACACATGATAGTTCAATTAATTGGTAAAAACCTTCACAACCCTAGTTCTACCAAAAAGGCTCTAGCCCATGATGTTATGAAGAACAATCATGGGGTTGGATAGATCTTACATGGATGTCCGAAAAATACAAGATAAATTAGAAAATGAATAAAACCCTAGATGTGGGCGTCGTCGTCTCCTTCTTCATCTTGAATGCTCGTCTTGGTTCTCCTCTTGATTCCACAGACGAATCTTCAAAGTGATGGATGAATGGAGGAAAGGAAGTGGAAGATGGTTGGGGGGTTACCCCCCCTTGTGGGGTGTAGTATGGTTGTGGCTTCTCTTCTCCTCTCTTGTATCTCTATGATCCATAATGATGTGATCTACATCCCCTTTTATACTTGTAAGCACTCCTTATGGACCTTTGATGGGCTTTTTCTTGAAAAATACGCAAAAATATGCACTTTGGGTGTAAAAATCGGATCCGGACGCGTTCTAGGCATGGAATTCGACCTAGGATTCGACCTAGGGGCTTGGTCGAATCCTGGTCGAATCAAAATCAGTGATTTTCCGCTCTCCAGGCTTCCGATTCGACCTTGATTCGGCCAAAGGGTTTGGTCGAATCAATGTGTCATGGTCGAATTGGCTTTTTGCAGCTTGCGCAGTCTCACCGTTTCGCATATAACTTTCACATCCAACCTCCGAATTGAGTGATTTTTGTACTCAAGCGATCCTCTCTTCCTTGGCTTCCTATCCATATAAATAATTCAAAGAAACTCTACCATTTGAATGTGTAACAAGCCATGGAATGTAGCACATCTGTTCTGTTCGGCACAGCTCGCGCGACGTCACCACTTTGCTTATAACTTCCTCGTTCGGACTCCGAATGAGGTGTTATTTATGTCAAAATGATCCCCTTTTCAGTGGCTTTCCAACCATGTATCAAACTTCCCGTTCAGAGCTCGACAAGAACACAGAAAAATTACGAAAGTTGGACGTGCGTTTTCAGCATTCTTGCACAAATTGCACCTTTTCTCCAACTTTACACTTTTGGTCCTTTTTCTATCTAAAACACAACAAAACACCTAAAGTGCCCTTTTTTCTCACATATATTGAATATAAGACACTTGTGCTAATATATTACAACAATATCAATCAAATAGGTGTTCAATTGGACACTAAAACAGATATGCTAATTTTCATGGCTTGTTACACATTCAAATGGTAGAGTTTCATTGAGTTCTCTATAAGTATAGGAAGCCAAGGAAGAGAGGATCGTGTGTGCATAAAAATCACTCAAGTCGGAGGTCAGATGTGAAAGTTATACGCGAAACGGTGAGACTGCGCAAGCCGCAAAAAGCCAGTTCGACCACGACACATTGGTTCGACCAAACCCTTTGGTCGAATCAAGGTCGAATCGAAAGCCTGGAGTGCGGAAAATCGCTGATTTTGATTCGACCAGGATTTGACCAAGCCCCTAGGTCAAATTCCATGCCTGGGATACGTCCGGATCCGATTTTTACACCCCAAGTGCGTGTTTTTGCATATTTTTCAATAAAAATCCCATCCAAGGTCCATAAGGAGTTCTTACAAGCATAAAAGGGGATGTAGATCACATCATTATTCATCATAGAGATACAAGAGAGGAGAAGAGAGGCCACAACCATACTACACCCCATAAGGGGGGATCACCCCCCAACCATCATCCACTTCCTTTCCTCCATCCATCCATCACTTTGAAGATTCATCTGTGGAATCAAGAGGAGAACCAAGAGGAGAATTCAAGAAGGAGAATGACACGGCGATACCCACATCTAGGGTTTTATTTATTTCCTAATTTATCTTGTATTTTCCGTACATCCGGGTAAGATCTATCCAACCCCCATGATTGTTCTTCTTAACATCATGGGCTAGAACCTTTTTGGTAGAACTAGAGTTGTGAAGGTTTTATCTAACTAATTGAACTTCCATGTGTACACTCCGTACAACACTACTTGTAGATTTATTTTATATATGATCATGCTTTCTTAATTCATACTCACAGTCGTTTTGTGCAACATTAACTGTTATGTAGAGTCTGAATACATACCTTGGTTATTGATTGAGTGCATTCACTGCTGAGCAGGATTTCATGTTATGAATCTAAGTGAGAGGACTCCGAAGCTTCATTTGAACTATCATATATGAGTGTTTATTAATTTAATTGAATTCAGGTTAGTAAGCATGATAAAGAGGGTAATTTTATAGTACCTATAAAGGGAGATTATATCGGGTTAGATTCTAGACGTGGAAAATAATTGATAATGATAGTACCTAGAAAGGGGGATAAAATTTCATCTCTTGCTCCGAGGTTATTCACACGTGTTACACGCATATTTACTTGTGTCTATAGAGTAGATTTGCATGGCTTAGTGATGCGTCCATATTCCACAAGGCAGAGTCGGACACCAACACATGGAAGGGAAATTAATTAGTGAAATTGGATTATCCTAGGGCTACCTATTCTCTCTCTTGAGTCACTTTCGTATTCTTCGAGTGATATTTTATTTTATTTTATTTATTATTTTAATTAATGTTTTATTAGTTACTAGATTAAAACCTCAAACTTTTATTGTCACTTATCTTAATTAATTTAGTAAATAATTAAATTGATAATACACTGTCCCTTGGGTTTGATATTCACTTGGTCGCTTGCTTAGCTGCAACTGATATCCTTAATACTTGGGGATTAATTTTACGTGCAAAGAAAATGCACATCAAGTTCTCGGTGCCGTTGCCGGGGACGGCTGTTATTATTGATTTATTATTTCTAATTTGATTAAGTCTTTTACTGTCGTGACTCTTCGATGTTAAATATGAGCGCCTTTTGGGGGGCTTGTTCCTTCTGTTTTATTGCTTTATTTCTTTTGTGTGATTAAGAAATTTTTATATTTAAGGTGCTTACTAATCAGCAGTTACATCTTTTTGCAAACTTAGTTTCAACTTACGTTTTTACTAATTTTGGGGGTGTGATGTTCTTACCTCATTGAAGCACCAAGAGTATAATCTTTTCTTTATAATGTTTGCTAGGGGAGTTGATTTTTTGCGTTATGTTGAAACTTTAACCGATTTTGATGTGTCGATTTTTTACAATTTGCCTAGGGTTCAGTGGTGTTCCTATTGTGTGGAGTCGATTAGATAGTCAATTGAGTATTTTCTTATAGTTCTCCTATTTTAATGATGAATCCTGTGATGATGAGTGTTTGAGCTTTGATGATAGAAAAAGATAGAAGAGTGGCAAGATGACCGAGTTGAACAACTCGAGGAGCTCGTGAATGCATTGAAGAAAAATCAGGTGCCCTCGTTTCCTTATTCTAATTTTTATGTATGCTTTAAATTCATGGAGTGGAAGTATTGAGTTTATGGTTGTGATACATATGAGCTTATATTTTTAAATTGTGCTTGAAATTCATATGCTTTTGAAATTGATGAAGGAAGTGTACTTGAGTTATAATACGATATGAAGTTCTATGTATACTTATGGGATATTGCTTACCATGAAAAGTGCTCTGTTACTTGTTAAAAACCCATGTGAGATTTTGAACCTTGTTGATCTTGTTAATTAATCACATGATATTTCTTTCTGGTGAGTATCATTCTTGTATGTGTATTCTAGAACTTACCTCTTGTCTTACTTGAAACTACATGTATGTTAGATGATGAGAGATGATTTTAGGTCATCATTGAATTTATGAGTCACTTAGCTAAATAATTCCGTAGTTAGCCCCGTTGAGCCTAAAAGTGTTATTTCTTTGGCAACCTACGAAGATAGCCACTTTGATATCCTATTTGAGCCTTAAATTCCTATATTTACTGGAGAATTAAATTATGTCAAAGTGTGTGAAGTTGATTTTGATGGAGTTTAGAAGGAATAAAATATTTGGAGCTGTACAAGTGATTATGAGCTTAAAAATAAGTTGCTTAGGGGTAGTGCTCGAAACTGGTACCCGAGATGTTAGAGGTAGTGCTCGAAACTGGTACCTCAAGAGAGGAAAAAAGAAAGAAAAGAAGAAAAAAATAGTTGTGCTTGAAGGTGAAGAAAGAATGAAAATTGTCTGCATTGAAAAGGAAGAGATGATGAAAGTTGAAGTGATCAATCATCTTTAGTTCTTCACTATTTGAGTCACATTATCCATATATTTCCTACCCTTACCAAAGAGCCAATATTACATCCAAAAGAAAAGTCCTTTTTGATCCCATTGTCGAATCATACTTTTAGTGGTGGAGAGTTTGAGATATTTGGCAATCTTATGGTTACGCATGCACTTGAATTGACTCTGAGCGTAAACACCTTAACCCATAAGTATACATCTTTACACTGGAGTGCGAGTGATATATATACTTCCCATGAGAACATGTTGATGGAGCATTTGAATTGGTGGTGATTGTCTTAACTTGTATGCTATGAATTGATTATTACATATAATTAGAGTTTCATGACCTAAGTTGAGGACAATTGTATTGTGAATGGGGTATGTGTCATAGTCCTTGTTTCCCTGCTAATATTCATAATCTCTATCTTTATTTTTATTTTGTTGCCTCGGGACGAGCAACGGGTAAGTTTGGGAAATTGATGAGAGTCGAAATTAGCGTGTTTTAGTGTCCAATTGAACACCTATTTGATTGATATTATTGTAATATATTAGCGCAAGTGTTTTATATTCGATATATGTGAGAAAAAGGTGCACTTGAGGTGTTTTATTGTATTTTAGGTGGAAAAAGGACCAAAAGTATAAAGTTGGAGAAAAGGTGCAATTTGTGCAAGAATGCTAAAAATGCACGTACAAATTTCGTAATTTTTCTATGTTCTTTTGGAGCTCTGAACAGGAAGTGTGATATATGGTTGGAAATCCACTGAAAAGGGGATCATTTTGGCGTAAAGAACACTTCATTCAGAGTTCGAACAAAGAAGTTATGAGCAAAGTGGTGACGTCGCGCGAGTTGTGCCGAACAGAACAGATGTGCTACTTTCCATGGCTTGTTACACATTCAAATAGTAGAGTTTCTTTGTGTTCTTTATAGGTATAGGAAGCCAAGGAAGAGAGGATCGCGTGAGTACAAAAATCACTCAATTCGGAGGTTGGATGTGAAAGTTATACACGAAATGGTGAGACTGCGCAAGATGCATAAAGCCAATTTGGCCACTACACATTGATTCGACCAAACCCTTTGGTCGAATCAAAGTCGAATCGGAAGCTTGGAGTGCAGAAAATCACTAATTTCGATTCGACCAGGATTTGACCAAGCCCCTAGGTCGAATCCTAGGTCGAATTCCATGCCTGGGATGCGTTCGGATCCGATTTTTACACCCCAAGTGCGTATTTTTGCATATATTTCAAGAAAAAGTCCATCCAAGGTCCACAAGGAGTGCTTACAAGTATACAAGGGGATGTAGATCACATCAGTATTCATCATAGAGATATAAGAAAGGTCACAACCATACTACACCCCACAAGGGGGGATCACCCCCAAACCATCATCCACTTCCTTTCCTCCATCCATCCATCACTTTGAAGATTCGTCTGTGGAATCAAGAGGAGAACCAAGAGGAGAATTCAAGACGGAGAAGGACGCGATGATGCCCACATCTAGAGTTTTATTTGTTTCCTAATTTATCTTGTATTTTTTGGATATCCGGGTAAGATCTATCCAACCCCCATGATTGTTCTTCTTAACATCATGGGCTAGAGCCTTTTTGGTAGAACTAGAGTTGTGAAAGTTTTATCTAGTTAATTGAACTTCCATGTGTACACTCCGTACAACACTACTTGTGGATTTATTTTATATATGATCGTGCTTTCTTAATTCATACTCACAGTCGTTTTGTGCATCATTAACTGTTTTGTAGAGTCTGAATACATACCTTGGTTATTGATTGAGTGCATTCACTACTGAGCAGGATTTCATGTTATGATTCTAAGTGATGGGGGGGACTCCGAAGCTTCATTAGAACTATCATATATGAATGTTTATTAATTGAATTGAATTCGGGTTTGTAAGCAGGATAAAGAGGGTAATTTTATAGTACCTATAAAGGGAGATCATATCGGGTTAGATTCTATCAAAAGAAGAAATTGGAGGAGAATATAAAGCCGAATGAAGAAAGCAAGAACCTCCAAGGTAACTCTCTACTAGTGTTTGAGTCACTTATCTAAATTTTCCTACCCTTTCCTAAGAGCCAACATTATAACCCAAAAACAAGTCCTGTGTGATCCTAGTAATAAGTTGATTGTGAGTTGATTTTTGAGACCCTTGCCAAGCTTATGGTTACGCATGAGTATGGATTGAGTATGAGCGTATATATTGACCTTCTAAGTGCAGCTAGCACTTGAGTGAGAGAGTAAACACTTATCTTGTGAGCTTGATGACTTAGTACTCCGAATGGTAATATGATTGAGTGATGTTCTGCATGAATGATATTTATGATACAGGAAATACTTGTCTTTAATTGATGAAATCGCATGTGTAATATGTGTTGTACTTGGTGATCTTCGAGAATTATACACGACTCCTTGGTTTGATTGTGTTGCCTCGGGACGAGCAACATGTAAGTTTGGGGGTTTGATGAGTGTGTTAATTCACGAATCTTGCGCCTGGATTTGTGCTATTATGGAGTGTTTGAAGGTTGAAATCAGTTGTAAACCGATATATATTGTGAAAAGGCATTAATCAGGTGTTGTTGGAGCTATTTGAGTGGTTTTTCGAAAGAAATCGGAGTAGAAGTGTTGAAAACTGAAGAAAGAAAGTCGAAGTCATCCGATTGGGCGAAGCAGGAGTGCAATTCGACCTAAAGGAGATCAATTCAACAAGTCCTTCAGGTCGAATTGGCAGCACAACACGAGCAGAAGATGGATTCGACCACGACAGGGGGATTCGACCTGGGCATCAGGTCGAATCGATTGGCGGAATTGCCGATTCGACCTCGTCACTTCGATTCGACCTGGGCAGTTGGTCGAATCGAGCACCTGGGACTTACATTGTGCCGATTCGACCTACAATTTGACTTGTGATGGTCAATTCGACCTGTTACTGAGGTCGAATCGAGCTTCAGGAACTTACCTTAATCATATTTTTACACCGTCAATGCGTGTGATCACCTAAAAAGCTCATTCCAAGCCAGGAGATGTGGTTACAAGTATAAAAGAAGGCTTATGCAGCAGTAGAAAGGAGGAACTTGATCAAGAAGACAAGGAGACGTAGAGTTGAGAGGAGAGTCGATCGTCCATCATCCGGAAGGGCTATGACAGAGGTTCCACTGGAGATTCAAGTAAGATTGGTCCAACTAACCATGATTGTTCTTAGATCAATCATGGGCTAGAGCTGCTTCGGTAGTTCTGTGGTTATGAAGGTTTCATGAGTTAATTAGTCTTTCGTGTGTAAACTCCGTACAACACTACTTGTAGATTATTTTATATAAGATTGCGTGATTTTAATCCATACTCACGGTCGTTTTTTGCATCAATAATTATTGTGTAGAGTCTGAATACATAACTTGGTTATTGGTTGGGTGCGTTCACTGTTGAGCAGGGTTTTATGTTATAATTCTAAGTGAAGGGATTCCGAAGTCTTATTAGAACTATCTTATATGAATACTTATTAATTGAATCATATTCGGGTTAATAAGTAGGATAAAGAGTATAACTTTATAGTACCTATAAAGGGAGATCAAATTGGGTTAGAGTACTAAGTGCACGAGAAATAATTGATTATGATAGTACCTAGAAAGGGGGTAAAGTATACGTCTTGCTCCGAGGATAATCACATGTGTCATACGCATATTTACTTGTTTCTATAGAGTGAATTTGCATGGTTTAGTGATGCGTCCATAAACCACAAGGCAGAGTCAGACACTGTCATATGAAAGATTAATTAATAAGTGGAACTGGATTACCTAAAGAACTACCTACTATCTTACTTGATCACAACCTACTATCTCTTCTTCTTATTATTTCTATTAGCTATTTCAATTAATAGTTGTTACTCGATATCAATATCAAAACCATTATAATTAACAGCATAGTCATAATTTACTAGAACATAATTAAATTGATATTTATCCGTCCACTGGATTCGATATATAACTTGGTCTGGCGCCGTAGCCGGGGAAAGCTATTATTATTAGTTTATTATTTCTAGTTGATTAAGACTTTTATTTGTAATTATTTATATCTATCTAACCTTGAATTTTTCTGAAATACTTGTGCACTATAAAAAGGAGAGGAAGGAAAGAAAGAAATAACACACTGATCTAAGCATGGCCGGAGCAAGGCAGAATCAGGATAATGTTGCCATACATGAAATTTTCACGAACTATGGAATTGGTAACATGGGGTTGATAGGAGCAAGGGGGAAGATGATGATTTTGAGATACATCCCGCTCTTATTAGCATGGTAGAGAAAAATCCCTTTTCTAGAGGCTGTTTTGAATATCCATATCAGCATCGCAAAAGATTTCTTGGTTATACAAACACTCAAAAGGGTGCTGGAGCTAATGATAATGCTAGACAGATCGCCTTATTTAAGTTCTCTTTGATTGATAAGGCGGAAGTTTGGTATGAGACTCTTGATGCAGCTGACTGCACCACATGGGACCAACTGCAGCAGAAGTTCTTGGAGAGATATATGCCACCCTTAAGGATCTTAAGAATGAGGCAAGAGATCACCCAATTTGTTATGAATCAGGGTGAGAAATTTAATGAGGCGTAGAATTGGTTTAAAGACATGCTCAGGAGGTGCCCACAACATGGAATGTCTAAGGCTCAATACATAAGTATCTTCTACTATGGATTGGATTGTGAGTCGCGTGTCTTTATTGATGCATCATCAGGTGGAGCGCTGTTATCTAAAACAGCACTTGACACAGAAAAGTTATTCGAAAATATCTCTATGAATTCACGTGACTGGCCTACAGAGAGATAGAGGATCATATGTACTTGGCAAGGTGGCGCACGTTGAACATCAAGTGGTGAAGCCGAAGAGGGATGATGAGATCGTCTCTAGTCTAGCAAACATTAACAAGCTACTAGAGTCCCAGCAGAGGCAGGTTACAAAGTTGACACAAGGGGGGCCTAGTATGAAGCAGCAGCAAGAAGTGAAGAGTGTTGAAGATACCTTCAATCGATACATGACTGAGAATAATGCCAGGGTTGATCGTCTAAGGGCCAAGCTAGAGGTGAAAACTGATGCAAACCATACAGATTTATCTAAGCAGTTAAAGGACCTTACCTTGATGATGGGGCAGATAGCCACAAATGTGAATCACTTGACACAAACATTGGAGAATAATGCCATCACGTTAAGATCTGGAACACAGTACGAGGGACCGATGAGGCCAGAATCGAAGTTGGAGATGTCGAGATCTCAATTCGACCCCAATTCGACCAACATTACAGATCGAATCCAATAGGGGAGGTCGAATTGGCCCACTGGACGTGATTTGGGAACACCAACACCTCGATTCGACAAACATCCAATCGATTCAACCTGGCCCTCAGGTTGAATCCACCCGTCCAGAGAACTTTGTTTCATCAGAAGCCCGATTCGACCAACACCTTGTCGATTTGACCAGACCTTCAGGTCGAATCCAGATAGAATTGGAGGCAGAAATCTTACAGAGAGTCGATTCGACCTAGGGGACTTCGATTCGACCAGACCTTCAGGTCGAATCCAGGTCGAATCGGAGATACAGATGGAGAATTGTGTTCCAGAAGATCAATTCGACCACTATGTGCCCAATTCGACCAGGAGCCCTGGTCGAATTGAGGTCGAATCGCACAACCTGCACCATTTTCTGAACTGAATGCTCCATATAATGTTGATGTTACTCTAGTACTATTACATAAGCAGAATACTGAGCTTACAATAGAGATACAAGAGAGGAGAAGAGAGACACAACTATACTACACCCCACAAAGGGGGATCACCCCCCAACCATCATCCACTTCCTTTCCTCCATCCATCCATCACTTTAAAGATTCATCTGTGGAATCAAGAGGAGAACCAAGAGGAGAATTCAAGATGGAGAAAGACGCGACGACGCCCACATCTAGGGTTTTATTCGTTTCCATTTTCTGGATATCCGGGTAAGATCTATCCAACCCCCATGATTGTTCTTTTTAACATCATGGGCTAGAGTCTTTTTGGTGGAACTAGGGTTGTGAAGGTTTTATCTAGTTAATTGAACTTCCATGTGTACACTCCGTACAACACTACTTGTGGATTTATTTTATATATGGTCGTGCTTTCTTAATTCATACTCACAGTCGTTTTGTGCATCATTAACTGTTATGTAGAGTCTGAATACATATCTTGGTTATTGATTGAGTGGGTTCACTGCTGAGCAGGATTACATGTTATGATTCTAAGTGAGGGGACTCCGAAGCTTCATTAAAACTATCATATATGAATACTTATTAATTGAATTGAATTCGGGTTATTAAGTAGGATAAAGAGGATAATTTTATAATACCTATAAAGGGAGATCATATCGGGTTAGAGTACCAATTGGCCAGGGAAATAATTGATACTGATAGTACCTAGAAAGGGGGGTGGAATTATATCTCTTGCTCCGAGGTTATTCACACGTGTTACACGCATGTTTACTTGTGTCTATAGAGTAGATATGCATGGTTTAGTGATGCGTCCATATTCCACAAGGCAGAGTCGGACATCAACACACGAAAGAAAAATTAATGCGTGAAACTGGATTATCCTAGGGCTACCTATTCTCCTACTTGATCCACATTCGTATTCTTCGATTGATATATTATTTTATTTGCTATTTTAATTACTTGTTTAGTAGATTAATAATTAAAACCTCAATCTTAATTGCCATCTTGACTTAATTAATTTAATAAATAATTAAATTGATAATACGCCATCGCTTGGGTTCGATATTCACTTGGTCGCTTGCTTAAGCTGCAATTGATATCCTTAATACTTGGGGATTAATTTTGCGTATAAAGAAAATGCGCATCAAGTTCTTAACACCATTGTCGGGGACAATTCAAGTTTTTGGGCGCCGCGCATCAAGTTTTTAGGTTCGATCCTCGGCAACGGCGCCAAGAACTTGTTGCGTGTTTTCTTTGCACGCAAAATTAATCCCCAAGTATGAAGGATATCAATTACAGCTTAGCAAGCGACCAAGTGAATATCGAACCAAAGGGACGGTGTATTATCAATGTAATTATTTACTAAATTAATTAAGACAAGTTGGCAATTAAGTTGGAGGTTTGAATTATTAATCTACTAACAATTAAATTAAATAACATATAAAATAAAAGATCACTCGAAGAATACGAAAGTGGATCAAGTAGGAGAATAGGTAGCCCTAGGATAATCCAGTTTCACGCATTAATTTTCCTTCCGTGTGTTGATGTCCGACTCTGCCTTGTGGAATATGGACGCATCAATAAATCATGCATATCTACTCTATAGACACAAGTAAACATGCGTGTAACATGTGTGAATAACCTCAGAGCAAGAGATATAATTTCACCCCCTTTCTAGGTACTATCAGTATCAATTATTTCCATGGCCAATTGCTACTCTAACCCGATATGATCTCCCTTTATAGGTACTATAAAATTATCCTATTTATCCTACTTAATAACCGAATTCAATTCAATTAATAAGTATTCATATATGATAGTTCTAATGAAGCTTCGGAGTCCCCTCACTTAGAATCATAACATGAAATTCTGCTCATCAGTGAACGCACTCAATCAATAACAAAGATATGTACTCAGACTCTACATAACAGTTAATGATGCACAAAACGATCGTGAGTATGAATTAAAAAAAAACATAATCATATATAAAATAAATCCACAAATTGTGTTGTACGGAGTTTACACACGATAGATCAATTAATTCGTAAAAACCTTCACAGTCCTAGTTCCACCAAAAAGGCTCTAGCCCATGATGTTACGAAGAACAATCATGGGTGTTGGATAGATATTACACGGATGTCCCGAAAATACAAGATAAATTAGGAAACGAATAAAACCCTAGATGTGGGTATTGTCACGTCCTTCTTCATCTTGAATTCTCCTCTTGGTTCTCCTCTTGATTCCACAGACGAATCTTCAAAGTGATGGATGGATGGAGGAAAGGAAGTGGATGATGGTTGGGGGGTGATCCCCCCTTGTGGGGTGTAGTATGGTTATGGCCTCTCTTCTCCCCTCTTGTATCTCTATGATGTATAGTGATGTGATCTACATCCCCTTTTATACTTATAAGAACTCCTCATGGACTTTGGATGGGCTTTTTCTTGAAAAATACGCTATAACACGTACTTAGGGTGTAAAAATCAGATCCAGACGCATCCCAGGCATGGAATTCGACCTAGGGGCTTGGTCGAATCCTGGTCAAATCGAAATCGGCAATTTTTCACACTCCAGGCTTCTGATTCGACCTTTATTCGACCAAAGGGTTTGGTCGAATCAATGTATCCTGGTCGAATTGGCTTTTTGCAGTTTGCGCAGTCTCACCGTTTCGTGTATAACTTTCACATCCGATCTCCGAATTGAGTGATTTTTATGCTCACGCAATCCTCTCTTCCTTGGATTCCTATCCATATAAATAACTCAAAAAAACTCTACCATTTGAATGTGTAACAAGCCATGGAAAGTAGCACATCTGTTCTGTTCGGCACAGCTCGCGCGACGTCACCACTTTCCTCATAACTTCCTCGTTCGGACTCCGAATGAGGTGTTCTTTACGCCAAAATTATCCCCTTTTCAGTGGCTTTCCAACCATGTTCACACTTCCCGTTCAGAGCTCCAGAAGAACATAGAAAAATAACGAAAGTTGGACGTGCGTTTTCAGCATTCTTGCACAAATTGCACATTTTCTCCAACTTTACACTTTTGGTCCTTTTTCCACCTAAAACACAACAAAATACCTCAAGTGCACCTTTTTCTCACATATATCAAATATAAGACACTTGTCCTAATATATTACAACAATATCAATCAAATAGGTGTTCAATTGGATACTAAAACACGCTAATTTCGACTCTCATCAAATGTCTGTAGGAAATTATTTCCTAAAAGAATATCCGCACCGGTATCATGAAAATATATTGGTGGAGTCTTTACCTTGTACCATGGGGTACGATCCGCTCCTTCAATCATGATCTCCACTTGCTTGATTCCTCTTTTAAGGATTAGTACCCTCTGAGAGAAATCTTTTTCTAATACAGTTGGCAATTCTTCGCCTGAGTCTTTAGGAAAGACTCCTTTTGCTGTGCAAATTCCGGCTCTTGAATCAATGTATGCCACAAAATACTCTGCACGATGCTTCTTATATATCATTCCAATGGTTATATATATCGAGAATGGACTTGTTGTCATGGGTAGATCAGAGCCTTTAAGCCCGAGCCTCTATTAGTAAACCTTGTATCTCTTCCCTTTGACCATGAATTCCATTCCATCTTGTAATATTTCCCAAGGTTTGTGATCCTCGAGAAATTCCAATCCCAGCACTAGTTGTTCTGGGAATCTTCCTGTTACTTCTTCAATCACCAGCTCAAGTTCTCCGAGTTTGAGCTGTCCTTGATATCTCCCAATTGTTGGCTGTTGAAGATAATATAAGACATCACAAGGAATAGAGTTTTCCCTTTTAGTAATGTCGAATATTACATTGACTCCTCTCCATCCTTCTTGGCATTTAAGTTCACCTTTAGTTGTGAACTTTTTTGGTTCCTGGACTACCTCCACGATCAGCTTCTTTCCCCATTTTTCACTAATCATTCTGTCTTATTGGAAAGAAATCCTTCTCTGCTCGAATCTGAAGCTGTTTTGCCTATTCCAGACCGGCTTATCCTTGATCTGTAAATCCATATCGTGGATTGGCGGTAGCTCTATTATCTCTGGCCTAGTTGCGTATGCAACTTTCTTGAACACTTTTGGTATCTCAATATACTCCTTTATTTGAAATAAATCTGAATGATGAGTGTTGGACAGGGCATACGAGATACTGTATGTGATAGAGTAAGGTCTATTCCCTTCCCTCATCAAGTCTTTGTTTTTGAAATCTTGATGAAGGGTAAGTGCCCTATTGATATCTCGGTCCGCCAGATTGTAAGCGATCCTTGGATAAATGTAGGATGCCACCTTTCCTGCGTATAGATTTCCCGAGAGTCCTCCTTGGCATGCTTCTCTCGTATTCTTGATCCTCTTATCAAAGACATCAATATTGATTGGCGTATCGATTCCTTCTTTGAATGTTGCTTTGATGAGGATCTGAATGGCTCTGATATGGACACAAGACATGGTCTTAGATACCTTCTCTAGGAGTTTACTGAGTTCCATCTTAATCTCCTCATAGGGAACCATTGCATTTCCATCATATTTCTTGTAAGCTCCATATGGATGGCAATTTCCCCTTCGGTTACCTTATATATGATGTTGTGTTTTCTTCTCTTGAAGTTGAGGATCCGCTCTAATCGTCCCACGGTGAATCCGTCGTATAGATCGAGCCTCGGGTCCTCTTTCATGATTCTCGTAAGAGTCTTATGAGAGATGAATGTCTGGGAAAAGAATCCAGACATATCCTCTTGTATCTCCTGTTTGAAGTTTTCTTCTTCACTCCGACTCATCTTCGGAAGACTCGTTTTGGCTGAAGAATTCTTCTTCGTAGATGCTCTCGTCTAAGGGTATATCTTCGAATTGATATACTTGTACCAGGTCTTGGAAGTAAACAGCTTCCTCCATTTCTGGAGTTGTTTTGAACTGTTGTACTCCCCTCTTCTGGTTCTTTGGGCAATCGGGTGAGATATGCCCTCTAGCTCCGCATATATAGCAATTACAATCCTTAAATCTTTCATTAGCTCGTGTAGCTGCTCTCTGGAATGTCTTTCTCGTGGGATTTCTTCATGTACTCCCCTGGTTTGACCCTGAGGATGAAGGTTGACTTCTTGAACTCCATCTGGATGGTCCGGACCTTTGCCTCGATTTATAGCTTCGGGCCTTTTGCTTGGACCAAAAGGATCTTGGTCTTCTGGACCTTCATCCTCCGCTTCTTTGTGTGTAAAGATGATTTTTCTTCATCCTTTTCTGCTTTCTTGGACTTCTCCCAATGATCGTTGGAAGATCATTATTTTCGCAATATAAGGGTACTGTCTTATTGATTCCCCTTAGTCTTTTGTAGTTCTTGTGTAGTGACGCTTGATGGCACCACTCTGCAATCTTGACTTTGAGGAAAGACATCCTCCTTGCTATTGAATCCAGCTCGCATGATTCATACTCTTTGATCAATATTTCTCTCCATGGGCTTGGAATCTTTGCAGAGAATATGTGGAATACCTCCTCCTCCTTGATCTTTTATTTCCATCTATACTCTGTGAAGAGCTTAATATACTCATCTACATGACAGATGTTAAGTAGTTCCAGACTGTATAGGGCATTCCTATACTTCTTCTTTTTTTCTTCTTCCATTCCTTCGAAGTAACCTACTCCAATGAAGTGGATTTTGAAGATCTTGGCCATGCGATCAACAATGTTGGCAAGGTCTTCTCCTTCCATGGTCTTCTTCTTGACATCGTCTAAGAGTACCTCTCAGGCGCACTTTATTGATCCTTCTAGGCTCATAGTTAGGAATCTTATGAACCTTTCTTTATCCAGCTCTAGTGCACCTCTTGCAATTTTCATTGCATTTGTCCACTCGTTGATCAAGGTCTCTCTATTTTTGAAGTTGAGAGTGTCGAGGTTTAAGATCAACCCTTATGAATTTATCGGTTCAAGATGAGACCGACCATATGGGGTGTTGTGTGGGTTAGATCCTTGAACTCGGCTTTCTCCTGTTGACATTCCTATTGCCTTCATCTTGAAGTTTCCTGGTTGTTGGAATGTCTCTTCTTGTCGTGCCTCATGGACTCCATGTGATCCAGAGGTTCCTTCATTTAGGCTCGAATCACGTTATGTCAGATGAGCTTGCGACTGTTGTTAAGAGCTTGATGTTTCTCCAACATTCATCTTTAGATCTACAATTGATAGTCCTTGGAAGGACTCATATAGATCTTATAGATCCTCAAGATTCGCTCTTTCCATCCGGGGATGTGGATTCTCCTCGCAGGATAGCGATCATATTTTCACTTTTCGACTTTGGCCTTGTGACCTCTGTCATCTTTTCCTTTTGGTGTAAAAGGGGTTTTATTCCGAAGGTTGGTGGCAACCTTCCTCCTGATCTTCTTCCTGTGACCTTGGTTTCCAAGGACTTTACTTGTTCTATCAACTTCTTGATGAGGTCGAGTTGTTTGTTTTGCAACCTCTCCATCTTGTCCATCTTGAGGCTGATCTCAAATATAGTCTTTGACATATTTTGGCAATATTATCCAAAAAATTTCACAGTCTTTTGTAATTCTCTATGATCTTGGTTTATCTTAGAGTTATATATCTCGATCTCCTTCCACTCGGTCATTCTGTCCAATGTGAAAAGTGATAGGGCTTGCAGATCTCTCTTGGACCTTGGTTTGGTCGTCTGCTCCATTGTTCATGTTTGGTAACATGTCCATAGATCTCGGTGAAACTTCAGAGTTCAACTATGTTTCTGGATACTTCTTGGGAGTATCTAATCTCCATCTGGCGACCTTTCTCCAGATGTTCTTCCTTGGTATGGTTGACACGAATTTTTGTCAACTCCCTTTTTTGGTTTACACCTTCCCAATATCGGTCGGCGTCCTTATATTCCTTCTCGGCATACTATCTATACAACACATTATAGTATTTTTGTATAGAGCTGCTTGTCTCGTCATATCTAACAGGCCAGAAGTCTCTGTTGCTCCAACTTTGAACAGGGCTGATAGTCCTGTCACTCTCGGATGTCGAACTTTTGTTCGGATCCATATGTCTTGAAACTCTCCTCTCGTTAAGTGATATAAGTTTATAATAAATTTTTCCATTCATAAATAAATAAACCTAGTGCTCTGATACCATTTTGAAGAGTGATGAATATGAGAAAAATTAAGTTGAAATGAAGTTGTATACCAACATGATTACCTACATAGTTACCCGCATAGTCACCTATCTGGATACCGGCATGGTTACCGACAAGTAAAGTTTTGACCGGTTGAACCGTTTGACCGATTGACCAGTTTGATTTTTAAAAAAAAATTCGAGAGCAGAACTGTTCGAAAAGTGGCACATGGGTAGAACTAATAACTTTTTTTAATGATTAGTAAAATTAAAATTTTACATTGAATCTTGGGTATTTTTAGATATTGGCACTATAATTATTCCTTTAAATATTCTAAACTCTAATAATAAATATTTCTCCATCCGTCTATAATTTATCTACATCGATATTCTACCTACGGAGTTTAAGAAAATTTATTTTTTAACTAATTTTATTGACTTTTTAAGGAATATTATGATATTTTTAGATAATAAATAAATTATAAAGTATATTATGTGTATTAAGTGAGAGTGTTTGTTTTTTAAATTAAGATAACATTTGAGGTTGTTGGTTGATTTAAATTTTTTTTTTGTGGTGAAAATAAGTGTGAGACTAGGGATGGCAACGGGTAGGGTACCCGCTTATTTTGGGGTGTCCGTACCCGTATTTGATTAAAAAATAACTATCCGTACCCATATCCATCTCATTTAAAAAAATTATTATAGTACCCGTATCCGTCTCATTCCCGTTTATCAATACTCGCGGGTACCCGTACCCATATCATATTTATTTATTTTATATATATTTATATTTTTATTGTCTAAATAAAAATAATAATAATAATTACATTATTATTAATCAAATATACAATAAATATAGAGTTTAATTTGGGTGCACCTGGACAATATCTATCGTTGGATGAAACAATAATTCAATCTCAACCATTAATTATATTAAATAATTAAAATTTTAAATATATAACTGCCCACTAACTTATGTTTTTAGCCTTTAAAATTTAGGGTGCACGGTGCACCTGATGCACCTCAGAATAGCCCCTAAATATAATATAAATTATATTATTTTAAATAAATATTTAATAAATATGATTAAATAAAACTTATGACTATTTATTAAATATATAAAATATCTTATTATATATAAATTATATAATATATATCAAATTTTATTAAAAAATATATATTATCGGGGTACCCTTGAGTTTTGAGGCATTGTACTCGTCCCAAACCCTAATGATATTTCTTACAACTACTCGTGCTCATCCTAAATCCATTTACAACTACCTATACCCTACTCATTAGGGTTCGAGTAGATCAAGTACCCAAAAATACTCGTCTCATTGTCATCCCTATGTGAGACGAACGAAAATAAAATTTACGAAAATAAGTGTGTGACAAGGGGAGAAATAAATTTTATGAGTATAATAGAATATAAACTCCTATGATTTAGTGGTGCTTGTTTTGAGTATAAGTAAAAAAAAAATTGAATTTAGAATTAGTTGAATTTAGTAAATTTATAGTATTTGTTAGAAATTAAGTATGGTATATTTCAACTTTATATCATTTTAATGTGCAAGGGAGGATTTACCTAAATAACAAGCATACTTTAATAATTGATCGACCCGTTTAACAAAAACTCATTTCATAAGAGAGTATCTTTTCAATTTATTATTTCATTAAAATAATAATATCCTTATTAATTAAAATTAATAACCTTTAGAATAAAATATATACTCAATTTTTGAAAACCTTGTGCACCTAAGTGCACAATAAACTCTATTGTTTATACAATGAATGATTCTTAAAATAATTCACTTGAATAGTGATATTTTTCACCAAATCAAATCCTAATATATTTTATTAAAATGTTATTACCTCTTAAGTGCTTCATGAAATAACTTTCATAAAATAATCTCAAACAATCATTTGTCCATTTATTTATTTATAAATTTATTATATTTTCAAGATAAATTATTATAATTATAATAATTATAATAATTATTATAATGATAAATATTATACTATATTATTATTGTTTTTGTGTGCACGGTTTATCATGCATTTGTCCGTATATTTATTTATAAATTTATTATATTTTCAAGATAAATTATTATAATTATAATAATTATTATTATGATAAATATTATACTATATTATTATTATTTTTGTGTGCACGGTTTATCATGCATTTGTCCGTATATTTATTTATAAATTTATATTATATTTTCAATCCATATATTTATTTATAAATTTATTATATTTTCAACATGAATTATTGTAATTATAATAATTATTATAATAAATATTATATTATTATTATCACAAAATGTGAGTACGATTTATTATATAGTTTAAAAAATTAAAATAATACTCACAAAGCAAGTTATTACAATTTTTTTTCTTAAAAATAAGATAAAACAAATAAATACTTGTTAGGCGCTTACATACATATAATATAATCAATAGACCATTATATTATGCCCTCAGGGCATAACTCAAGTGGTAGAGGGGAGGGTGGAAAGACCTTCCAACTGAATTTGATTGCTGTAGGGTGGGGGTTCGAATCCTACCTTTGATATGGATTTGGCCCCTTGCAAGCACAAGTTTACAATGAGCCCTCTTTATAAGTCACTTGAGGCACATCCTGCGATTTACCTCCTCCACCAATCCCCAGGGCAGGGACGGTGGGCCCCTAACAGTGACTACACCATTCAATTGACCATACTTGTTCCAAGAGCTCCACAAATCTGTCCCTCCAAAACCAAAAGAATTAGCGCCAATTAGTTCCCTCCTAAACAAAAAAAATATCCGCCAATGTGTGAAATTGTAATGATGTCTGAAGTCTTAAAAGCATATTTTATTCTTAACCTTTCAATACCCAAAAGAAATCAATATCACTTCGTCGTAACCCATCAATCGATGGTCCGACTAACAGTTCAAAGACCAGGAACAACGCCCCATCTTCGCCGGAAAGCGGCTCGAATACGGCCGCACCCTCATAGTCTTCAATAACCAGAAGAAATCGATGATACACGATTGTTTTGCGTAGGTAGGTACTGAACGGTTTTATTTTTATTACAATTTCTTGACTAGTATTGGGATTATGGATTCTGGTATTTCCTGTAAGCCTGTAATGCTCCAAAATTGAAATTTAAGTTTGATTCAGTCCGCATTCCTGCTTTTATTTATTGTCAACGATGAAACAATTTCAATAAAATTCGAAGCCATTTTGGATTTTCAGAAAGATTTTATTTATGCAAATCCAAAAGAGTTGTTTGATGTTTTCTTGTGCAGGGTTGGATCCGACACGTGGAATCAAGGATGAGATATTCTCCTCTCTTATGAATGGTAAGAGAGCTTTGATGCAATTTAATCAACCAACTCATACTCCAAACGTAGAGTGGAACACTTTCTTGTGTTTGACTTATGTGTTGAATTGTTTTTTGTGCTAATACTCTTGTTTTGCTTGGAAAGCTTTTGTCTTTCTCTATCTATGCAGGTGTGTGTGTGTTTTTGTATGTGTTTGATTCGTTTTAATCATTGTAGTTTATAGATGGTGATTTTATCCTTTGTCAACCAGTATTAGAACTTCCATGATATCATTTATTTATATTAAAGAAACAAAAGAGTTTCAGTGACTCACTTCTTAATCTAAAGTTTTTTTCATGTGAAATAAAACTTTTGTAGTTACAATCTTGTATATAGGACAGATTGCAGATTGAACACATTGGCCTTTAGAAGGGAATGACTGATTCCCAGCCTAACTCTGAACTAAGATTAACATGAGCCCCTCCTGTTTCATTTGCTTGAGAAGTCTAGGCACACGCAACCAAAAGAAATCATTTCACAATCCATAAGAAAAACAACACCTAATAGAAAAGGGGAAAAAAAAACTTTGAACACAAACTAGGACAGTCTAGAAACATAAAAGCAGCAGCTAGGCTTCACATTAGTAAGCATGCAATTGAAAATTGCTAAAAGTAACGAACAAACATAATCTTCAACATGCTTAGCATACACTTGGACATAACTTCGGATAATTTCAGGAGATGATTAAGTGTATTGTTATGGCCGCATATATGTGCAGATGCAAGAAGCACAACAAAACAAACAGAGAAGCTGATAAACTAATGAAATTTGAATTACATATTTATTTTCAATAATTATAAGAAAGTAAGAAACTAATTTCTGTTTACACTGAATGGTATGCCAAATTACTTAGTCCATATGTCTGTAAATTCAGTCTGCAAGTGTAATCTAGTGGCCAAGATTCAACTTTAAATTGTTTTTAGATTTTGGTTGGACAGAGGATTCCTTTGTAATAATTCTGAACCTTGATACAGTGTTGTATAATCTCTTTTCCTCCCACAATTTAGGTCAATTTTTATTCTATTATTTCACAATTTTCTTTTAACCAAGAACTAGTTCTATGGAATTTCAACATCAATTTTTTCAGGCATTTGATCATATGATGTTGTAACGCTGTTATGCTTTATTATTCTATATGAAAGATGATTTCTTGATAGGCTAATGTTTAAACTTAGAAATTCTGCTACAATTCACCATGGACTATGGCTATATTTGTATTCAATGAAGATAATCTTAATGTTGGGGGCCTAGTTGTGTAGAAACAGATGCTGCCCCTGTTTGATCTCGTATAATCACCCAATATTTATGTTCTTTCTGGTAGACTACATGAATAATGGTATTGAATGATAGTTTTACAAATTTATTACATAAAAACTGCCTTGGAGACTTCTTATGATATACCAGATTTAGTTGAATCCACTCCATCAAAACAGCAACCCTTTTAGAAATTCTTTGATTTTGTCATTTAGAGCTATGCATTTGATCAGTCGTGTTTATGTTTATAAGATTGCTGCAGTCTTCTCCATCTTACACATTGGTTGCATGTGATTATATTATATGCTTTGTAGGTGCTGATATCAACCAAACAAATTGGGATTCTTCTAAAGTAAGAGATAAACTCTGGCGTGATATAGATGAAAAAAATAATTTGGTTCGGCAGCCAAGTTATCAGAACTTACAACCTTATATGAGGTATGAGATACTGTGTTCTATTATCTTTCTCTAATTTCACTGCAGAAGTTTAGCTCCAATATGTATGCCAATATATGTTCGTTCCATTACATCAGAAATGTTGAATGCAGGAACATATTCTTCAGTATCGAGATAATTAGCATCTGGTATAATGAACAAAAGGATATATGGGAAATTGATCCATATATAGCTATTCCCTATGCTGTGCTCCTTATGGCAATGAA
The DNA here is from genome assembly GCA_023678885.1 of Pogostemon cablin. Taxonomy (NCBI): domain Eukaryota; kingdom Viridiplantae; phylum Streptophyta; class Magnoliopsida; order Lamiales; family Lamiaceae; genus Pogostemon; species Pogostemon cablin. The sequence goes on from CM042962.1 coordinate 20,354,616, forward strand.
TTTGGCCCATTGGAGGATAAAATCAAGGAGGGAAAAAAAATAACATAGAAACTTTGGAATCCCTTCAAGTTTTTGTCCTGGTTCTTTCTGGGGAGATCTTTGAGGTAAGCCTGTTTTACTTCGTTTTGAACTATGCACCTTGTTTTCTTATAGATGTCGTAATACTTCTCTAAGTACTACACATTTCCAGCATTATCTTTTCAACATATAAATTAGTGTTGATTGGAATTTGGTTGTCATAATTGGAGTAATCTTTTATGAAGCTAGGTTGTATTGGTACATTTTCACAGTGGTTCATACTATTGTGAAAAACAAAAAAAAAAAAAACTAAGTCTTCCATTAAGATGCGTTATTTTCAGAATTCATAATTGAAGTTATATATGCTTGCCTTTTTTTTTTCCTTCTAAACCTAAAATTAAAAGACTTGTTGGAATTCTTTCTAATATGTGACTTTGATATATTATTGTGCATGCTTTAAGGTATCATTAGCTTCATATCTTTTTATGGAGCATTCTTGAGTGTTTATGATAGATAATTGATTTATTCTTACTTTTATTGAATCCATGCTAATTTCGTTTACGCCCTGAAGCATCCCAGTATTTGCTGTTGATGTTGTTCTTGGTTTTGGCTGCTGCTGTTTTCCCTTTTTGTTTTTGCTGGAATTTATGCTTATTTTGCCATTGTTGGAAAAAATTTGAGTCTGTTCTACTGATTATCAGCTGAATTTTTGTTATTTTCAATTTGTTGTTGATGTATATATGTTGTTCTGACACTTGTTGGTTTGGCTGTGTGTTGATTCTGCTGGTGGAGTTTCGATGTAGTTCTGTTGTGGTGTGTTGTTGTATGCTATCACAGCCTCGACAAGAATCTTTGGAATTGGTTATTAAGTTTTGGTTCTTGGTTTTATCTGACTTATATAGTATAGGATACCTAGACTACTAAGGGCAGCTTCCGCACCCTAGCATCAAGTATCAATCAACTACATAAATTCGCTACTGCTTCGAAATCCTTATGTCCAATGCAGGATGGAGGATAAAATTTTTAGAAATTTTGGCTACATGCATTAATCTATCGGATTCTGCTGATCATGGGTTTTACCATGGTTGATGATGTTGCTTTCTAATTTTTGCAGGTTGGGAATTGCCTTGATAATTAATGTATTGGTATTCGTTGTTTTTAAATCTTATTTTGTTATTGTTGGTTTTCTGTTGTATGCTGCATATTTGCGTGGTGATTTCTTATATGTTGGGTTTCCTGTTATTTTTGTGCATCTGCTCGGGGACGATTCTGGCCACCAATGATTTCTCCTAGCAGTTATATTTAGCTGCTGCTAATATGTAATTGCTAGAGCACGCAAAATTTCAAATTCAACATATTATTTTAATGTCTTCATCTGGACACAACTGGTTTAGAAATCAAATTTGGTTTTGCTAAAACATCTAGATTTCCAAATCATGATTATTTGTCAAAATTTTTCAAATCATGATTATTGTATATTTGATATTTCATTTAATCATCATAATATTATTTTAATAAAGTCTTATTTGCTTTCTAATTTTCATTAATTTATAGTTAAAATATTACCCTTCTATTTTTTATTTATTATAAATTATATTAATCGCGACATTTTTATTAATGTTGTCATGAAATGTAATAATTAGTAAAGAAGTAAATTTGGATAACAATATATTTGGTTATCAAAACAAAAATTAAACTTAAATTTGTATCATTTGCTAGACAAATTACGAAAATAATCATGTTTTGCCTTATAATATTGCTCTTCTATTAAAAATTGTAATGATTTTTATTTATCGTCATTATAGTTAGATACTTATGACAATATACCTGATGTCACAAATTGTTAAAAAAATTTCATGACAAATTTATAATCGTTATAAAAATATATTTTATTGATGACGGTAAGTTTCGTCACCAATTTCTATAAAATCGTCATTAAAAAATTTAACACTAATGTTCTGTAGAAAATACTTATTTTTAATAAAATTGTAACGGATTTATAAATTTCGTCATGAAATAGATTAATTAGTGACGAACAAATTTACAAATAATGACAACCACAAATTATGTCGCTAAAAGATATATTTTAGTGACGAAAGTAAAATTCGTCACTTTTGAGTAATTAAATATGACGAAATTCTAGCGTCGCAAAAATTTTTGTCACAAAAGGTATGATTTCCTGTAATGATATGCAATGTTCATGCATCTATAAATAAATCACAATTTCTATGCTACTCTTGTTTAAGAGCCAAAAGTCAGTATTGCCATTCTCTGACTCTCATACAGCGCATTTTGAGTTATTATAATTAATTCATAGTGATCTTTGGGGGCCATCTCCCGTCAAAAGCAAAACAGGTTTTAGTTATTATATTTCATTCATTGATCATGCTTTCTAAAAAATAAGAGTGATGCCCTCTCAACTTTTGTCCATTTCAAAAGTTCTGCTGAAAATTTATTAAATAAAAAAATAAAGATGCTTCAAACAGATGGTGGGGGAGAATTCTTGGCTTTTAGAAACTTTCTTGAATTACATGAAATTCATCACAGATTATCTTATTTAGAAACTTTCTTGAATTACATGGAATTCATCACAGATTATCTTATCCCTACACCCCTCAACAAAATGGGGTAGCAGAAAGAAAACATAGGCATGTGGTTGAAATGGGACTTTCACTCCTTGGACAATTTCAGGTACCACTTAGATGATGCTTTTAGCACTTCTATATATTTGATAAATATACTTCCAACCCCAGTTCTTAACCACAAAACACCTCTTGAAATATGTTTTCATTCCACCCCAAATTACCATGATTAAAAGTATTTGGTTGTTTATGTTTTCCCCGTCTTAGACCTTTTAATAAAAACAAGATGCAATTTAGATCAGAACCTGGTACATTTTTGGGGTATAGTTCTCAAAGGATATAAAATCCTTCTAGAAGGGGGGAGAGTAATTATTTCCAGAAATGTTGTTTTTGACGAAACTAATTTCCCTTTTCATTCCACATCTAGCGCGGTAATCCCGAACAACAATTAATGTGTCACTCAACCTCTTCCCCCACTCCCATTTATTTCTTCTACACCTCAACAACATTTTCCAACACCAATTCCATCTCCTAGCCTCACGCCTATTTCAAATCCATCCCACGTATCTCTTCACTTTATGATTCTTCTAGTTCTAACCACCTTGAGTCTATTGATCAACCCATTTTTGATCATTAATAAAACAATGATATACAAAACAACATAAATCCCCATGTACCTATTGCTTCTACTAACTTGAATGCAGGACAACATCACATGGTTACAAGAGCTAAGGCTGGAATTTCCAAGCCGAAGGTCTACAGTTCCATTGCCAAAGTCCTATATTGAAGCACTCAAAGATCCGAAATGGAGTGCAGCAATGGTCAAGGTGTATGAAGCTCTCATTCAGAATAATACTTGGAACTTAGTGCCCAGGCCACATGATCAAAACACTGTTACTTGCAAATGGGTTTTCAAATTAAAGAAGAATTCAGATGGGTCTATTGCCAGACATAAAGCCAAGTTAGTAACTAGAGGTTTCACTCAAACTTTTGGCTTGGATTATGACGAGACATATAGTCACGTTGTGAAGCCTACTATAGCGAGAACTGTTCTTAGTTTAGCATTATCAAAATCATGGTCTATATGGTAAGGCAGATAGATGTTGATAATGCTTTTCTAAATGGTACTCTTGAGAAAGAAATTTTCATGGAATAACCACCAGGTTTTGAACTATACAAAGGTAAAGATTATGTTTGCATACTCTCTAGGGCACTATATGGATTAAAACAAGCCTCAAGGGCTTGGTTTACTAAACTTACTATGATTCTTAAACGTTTTGGATTCACCTCTTCCAAGGCAGATCATTCTCTATTTCATAGGTTCACAAAAACTTCTAGTATGATTCTCCTTGTGTATGTAGATGATATCATCATTACAGTGATATCATCATTACAGGAAATGACAATGGAGATATTGATTCATTGGTAAGACAACTTCATCAAGAATTTTCTTTGAAAGACATGGGTAACTTACATCAATTTCTTGGCATTGAGGTGATTAGGATGGGTGATAATCTGATGTTGACCCAAAGCAAGTATATATTAGATATTTTGAGTAGAGTTAATATGCAAGATGCCAAAGCTATGACAACACCTATGGTCACGAATCCACCACTCTCAAAATTTCAAGGAGATCCTATGGAAAATGCAAAATTATATAGAAGTGTGGTTGGGGCTCTTCAATATGTCACCATTACAAGACCTGAAATTGCTTATAGTGTCAATAAAACTAGTCAATTTATGCACTCCCCAACGGAAGTTCACTGGAAAGCTGTCAAAAGAGTTCTTAGATACTTGGCTGGAACAGTCCATCATGGTTTATACCTAAGAAAGTCACCTCATCTCGACATCACCGCGTATTCAGATTCTGATTGGGCTTCGGACATCGATGACAGAAGATCAACTTCTGGTTTCTGTATCTACCTTGGAGAGAATTTAGTATCTTGGTGTTGAAAAAAACAGCACACGGTATCAAGATGTGAGTATGGAGTCGGAATATAGAAGCATGGCGCACGCAATATGTGAAATTATTTGGTTTCAGTCTCTACTTCAGGATTTAAAAGTACACCAAAATAGACCACCTGTACTATGGATTGATAATCTTGGAGCTCTTTACCTTTCTAACAATCCGGTTCATCATTCAAGAACCAAGCATATGGAGATAGATCTTCATTTCATCCGAAAAAAGGTAGCAAGTAAAGAAATTTCTATACAACATGTACCAGCTTACGATCAAATTGCTAATATTTTTACCAAGCCACTATCAACACAATTCTTCACTCATCTTCGACATCAACTTGTTGACATGTCCAAGGATGAGTTCAAATTGAGGGGGGTAATACTTACCCAACGGTCAATTAATGGATAAATCAATTACAATCAGATATATTAGGTGATAATGCTTGATTTGATTTTCACTGTGTATTTTTGGTAATAGCTATAACTCTGTGATTGTGATTTCACACTTGGTAATTGTAAATATATATTATAGGCCATTGTGAACGAAATCATCTTGTTTTCATTGTTCTTCAATACAAAAGTTCTGCTATTACTTCTCTCTTCTCAACGCATTATGAATTCTATCATATTTCAACGTGTTTGAGTATGTGTATGACTCAGTGTTGGGTGTACGAAATAATGGGTATGCAAAACAATTTAGAATAAAGTTTTTTAGAATATATATATATATATATATATATATATATATATATTTTTTTTTTTTTTTTTTTTTTTTTTTTGATAAAATAAAGTACTCCCTCCGTTCTATGAGTTCCATAGAAGTCGGTATATTTTTTTTGGGCACGGAGATTAAGGAGTATAATAATTTAATATAAAGTGAAGTGAGAGAAATAATATTTAATGTGTAGTGGGTAGTTGTATTAGAGGTGATATGTGGGGTCCATGAGAATAGATTAATTGTTTTTGGGTGTGTCCCATATATTAAAAAGAAAATGTGTCAACTTTAGTGGGACAAACCAAAAAGGAAAGTGTGTCAACTTCTATGGGACGGAGGGAGTAATAATTAATATTTTTAAATGCATAGTAAGATTTTTTTTTTAAGAAAGAATGTTCTTGTAAATAAATTTTATTTATTTTAAAAACTAGAATTTTAGAAAGGAGTTGAATTTATATTTTAGTGGTTTATATCATACATTTAATATTAAAATTTTAATATTTATTTTTAAGATTTTGAAATTTTGAAAGTATAGTTATTTTTCAATTAATAAATAAGGGAGATCGCTCATAAATAATAAAGGCAAGACTTGTGCAATATCATTTTACGTAAACACTTACATGAAATAGATAAAATGTGATAATATTATTATTACTTTTGTTATGACTTTTTATTTATTTTATAAATAGTTTAGTGAATTATTAACACTTTTTATCGATTTCTATAAATAGTTCATTGAATTACTTAATATTTTTCATCGATTGAGTAACACATTTTATTAATAATGTTATTACTTTTTATATGGGTCACTGCTTATGTGATACAGTTTCAAACAAGATTGACATAATAATAAAAGTTTACCCTACACCCCCAATTGAAAGGAAATATTTTTATAATTAAATAGTCTCAAATCATTAAAAAAAGAAAAAAAACTTTCAAAACTAAATTTCAATGAAATGAGCAACGTAAATTAAAACAAAACATTAATTTTAAATATGAAGCACACATTCAAAAGAAGAGAAGCCGTTGACACCAACACAACCGAAGGTATGCATTCCGGCTTTGCAAACGAGCGTCGCGGCGGAGCTCCGCCACCACCTCCATTAACAACTCCTGCCCCCGGTGTAGAATTGGATGATGAGCCAGTTTCCGTGGGAGAATTCAGTGAGCCGATCGCCGGCGCAGGAGCGTGGTCAGCGGTTGGAAATGCCGGAGCTAGCCAAGAACCGTTGGGGGGTGGAGCGGGACGGGGTGATGTCTGCCGAGAGCGGAAGTTCCGTACAGCCATGACAACAACGATAAGCTTTTGACCGTTGATGCAGTTGGAATTTTCTCCGCTAATGAAAAAAAGAGGACCCGAGTGAGTCAACTCGACCACTGAGTTCCCATCTTCGAGTTTTAATATATGCTTTCCAGTGTAGCATTTCTCGTAGTCATCTTGATTCACCACCAGTACTGAGTCTGATCCTTTCTTATACTTGAATACTACAAATGAAGCCATCATTAATCAACGACAAATCCTCGTGTAAAACCATCTCGCATGATGTGAGACAGAAAAAAAATAATAACTTCTATAATAAAAAATAATACTCAATTAATGAAGGGTAGGTTTTCTATGAGACCGTCTCACGAATCTCATTTTGTGAGACGGACTATCATTAATTAATTAATACATTAAAAAAATGAAAAGACAATCGCAGCCGGTCACCCACGCTAACTAGTTGGAAAAGGCATATGCGTTTAATTAACGCTGATATCTCCTATGATTATACATTTAAAAATCATTGATTTTTCAAACGGTGAAATAAAAAAATCATTGATTTTAATTTATTAAAGTGCAAATAATACATTAATACTTTAAATAATTGATCATCAACCCACAAAAAAAAATGTAAGTCAGAATTTAAAATAAAAAAACATTTATTATTAAATTATTTTGTGAAAATTTTCGTAAAAGAAAAAGTGATAATATTTTTTTTTAAAATAATATTTAAATAAGAAAAAGTGATATTTGACTAATCAAATTTTTTCAAAAATAATCTGTAACAAAATCAAAAAGTGATAACATTTTTTAATAAAAGTGATATTTGATTTAAGAAAAGTGATACACATCCAATTATATTATTTAATGAAAGAATTATAAAAAGATAAAAAGTGATAACATTTTTAATATAAATAGTAATATACATCAATTATATTACTTTATGAAAAATTTATAGGACCGATAAATAGTAATAACATTTTTAATAAAAAATGATACTTGATCAAAGAAAATTGACAAACATTCAATGAAATTTCTTAATGAAAGGAGTATACTTTATTATACGGATAAAAAGTAATAACATTTTTAATAAAAAGTGATATTTGATAAAGAAAAAGTATTTAAATGAACTATTTCATTAATTATTAATATAATAAATAAAAAGTAGTAAATAATAAATAAAATGGTAGGTCTTGCGTGAGACCGTCTCACGTGAGACTATTTTTCACTTTTTAAAATAGTTATCACTTTCGCTATAAAACATTGTCACTTACGCTATAAAATCTTATCACTTTTTATTTATACTATAAATTGTTCATGAAATAGCATTATCACTTTCCTATATAAAAGTTTTAGCTCTTACGTAAGACGCTCTCACACAAGTCTTTGCCTAAATAAAAAGTGATGTTATCACTCAAATTTTTTTTTTCAATTATATATTATTTTCACACTATTTACATTAATTGTATTTCTAAAAATAAATATTCTCTTATTTTATTTATGAATAATAATATAAATCTAATAAAGGTACAACTCAATTTCTTTAAAAAAAAAGAAAAAGGGAAAAAAAACTATAAGTTGAGGTAGGCTTAATTACGTTTGCTTAATAGATGATGCAGGTATTAGGTTAGCAGTGGATCCGCGAGATCTTATTTGGACAATACTTGACCCGTTTCACGAAATGAGATTCGTGAGACTGTCTCGTGCAAGTCTTTGTCATTAATAAAAATAATAATGTTGTTTCATAATAATTTATAATATAAATGAAAAATAATAATATTTTATAGCGAAAATAATAATTAATTTAAATATTGTAAAATAATGTCACAGTTTTGCTATAGACTTGCCCCTTAATCAACTGAGCAATAAAAGCTTCATTTTCGAACTCCAGTAAGACTTTGATTTAATACATCAAATTATTATAAGGAAAACATATATAAATTGTAAAATTTGTTAAATTATATATAAATAGAATTAAAACAAGAAAAGAATGGTAGCTCAACACATAAGAGAACTTAAACCCTCCATGGAAAAATAATAGTATAACATGCATGGTGACAAATAAAAATATTCTAATTTTATGCGTATATTTTTTAATAATAAATAAATTAATATTTATATCTAAAAAAAAATACAACATTCTTGATTTCATTTTACACCTACCCAAATTAGTAAAACTATAATTAAAAAAAACACAATTTAACAATAAATTACATTTGTAAATAATGAAAACAAAATTATCAGTAATTAACTTGATTAACTATCAAATTGATCACATTATACATCCCGTTGAATATTTGAACTAAATAATATAAAACATGTATTTTAAGCATGTAAGAAAGGAAGATTTTTTAAAAAATAATTCTAGATTTTTTAATTTCCATATGTTGGAATATACTTATTATTTGTTTATTTTAAAATTATATACATACGTAGTATTTTTTATTTTTTATTTTTAAATCAATGGATTCGGAGTATAATTGTACGGTTTAAACCCACGTTTAATGTTTCATTGTTTTTCTTTTCTTTTTCTTTTTTTTTTAAATTAAGGGTAAAAAAATTAATACTAATTCAATACACAAGAATATGACATTAGAATCTGTTTAGACCTACACGCACAGATCGAGATCTGTGCGCCAAACACAATTGCCGAAAATATAATAGGAGCTGGGAAATCCGGCCCTCGTGAATTTTAAAAGAACTGCCGCTAGCTTACAATCGAACCTTTATCTACCCCAATTATGTAAAAAAATACTCTACGTCTCCGAAAAATCGAACTTTTACCTTACGTTATCATAAGATAAATGTTCGTATTTTTCAAAGACCATGATTAAAAGTAAAAAAGAAAAAGATGTGGCACATACGGAGGGTGTCGTTGACTTGAAATCGCAAACGTTCGGCCCAATGGTTGTAGCTTTCAGAAGGATTCAACACCCATCCATCTTTGCCACCAACAGGGAATTGAAAAGCACGTGCGTTGTGTGCAACAGCATAAGCAAATAACACCACAAAAAGATGATCAAATCTCTGTAAAGTTGTCATAGTGAGAAATATATATAAGATATATTAATTCTGTATGCAGTTATGCAAGAAGCTCCACTGAAATTTTTAAAGGAGAAAATTAATGAATGGAAATGGGGTAATTGACGAATGTGGCAGGTTCAGAAATGAGGTATATATAAATGCATGGGATATAGTCATTAAAGACTACCGTTCCAAATATGAGATTAATGGCAATAAATCTGGATAGTAAAGTTCCACATGTTTGTATTTAATTCTGGTTATACCACTTCTGCTCAAATGGGTTATGCAAAATTAAAAGGTGGCTCGGACATAAAGACCGACAGTTTGGCTCAATTTACCAGTGTCAAAAATTTATGTGAGAACTTTGTAACGAACTAATGAGAAAAATAAGAATTAATAATATTTTTAATAAAAAGTGTTATAATTAATAACAAAAACTTGTGCAAAACCGTCTCTCGGAGCCACAACCAACTTAATACTTGGATCATCAGTTAAGTGCAAGTTACAGAACTTAAGCGGTAAGCCCACTTCAACTTTTTTTTTCTTTTTAGGCCATTTTTTTTTATTTTTAAATTGAGTTATATTGTTTTATTTATTTTATAATTTATTAGAACATATACTACTATTGTTTATTAGATTTATATTATTATTCGTAAATAAAATAAGAGAATATTTTTTTAAGAATACAATTAATGTAAATAGTGTAAAAATAATATATAATTGACAAAAAAATTTGAATGATAACTTCACTTTTTATTTATATACTAGTAATACACCCGCTCGATGCGTGTACAAATATTACGTACAAATTATTTTTATAAATATTTATAATAATAATAATAATAATAATTTTGTTTAAATGTCAAATTCATAATTATTTTTTGCATTGATATAAATAAGTCACCAATGAATGTAAATATGCTTGATTGATGGTGATGTTGGATTATTATTATTCTCTTTAAATGGATGGTAGTGTTGCAAAGTATGGTTAGTTCTTCACATGAGTATAAATAGTTATGACAACAATTTTCTCTCTAGATTAGAGAGGATCGCACGACGTAAGATTTAATATTGGTATTTTGTTAGACAATTTAATCAGTTTAAGTAATAAAAAAAATACTTGGGTTTCAATGTAATCAATTATGCACGGGTGCGTTTAGTAGTAGAAGATAATATCATTTAGTAGTAGAAGAAAATATATCATAACAAATAATGAAAAAATCAAAATACATTTATTTCCATTCATATGCCACACTGATTTATCATGTCATATATGTTACTCTTCATTTGATGTTGAGAAGGATACTTCCACAACTATGACCAAAAGTCGAATATCCTTGGGTACAAAACAGGTTTTCTCAAATATACACTGATTTAATAGGTCACATACATAGCATCTACTTTTCATTTAGGAAACAAAATTCCCCAAAATTAGATGCATAATTCAACCATAAACTTGATTATTAAGTACCCATCCCACACTTGGCAACAAAAATGGAGACATACACAATTGATAATACAGAAAAAATGCACTAAAAATTAAGGTACAGTAAATCAACTAAATCTTCAAAGCTGGGATCTCACCATCCTCTTCAATGACGGCTTGTTTGGTTCCAACTTTCACATCATGAATACTTCCAGCAATTTACCATTTGACCACAAATAATATGGGCCTTCATTTTACCAATGCCATTTGATAAGATGAATAGCAAGGGAAGGAGCATTTGGTGCTCAGAACTCTGAAATTTAATTTTCAAATATCAACTTAATTAATCATCCCAAAAAAAAGTCATGTAATGTGCAATGAAATACCAACACATCAAGGGTGGAAATAACATTGAAGAATCTATTCACCAGACTGTTTAAGTTATATGTATAATAAGCATGTACCCATACCCATACCTTTCCTTGTTAAATATTCATTTTAAGTTAACTCTTGCATGTTAAACACTTCAAAAAGGAGTACAAAATCGGTTGTATTGAAGAAAGCATGCATTATCATGCCCTTAAAAGGCAGATGCGTGGTTAATGATTTCAGTATTAGGTGATGATATTTTATAAGTAAAGACCAATTGAGTACCTGAGCATAAACAATGGGTGCATCGACTGCAGTAGCAGCACAGCAAGCTGTCCCTTCAATGCTTCCAAAACAGCTTCAGCAATTTCAATAGCAATACCTTCCTATATGTAATTAAAATTAAACAATTTCAGAAGCAACATTTTTATGATGCTACTATAAGGATAATCGGGATAGAGAAGTATACAACCAACTTGCTACTTTAAATACCTACAAAGAAACATAAGAAAAAGGTTAATTATGAAGCATTTAGTTTTGCTCAGTTAAACTGCTTCGTATGCAACTCCAGTGTCTGTTAATTTAAAAGAAAATGGCAATTTATAGGTGACATTGTCTCATTCTTGCTCATTTCTTCTAATTCACACCTCATGAAACCCGAAGTCCTGTAGTTATTCTAATTCAAAAAGTTGTTCTTTTCCAATGATAACTACAGGAAATCCTTATAAAGGTGTGGAAATATTCTCATACAGATTACCCAAGAAAGTAAAAAAAATAGGATAAAATGTTGTGCAAGAGCTGACATTTAAAGCAATTTAAAAAGCTTATAAACCCTTATACCACTAATTAAATCAGATATCCAGATTATCCTTCTCTCAAGACCATATATCAAACACCTCTATATCCATATGTACACGTTGTCTTAACTGAAAAGGGGGAAAATGAGAGGGATAAAGAGAAAGACCTCAGGAATAATGGGCCATTGAGATCATCATGAAAGAGGAAATAAAAGATGTCCTCTTCAATTTGAAACGGCATCGTATGTGGCGACCCATCGGCGTAACGTCAGAACGCCTCCCTGACGTCTGGGGGTGGCTCCGACTCGCTGATCTGAAGGTGTTTACCAAGAGATTAAGCCATCTATTTTCTGAGAAAAATTGAGATTGATCAGGTTTTAGAGATTCAAACCTTGTCACGCATGTTCATAACTTCTCCTATTCCCCAAAAATCTGCCTCTCTTCTCTTCACGCTGCACCGCCCAAATCCACCATTCATATTTCATATAACACTATTTATTTATTTTTTTTTTAAAGGAAGTGAAAAGCAGGGCTGGGAAGATGAAAAGGCGAGTCTGATGTGTAATTAATATTTTCTTTATGCAATGTGATATCCTTATATATATAAATTAATTTAATTTAATACTTTTCAAGATATTTTCTTTTTTAGTTGATTATCCTTATATATATAAATTAATTTAATTTAATACTTTTCAAGATATTTTCTTTTTTAGTTGATTAGTAGTTCAAATCTTACATATGTTATATATTTTTTTCATTGAGGCTGCTCCCGGCGCCTCTAGAATTTAGTAATTATTATATATGGATAAGGATACATTATTTTATTCTAAAGAGTATAGATTTTAATTGATAAGGTACATCATTTTGTTCTAAATGTATACACTTTTCATTATATTTTTATTTTTCTTCAGAAAATAAAGGGTACAAATCTTTATACTAAATGTTATATAATTTAACATAAAATTTTAAAGGGCTTCCGTGCGCGTGGGCGCACACAAGTTTTTGCCTTTTTTTTCTATTTAGTTTTATAATATTAAACATACTAAAAGTAAATATTAAATTATGGATTAACCTCTTCATCAACTTAATGATATTTTATTTATTTCTTTTGAATCTTTGAAGGGGCTGTATACCCTGAAAGCCCATTGGCTATGGGAGTGGTGGCAGATTCAATCTGGAGAGAGATAATTACTTCTTTACTCTTCATTTTCTTTCTTAAATTTTAATATATTAATAAAATAATTACTGATCACACATATTTATGTAAGTAGAGATATTGTATGCCTTCCTACTTTTCTACTACAACAAATATCATATTAAACCCATATTAATTTCCTCTTTCAGACCTATTGATTTGCTTTAATTTTCAATTTTTATTATTAAATTAATAATAATATTCAATTCTCCACATTATTATTATTATTAACTGAATTTTTTTTAATACACTCTCACTTAAAATTGCTTTAAAAAACGTGTGTTTTTATTTTCGTTTAACAAATATACTCCAATTAATTCATAATGAGATAATTAATATATTGTATCATGTGTTAAAATAGAATTCAAATAGATAATAATTTAAATATTCAAGTATAAATAAATTTCATTTAATTGGCTAGAATTTTAAAGGTATTAGTATTAATTATTAGGAGTACATTAATTAAAAACAGATTTGAAATTATTAAGGAAAAAAAAATATTCACTCCAATTACATTATTCCATGCCTTTTCAATTCTTTACGTGGAGAATTGAATATCATCAATTTCAATCCAAAATGATCTCCCTCATTCTTCAATTCCTTGTCGATCCACTCCTGGACCGCCGTCTTTGCAGCCACCGTGGGGGTGGCCTCATTCGTCCCCGCGTGAGCCTTAGTTTCGGCCATCAGCCCCTCCTCTCCGTTATCTCATGCTTGCCTCAGTCGTCGGTTTGACGTTAGACATTCCGTCGGAGAACTTCTGCATCGCCGCCAGACTCCGCCAGCGTCTTGAGCCAACGTAAAAACTTTTTATCTTCTGCAACTCCTTCAACAATCCCATTGTCGCCCATTTTCTTTCTTCTTCCGATCTACCCAAATACGTTGGATCCTTCAAGATCATCAGTGTAAAAGAAGCACTGCTCGCTGTAGAGCGCTCCATCGGGGATGGAAACTGGAGGAAGTCGCCGGAGGTCACCTCCTTTCGGCCGGATTTATGCTTGGCCGACCGGATTTCTGCTTCTAAATGCTCTCCATCAGTCATGAGCGAATTATTACTACTACACCACTTCTAAATTTGTGGGGGAACTTGAAACGTTTCTTTTGTGTTATGAAACCAACACTATTTAACAGCAATACAACACAATCTTGACAGCAATGCTTAGACTTCAAGCTTGCTCTATTAACCTTGATGTTGAGTATTGATTATGAAACCAAATAGAATTGAAAAACTTGAAGAAAGAAGATAAGAATTATAATGGTTCGATCATGTTGATCTACATCCACTCTTAAGGAGAGTAATCACTAACTTGATGAAACAATGATTACAATGTGATGAATATGATGAATCTTAGAACACTTAAGAAAACCCTAACTTGATTAGCTAATTTGTATGATGATGATGATCGGCTTCCTCTTATTTGCTGTGTATGATCATGTGTATATATACACTCCACTGATCTGAGTTCACCATCAACATCATAACTGTCATGTGGTTGGTTTCAGTTGCAACTGCTTTGTAACTACTTCATCTCCTCAATCCAACCAACTAATATACTTATTGATTTTGCTCAACTCTAAGCTTGATCATATGTGTTGAATCTCTTTTTATTTAGGAATGATACTTCCCTCTTGATCTAGCTAAACACTCCAATCAATGATCTAGCTGTCAAACGATGACAGTTTATCAGTTGCATCCATCCCACACCTCAACTGTCAAGCCAACCAACTATGATCAGTTGGTTACAACCAACCTTTTCCAACTGATCATCACTTCTTGATCTTTGATGACAGAACTGTCATGCTTCCGTTTCCACCTATCTGTGCAGCTTGATCCATCTTGCTGCTTCATCAATCACCACATTCTATATCTTTATTTGTTATATATATTACACACACACATGTGCTCATGCAAGCATGGTCTACATAACAAATCTCCACCTTAGACCATGTATTATCAGAAGTGACAAACTACTCTCCACCTTGCTGCACTTACAGGCTGCAGCTCACCTTTCTTTCTTCCTTTAGTGAATTCCAATAAGACTTTTACACAATTCAAACTTTTGAATAGGTAAAGCCTTAGTAAACATATCAGCAGGATTTTCAGTTGTTTTAACCTTTTGAACAGCAACTATCTTCTCTTCTATCATATCTCTTATGAAATAAAGTCTCACATCAATGTGTTTAGTCCTCTCATGATATCCTTGATGCTTTGAGAGATGTACAGCACTTTGATTATCACAATACACCTCAATGTTATTCTGCTGAACTCCAAATTCTCTCAAAATACCAATCAACCAAACACCTTCCTTTATTGCTTCTGTAAGAGCAACAAATTCTGCTTCAGTGGTGGATAAAGCCACAATATGTTGATGTGTAGCCTTCCAACTTATTGCTGTACCAAATAGCTTGAACACATAACCTGTCATTGATTTCCTTGTATCAAGGTTGGCTGCATAATCTGCATCAGCATAACCAACAACAACATTATCCCAAGCATCTTGTTTCTGAAACTTCAAGCCTACTGATATAGTTCCTCTAACATATCTCAGTGCCCACTTCACTGCATCCCAATGAATCAGACCAGGATCACTCATAAATCTACTGATCACACTCATCACATAAGCTAAGTCTGGTCTACAGCATACCATAGCATACATCAGACTGCCTACTGCACTTGCATATGGTATTTTACCCATCTCAAATCTTTCTTTGTCTGTTTGAGGCCCTTGAAGAGATGATAGGCTAACTCCTTGCTTAACTGGTACTGATGAACTCTTACAAAGATTCATATTGTACCTCTTTAAAACTTTATCCAGATATGACTCTTGAAACAACCTTAATACTCCAGCTGATCTATTCCTCTCTATCTGCATTCCAAGGATCATCCTTGCCTCTCCAAGATCTTTCATGTCAAACTCCTTTCTCAATGTATCCTTTACTGAATTGATTCCTATCATATCTTTGCAGGCTATTAATATATCATCTGCATAGAGTAGTAGGTAAGTATATCTTCCTTGATCACATCTTATGTATACACAGCTATCATACATGCTTCTGTCAAAACCATTTGAAGTAATGTACTCATCAAACCTAAGATACCACTGTCTTGGACTTTGCTTTAGACCATACAATGATTTAAGTAATAGACAAGCCTTAGAGTCTGCTCCTTGTAGATTAACTCCCTCAGGTATCTTCATATAAATCTTCTCATCTAAATTTCCATGTAAGAAAGCTGTTGTTACATCCATTTGATGTAATTCCAAATCCAACTGAGTAACTAATGACAGCAGAATCCTTATTGAGCAATGTTTAACCACTGGTGAAAAGATTTCATTATAATCTACACCTTCTTGCTGTGAAAAACCTCTTGCTACAAGCCTTGCTTTGTATCTAATTCCTCCTTCCTTGCTAGTAACTGGTTTCTTCTTGTATATCCATTTACAACCTACAAGTTTCTGATTGGCAGGCCTGTCAACAATCATCCAAGTATTATTCCTTTTTAATGATTGCAACTCTTCTTCCATAGCATCCAACCAATGCATACTTTCCTTACTTGAAACTGCTTCTGAGTATGTCCTAGGTTCATAGACATCAACATCTGATGCAACATATAATGCATATGACACAGTGTCTGCTTCTATATACCTTATAGGTGTTTTGATCTGCCTTCTCAATCTATCCCTAACCAACTGATAGCTACTTAGAGTTCTTCTATCATTTGAACTAGATGATTCAGGACTTTCTTCAGCAGCAATTTCTTCATGTACATTATCCTCTCTTTGATCTTGATCATGCTGTACAACTATTTTATCATCATGCTCCACCTCAAACTCACACTTATCAGTAGTTACCAACTTATCAGATCCTCTTTCCAACAAAGGCATTCTTCCTTCATTGAATGTCACATCTCTACTAACTATGAATTTGTTATTCTCATAACACCATAGTCTGTACCCTTTTACTTCTTTAGGATAGCCAACTAGTACACACTTAACTGCTCTAGGATCTAACTTATCTTGTTTCTGATGTGAATACACCAAACATCCTATAATCCTCAGTTGACTGTAATCAGGCACCCTTTCAGACCATACTTCTTCAGGTGGCTTAAACTTGAGTGCTGTGCATGGTGATAGATTAATCAAATAGGCTGCAGTAGAAACTAACTCACCCCAGAAACCTTTTGAGAAACCTCCACTGCTCATCATACACCTAGCTCTTGCAAGAAGTGTCTGATTCATTCTCTCAGCCACTCCATTTTGCTGTGGTGTTCCTGGTACTGTCTTGTGCCTCTTAATACCTTTCTCTTGACAAAACTTATTGAATTCATGTGACACAAATTCAAGACCATTGTCTGTTCTTAAGCACTTGACCTTGTTTCCAGTTTGTAGCTCTACTTCTGTCAACCATACTTTGAAAACTGATAGTGCTTCATCCTTTGTTTTCAGAATTTTAATCCATACCTTTCTTGAATAATCATCAATGAATGAGATGAAGTATTTCCCACCTCCTATTGTTGAAGTCTTGGAAGGCCCCCAAAGATCTGAGTGAACATATTCCAACCTAGCTTTGGTATTATGTTCAGCTGCACCAAACTTCAACCTCTTAGCTTTTCCTAATATACAAGCCTCACATTGATCTAGCTTACAGGTTGTGCTGATCTCAAGTAACTTCTGTCTTGCAAGTTCTTGTAAACCTCTTTCACTGATATGACCAAGCCTCCCATGCCAAACATTAACACTACTCTCATTCTTAGTTGTATTACTTTGTCCAGTCACAACTGAACCATCCAAGAAGTACAGATCAGACTTCTTGAATCCTTTAACAACAACTGACTTTCCTTTTATGACAGCAAGTGTATCTTCTTTCAAATGGCATTCATAACCTTGAGAAACTAGCATTCCAAGAGATATTAGATTTCTCCTTAAGCTTGGTACATATCTAACATTGTTTAACATTCTGATTTTACCATCAAACATTTTAAGTTTGACAGAACCAATTCCAACAATCTTACAAGTATGATCATCACCTAGCATTACTGCTCCTTCATGTTGTGTCCTCAATTCAGTAAACCAGTCCTTTCTTGATGTCATATGAAAAGTACATCCAGAATCCATAACCCATTCTTCTGAAACTGAATTAGAACTCACAGACATTGCTTCAATGAAATCAGAGTCTGTAGGATCATGATTAGTTGTTACCTGATTTGCATGAGGCCTTTTATTTCCTCTCCTTTCAGCTATTACCTTTGCTACCATTGCTTTCCATTTGTAACATTGCTTCTTATAATGTCCTGGTTTATTGCAGTGGAAACAATTCTTGTTTTCTTCTTCAACTGCTGGTGCACTATGATTCTTTTCAGGCTTCCTCTTATCAACCTCACTCTTATTATTCTTGTTGTTCTTATTCCACTGGTTTTGTTTCCTCACTGTCAATTCTTCTGCATTTGCTTGCTGTTCTGGATTCTTGTGAAGTACCTTTGCCTTGACTGCCAACAACACTTGCTCAAGGGTGATTGATTCAGCATTAGCAAACAATAAAGTATCTCTCAATCCTTCAAATGACTTTGGAAGTGCTGACATGAGGATGACTGCCTTATCTTCAGTTGACAGAGCCACATCTATGTTTTCTAAATCATCAATAATCTTGTTAAACTCATCTAACTGACCAATTATAGACTTATCTTCTGATACCTTGAAGGAGTATAACTTCTGCTTCATGTACAAACGGTTTGCCAAACTTTTAACCATGTACAACTCCTCCAATTTCTTCCAAACACCTCTTGCAGTGGATTCTTTAGAGATCTCCCTTAGAGCCTTATCACCAAGACACAAAATGAGAGCACTTCTGGCCTTGATTTGTTGTTCTTGATCTGCTGCAACACCAGCTCCTGCAATCTGACCTTCTGGCAATGGCTTAACAGCATCTGACAGACCTTGTTGAACCAAGATAGCTTCCATCTTCATCCTCCACAGACTGAAGTCTGCCTTCTCTGTGAATTTTTCAATATCAAACTTTGTGGTAACCATTTGATCTTCTTCTTCTCTACTGAGTCTTCTTCTTCTTCTTCTGGTTTGGCTTTCCCACAGACGGCGCCAATTGTTATGAAACCAACACTATTTAACAGCAATACAACACAATCTTGACAGCAATGCTTAGACTTCAAGCTTGCTCTATTAACCTTGATGTTGAGTATTGATTATGAAACCAAATAGAATTGAAAAACTTGAAGAAAGAAGACAAGAATTATAGTGGTTCGATCATGTTGATCTACATCCACTCTTAAGGAGAGTAATCACTAACTTGATGAAACAATGATTACAATGTGATGAATATGATGAATCTTAGAACACTTAAGAAAACCCTAACTTGATTAGCTAATTTGTATGATGATGATGATCGGCTTCCTCTTATTTGCTGTGTATGATCATGTGTATATATACACTCCACTGATCTGAGTTCACCATCAACATCATAACTGTCATGTGGTTGGTTTCAGTTGCAACTGCTTTGTAACTACTTCATCTCCTCAATCCAACCAACTAATATACTTATTGATTTTGCTCAACTCTAAGCTTGATCATATGTGTTGAATCTCTTTTTATTTAGGAATGATACTTCCCTCTTGATCTAGCTAAACACTCCAATCAATGATCTAGCTGTCAAACGATGACAGTTTATCAGTTGCATCCATCCCACACCTCAACTGTCAAGCCAACCAACTATGATCAGTTGGTTACAACCAACCTTTTCCAACTGATCATCACTTCTTGATCTTTGATGACAGAACTGTCATGCTTCCGTTTCCACCTATCTGTGCAGCTTGATCCATCTTGCTGCTTCATCAATCACCACATTCTATATCTTTATTTGTTATATATATTACACACACACATATGCTCATGCAAGCATGGTCTACATAACATTTTGCATTTTGAAAATTTTTAAAATTCAAATGAGAGTAGACGCATGCAGGCCGAGTCTATTCATTAATTATTGCTGCCGAGACTGTTCAGCAATTACTGCCGCAGGAAAAGTGAATTAAAAAGAAAACATGAAACGGCGTGTCAGACAGGCTGTTTTCCCTAATTTTGGGCTGTTAATTACACGGCATATTCAATATTTTAATAATTTTTAATTAAAAAAACTCACTTTCTAAAATTAGACATTGATTTAGGCGGCCGACGACGCGCGATCAAGCCCTTCACCACTCACGCACCATCACGTACGCAATGCTTGGGTGCGAATCTCATCGCCAAACCACACCTCACGGAGAAACTCCGCAAGGAAGGCTAGACAAAGAATAGGAAAAACACCTTCTTTCCTTCGCATACCTTTCTGCTTTTATATATATATATATATATATATATATATATATATAATATAAATTAGTTGTCGTTTTTTATTTATTATATTAATATTTAATGAAATAGTTCATTTAAATAATTTCGTTTTTGCTTTTTCGAATATTATTTTTTATTAAAAATGTTATCACTTTTTATTCGTACTATAAAATATACTTTATTCAATAAATAATTTAATTGGATGTTTGCCACTTTTTTTTATCATATATCAATTTTTGTTAAAAATATTATCACCATTTATTGTTCCAATAAAATTTTCATTAAATAATATAATTGGATGTATATCATTATTTTTCTTAATTAAATATAATTTTTATTAAAAATGTTATCACTTTTTATCTGTTTATAAATTTTTCATTAAATAATATAAATGTATAATCAAATACTCCCTCCGTCCGCCAGAAAGATATATATTTTGCTATTTTGGGCGTCTGCACCAAAGGGATCATTTTCCTTTTTAAACACATGTGACTCACACACATCACTAATACATTTAATGTATGGATCACACACGCCTCACTAATACAACTACCTACTATACATTAAATAAAAATAATTCTATTTGGATCTAATTGATCCGGCTCAATAGGGTCATTCTACTCTATTCTCTATCATTTATTTTATGCTTACACAATTTACCCTTTTTCTTTTAGTTAATGTTAGATTAAAAAATATTAACCTCTCTCTCCACCTTAATGATGCTCATTAAATATTTTCTATAACCATCACCCTTAAAATAATTAACTTTAGACAAAAGCTCATGCCCACTGTGCGGGACATGGGGACATGGTCTGTGTCCCCATGTGAACACAACACTTCCCCTTCCTATTTTATTTAAATTTATGTATTGTTAGGGAGTTTAAATTATAAAGGGACACAAAAATTGCAAAGCAACACAAATCTAAATCTGTATGCCTGAGTGCACAAGAGAGTCATTCATCTAAATCCGTATGTCCGGATGCACAAGAGAGTCATTCTTAACTTTAATAGCCAAGTTTAGTTCATCCGAAACTTTTTTTACGGAGTATATGTTATGAATGAAATTTAGTAATTAATTTCTAACATTTTTTTAATTAAAAACTTATAATATTATTTATTACTCTAGTTTATTTTTAATTAATAATTAATAATTTTAATTATTAAGTAGTACCAATTTCATTATAATTTACTAAGAAAAAAATATGATTGTTATGTTTTATATATTTTTTTTATATGTAAAAAGAAATAATGAAATGCTACACATATTTAAGAAGAGACACTTTTGTGAGACGGGTTATTTATGAGACGGGTGTATGACGGGTCGACTCATCACTAAAGTATGCTTATTGTATAGATAAAGTATACTTGAATGTGGTTAGTATGTTAATAATAAATCATATTATAACATGCTAAAATCATATCTTAATGCATAATCAAGCCTATTTTAGATAATATATTTTAACAATCATTAAACATACTTTATCTATATAATACGCATACTTTAATTATAGGTCGAACTGTCTCATAAATAACCCGTCTCACAAGAGATTTTGTCATTTAAGAATTATCACAATATCAAGTAATAAAATATTGGAATTTTATCAATGCAGGGCCTGAAAAATGGGTAATCTATCAATTCGGGGCTTGAATTATGTATACTATCGATTAGGGGCCTGAATTATGTAAAACTATCCATTCAGAGCCTGAACTTAGACCCTAAATTGATAAAATAGATGATAATATTTGATAAATTCAGGTCTTGGATTGATAGTTTTACATATTTCAAGCCTTGGATTGATAGAAAAAATAATTCAGGGCCCTAATTGATAGTTTACCCAAAATTCGGGCTTGAATTGATAAAAGCCCTAAAATATTTTAGGAAAATTTTGATCTATCTCATGAAATGAGTTGCGTGTGGTGGATAAACACTAATAACACTTTTAATAAAAAAAAAAAATTACTATGTATAGTCGTACAAGCTCAAAAGTGTGTCCAGAAAATATTTTAAAAAGTTACATAAAATTTAAAAAAAAATTATATATCTGTAAAATATTTGGACCATTTTATTATGAACAAATTTTGAGTAACACAATCTCAAATAAAATTTACTTTTTCTTGATTAATAATCCATTTTCATGCATTTGGTTTAATTGCACAATTAACATCTATCATGATTTATTATTTTTTTACAGAACCAAATTTACTATGTACAGTATAAGTTTTATTATCAAATAGATAAATTATTTCTTGCACCTGTATACGTACACTTATATTTTATCTTTAATATTAAATAACTTATTATTTTTTGAATTAAAAAATATTACTTCTAATAATTTTTTGTTATATTATAATGTTTTCATATTAGTGTTAATATGATAAATATTTTTCATTAAAAAAATTCATTACTCTTATAAATAGTTTCCCATTTGAAAAAATCAAGATTCGAATATACCGGACACATGTTCATACAAAATATAAATGACAAAGCCACTTGGAAGCATAAGTTAAACAGTGAGCCCTCTTTATAAACTATTTGAGTCACATCCTGCAATTTACCTTCTCAACCAATCTATAGGGAAGGGGCGATGGGGCCCCAACACTACAAAAATAGTATTTTTTGCAATGAAATTTACCAACGGAATTCAATCTGTCGTTAATTAGCAATGGATTAGCAGCCAAAATGACATTTTAAAATTAGCAACGGAATACCAACGGATTTATTCTTTATTTTAGGAACGAAATTCAATCCGTTGGTATTACCAACGGATTAGCAAGGGAATCATTATATAAATTACCAACGGATTACCAACGGAATTGATTTTTTATTGTTAAAAATTTACTAACCACCACTTTACTAACGGAATTTTATACCAACGGATTCCGTTGCTAATCCGTTGGTAAACTAATTTAACAATGGAATTAAGGCTTTTAGCAACCAAATATTATGTTGTCAAAAAATAATTTTTTTGTAGTGTAATGGTGGGGTACACCATTTTTATAAATAACAAAGACTTGTGTACAACCTCCAATTGGTACAACCCCCGGTACAACCTCCTTCCTTCACCTTCAGTGTGTGTTTTCCTCTTTCTATTTTTATTATTATTTTTTATAAACTGTTGTTGTTACTGTTTTTTTAATTATTTATTTAATTTTAGACATATAATTGCAATTTTACCCTTGTGGTTTAGGGTATAATTTATCCCTACAGTATAAGGGTATAATTGTAATTTTTTCCTTGTGATTTAGGGTATAATTTAACCCTGGGGTTTAGGGTATGATTGTAATTTTACCCTTGTGGTTAAAGGTATAATTTATCCCTAGGGTTAAGGGTTTAGGGCATAACTGTAATTTTACCCTTGTGGTTTAGTGTATAATTTATCCCTAGGATTTAAGGTTTAGGGTATAATTATAATTTTACCTTTGTGGTTTAGGGTATAATTTATCCCTAGGGTTTAGGGTATAATTGTAATTTTACCATTTTGGTTTAAGGTATAATT
Source organism: Pogostemon cablin (assembly GCA_023678885.1). Taxonomy (NCBI): domain Eukaryota; kingdom Viridiplantae; phylum Streptophyta; class Magnoliopsida; order Lamiales; family Lamiaceae; genus Pogostemon; species Pogostemon cablin. The sequence goes on from CM042962.1 coordinate 20,378,799, forward strand.
TATCCCTAGGGTTTAGGGTTTAGCATATAATAGTCATTTAAATAAAATAAATTTAAAAATAAAATAAAAAATAACATTAATGAAGGAGCAGAAATTAATTAAGAAGGGTGGGGACCAAGGTTGTACCAATTCAATTGGTACAACTTGTTGGATTGTATACTAAAAGTCTAGTTTTTTGTATGAACAATGTTTAAACAATTAATTTGAAATGAGAATCATATGATCAAATGATTGTGTCTTATAATTTATTTATATACACGATGCAATAGTCCACTTACTTTATACTGTAGATAATATGTTGTGCGACAACACGCGAAAAATCATATTATCGGTTTCCTTATAAAGTATAAGCAGATGCTCACAACTGAGATAGACGGGGACTCTCTATCGGGATAGTTGTAGTGTGATTTGGTGTTAGTTTGTCTTGACTAAAGAATCACATTAGTGCTGTCACGCCCCGACCCCAGACAGAGCGCGACAACCGCCACGTTAACCATAAATTTCATAGAATGGGTGCACTCCACTCCACAAAGTTTATAGAAAACGTAAGGCTTGCTATCAAGTACCTGTAGACTGAACAACTGATAACAACGGGTACAACACGAGGACATTATCTCATAAAGTATCAACAAGGATTTACAAAGGTACAAAATTCAACGGTGTAACTTAGTTTAAAGAAAATATACATGAACGATATAACATCGCGAAGGTACAAAAAGAACATCAAGGGGGTCACCAAATATAAACTATACAATCTCGCCAATGAATCCGTCAATTTACATAAAAGAGAAAGTACCCAAAACACGGATTGGATGATGAGCAAACGATAGGCAAACCTCCAACCAAAATGATATCAACAGCCTGAAAAGGAAAGAATGATGGGGGGTGAGCAAAACCACTAGCCCAGTGAGGTGATAAGCCGGTCACCCCGACCCTTATACGAAGCATGTACTCCAACTCGCGGTTCATAACATAAAATCCCACAATTCGTCCCACAATAATTATTCTCACTCAGTGTACATATTAATGAAAATAAAAACCTTAGTGCACATTTATGAATAACACAATTAGTTCAAACAACATGTTATCACATAAAAGACGCATGGGTAGTCAATATCCTCCTCGAACTGAGCTCTCCGTCGAGAGACAGTCCAAGCCCGTCACCGTTACTCTAGATAAAATGCACATTAATATTCTTTCTCAATATGCCAAGTGCTAAAGTTCACAATTCAATATCGACTGAATACTTGAAATGATCAAACATATAAACATATATGACATGCATGTCCCACACCGGTGACGTTGACTGAGCCTATAATAGACTGATCCATCTAACGATCACCCTCCAGAGTATCAGTATTTGGCAAATGGACAGGTGCCCCGTTAGATCTAACTCACCCAGGTTTGCCAATCACGGGCAACTTGGTTGTCACTCTAACTCACCCGAACCGCGACAATTCGGGCTACTTAATCAATGTCGCTCCAACTCACCCGAACCGTGACCAATTCGGGCTACTTAACCTTGGTACCAGACATACATATGCATGTGCATCATAAGATGAATAACGACTCAAGTTAGAGTCTTAATTGGCACACAAGAATAACCAGAAATCAATAAAACTCATACAATGGCTAACATGACTCTAACCAGAGCAATCGAGCCAATCAGGCTCTTTACCACATAACATAATACCAAATAATTTTCTTATCAATTAACTAAAACTAAAATAAATGCACATTTATCGAGGGTCCACACTTCCCACAAGAGAAGGCGTTCCCGAATTATCAACTCACAAGGAAGTGATTAACTCTCTCCGAAATCTGAAGTCGGTCCCTTGCCCTTCGTCGATGGTTCTTTACCTAGAAAGGAGATGAGCAATTAAAGACAAATTAAATATAACTAACTATTAGCGTTAACATCCCTTTCATTGCTAAAAACAAATCCTAATCGAGTTCGAACGAGTCGATATTAAATAAAAATGGCATTTAACTCTTTAACATCAGTTCCCAATCCCATATAACCGTTTCAATACATTAACTAAACGAAACAATAAAAAAATTAAGTTTGAATTCGACATAAAAATTTTGAAATTTTCCAGCTAGCGGCAGTTTACGAGAAAAATCATAACTAATTGTAGAATAATCGGATTGAGGCGTTTCAAGTGGCTACGGAAAGCTAACGAGTTCAGCTACGTACAGAAATTAAGTTTGCAAACTTTCGAGGGTAATAGCTATGTCAAAATCAGTTCGAACAGTCTGCAAATTACCCACATACCAAAAAGAAAAACCCCACAAAATTACAAAATCATGGAAGAAGGAAGCTTAATTCACACACCACTTACCTCAAAACAACTTAGAAACCACCTAGGATGAGGGTTGTAAGGGAGAATTTGATCAACAAGGGTTTCTCCTCTTCACTCTCTTCTTTCCCCTCTTTAGCTTTTCTTCTCCCGTTCTTCTCTCTCTTTTTTTTTTAACTTTAGTCTTACTAATTATATATCAGGCCATTTAAGTGGGCTGAAACTTTGGGCCACAAAATAAATAAATAAATAAGTTTGGGCTTTCTAAAAAAATTCTAGTTGGGCTAAGATAGGGATGGCCTTTTGGGCCATAAAATAAATAAATAGGTTTTGGGCTTTCTAAAATAAATCTAGTTGGGCTAAGTTAGGGCTGGCCTTTTGGGCCATATAAATAAATAAATAGGTTTTGGGCTTTCTAAAAAAAAATCTAGTTGAACTAAGATATTATAAAGTATCCCCTCCTCTAAAAAGTTTCGTCCTCGAAACATAAACGTACCTAGAGATGAAAAGAGATTTGGATGGTGTTGACGCATGACTGACTCTGGTTCCCATGTTTCTTCTTCAATTTGATCACTTCTCCATAGAATTCTCACCATAGGAATGGATTTGTTACGAAGCATTTTCTCTCGGCGATCTACAATTTGAACAGGTTGTACTTCGTACGATAGATTTTCCTTTAATACAACTGGAGGATCTTTGAGCACGTGCGAAGGATCTTGTTCATATTTTCTAAGCATGGAGACATGGAAGACATCGTGAATCTTCGACAATTCCGATGGTAGCTCAAGTCGATACGCGACACGACCAATCCTTTGCACGATCGTAAACGGGCCAATATACCTTGGACTCAACTTTCCTCGACGGCGGAATCGCAACACGCCCTTCCATGGAGAAACTTTCAGAAAAACTTTGTCTCCTTCATTAAACTCCAAATCGCGCCTCCTATTATCTGCGCAGCTTTTCTGTCGATCTTGCGCTGCCTTAAGTCTGTCTCGAATAAGTTGTATTTTTGCCTTCGCATCTTCGATAAGCTCTACTTGTTCGATTTGTCTCTCGCCAACCTCATCCCAAAAGAGTGGTGTTCGACACTTTCGGCCATACAGAGCTTCGTACGGGGGCATTCCAATGCTTGAATGATAACTGTTGTTATAAGCGAACTCCACCAAAGTTACGTACTTATCCCAGCTACTTCCCAAATTCAACACCACTGCACGTAACATGTCTTCTAGTGTCTGTATAGTTCTCTCTGACTGTCCATCAGTCTGTGGATGAAACGAGGTACTGAATAGTAATTTTGTACCTAGCGCTTTCTGCAGACTAGGCCAAAAACGGGAAGTGAATCTTGGATCACGGTCAGATATGATTGACACTGGTACTCCGTGCAATCTCACGATCTCATCGACATATAACTTGGCAAGTTTCTCTAAAGATTCGTTGGTATGCACTGGAAGGAAATGTGTCGATTTCGTCAGACGATCGACAATGACCCAAATTGAGTCATGACCCTTTTGGGTTCGAGGTAAACCAGAAACAAAATCCATTGTGACGTTTTCCCATTTCCACTCAGGAATAGGTAGTGGTTGAAGCATGCCGGCTGGTTTTTGGTGTTCCGCTTTAATCTGTTGGCAAGATAAGCACTTTGATACAAATTCAGTAGTGTCCCGTTTCATACCTGGCCACCAATAATGCTCCCGAAGTGTTCTATACATTTTGGTACTACCAGGATGCATAGCATAGGCTGAAGAATGGGCTTCCTCAAGAATAGCTCTACGAACATCAAGTTCTGATGGAACACAAACACGATTTTTAAAAGTAAGAAGTCCATCATCCCGAATTTGATATTCTGTTTCTTTTCCTTGATTTAGCTTCGCCATCTTCTGTTGTAAATAAACATCGTGTGATTGTCTTTCTCGAATTTTCTCGAACAAGGTAGGTCTAACCTCGAATTTGGCGATTAAGGCAGAATCATTAGACTTTTCACAATCGAGCGAAATGTGTAAAGATTTAAATTGCTCCAACATAGGAAGATAAAAAGATTGAATTGAAGCAAGTGAGGTAGAAGACTTTCTACTCAGAGCATCTGCAACAACGTTCGCCTTGCCAGGATGATAATCGATGACTAAGTCATAGTCACTAATCAACTCCATCCATCGCCTTTGCCTGAGGTTGAGCTCCTTTTGCGTGGTGATATACTTTAAGCTCTTGTGATCAGTGAAAACCCGACAAGTTGCACCATACAGATAGTGTCTCCATATCTTCAATGCAAAGACGATTGCAGCCAACTCTAAATCATGTGTAGGATAATTTTCTTCGTTATTCTTCAATTGCCTTGAAGCGTAGGCAATAACCTTTCCTTCTTGCATGAGAACGCATCCTAATCCTTGTCTCGAGGCGTCGCTATAAATGGTAAATTCTCCAATCGCTGGGTCTGGCAAAGCAAGAATAGGAGCTGAAACGAGTCGTCTTTCAATTCTTGAAATGCTTCCTCGCATTCTTCACTCCATTCAAATTTTACCCCTTTCCGAGTCAATTTAGTCAAAGATGAAGCCAATAACGAAAAGTCTTTGACAAACCGTCGATAATATCCAGCTAATCCCAGAAAACTACGAATCTCTGTCACGTTCTTTGGATGCTCCCAATCTAGTATAGCTTGAATCTTCACTGGATCGACGTAGATTCCTTCTTTAGAAATGTGATGACCCAAAAAGCTTACCTCGCGAAGCCAAAATTCACACTTCGAGAATTTAGCATAAAGCTGATTTTCTCTGAGAATGTTCAGAGCAATTCTTAGATGCTGAGAATGCTCGTCGTCCGATTTAGAATAAATAAGAATGTCATCAATGAAGATGATGACAAACTTATCTAAGTACGGCCGAAAGACCCGATTCATAAGATCCATAAAAGCTGCAGGAGCATTTGTGAGTCCAAAAGGCATAACACAGAATTCAAAATGACCGTATCTGGTTCGAAAAGCAGACTTAGGGATATCAGATTCCCTAATCTTGAGTTGGTGATAACCGGATCGCAAATCAATTTTTGAGAACACAATTGCTCCTTGCAATTGATCAAACAGATCATCGATTCTTGGAAGAGGATATTTGTTCTTGATAGTCACCTTGTTCAATTGACGGTAGTCGACACATAGACGAAGTGATCCATCTTTCTTCTTGACAAAAAGAACTGGAGCACCCCATGGAGATGTGCTAGGTCGTATGAAACCCTTCTCCAATAATTCCCCAAGTTGTGTCTGGAGTTCCTTAAGCTCAGCAGGCGACATTCGATATGGAGTAATCGATATAGGTGTGATTCCAGGAAGTACGTCAATGGAAAAATCAATCTCTCGATTCGGAGGTTGTCCTGGTAAGTCTTCGGGAAAGACATCAGGAAATTCATTCACGATTGGGATGTCATCTAGTTTAGTTTCAGAAAGAGAAGTATCGATGACAAATGCCAAGAATGCCTCACAACCCTTACGCATTAATTTATGCGCAGTCAACATTGAAATAAAAGAGAGGGATCTCGTTTGAAGTTTACCCTCAAAAACAAGTTCTGAGAACCCTGGTCTACGAAAAATAACAAGCTTCTCGTGGCAATCGAGAATTGCATGATGAGAAGAAAGCCAATCCATGCCAAGAATAACATCAAGATCAATCAAAGGCAATGGTATCAATTCAGCCTCTAAAATGACATCTTTGATCTTCAATGGACAACCAAGGAATACCGAATCACGAATTAGACGCTCTCCAAGAGGGGTATGAACGATGATTCCAGGTGACAAATGAGAGATAGGATAATCTAAGATCGCAGTAAGATCATCTCGGATATAAGACCTATCAGAACCTGGGTCAAATAAAGCGTAGACCTGATGGTCTCCCACAAACACATGGCCTAAAGAAGCAATATTATGTGAGATTGTGATTTAAAAAATTTGAAAAGATAGAATTTCTTACGAATGTTTTATTCGTAATCAAGTGGCATAACAAGGCGGGGTTAGATTTAGCATGTGAAAATACTCAAATTATAAATTACCTGTCACAACCTTCGGATCTGAGCGAGCCTCTTCTTGGGAAATATGAAATACTCTAGTTTGCTTCCTTCCTTGCATAGGTGATTGAGTACTAGGGCCGCTTGAGGCATCGGGTACTCTGGTAACTGCAGATCGAGTATCTCTGGGTGTAGAATATGTTAGTTTACCACGAAACTGACCAGAACCCTGACTGCTCGTTCCCATAAGCTGAGGACAAGAACTTCGCATATGCCCCGGCTGTCGACACTGAAAACATACTTGAGGAGCCTTACAGGGGCCGTCATGATATTTTAGGCAATTCTGGCACTTGCGATTTTCACCAACCGATCCCGAGACATTGCTCCCGCCTCTACTAAACTGCTCCCGAGGTTGAGGAAAACTAATAGATGCCGAACTTGGTGCGCCACGCGAAGATCCCACACCCCTATACACCTTCGATGCATTTCCTGGAAATGCGCTCCCTTGCCTTTTCTTTTGAGATCGTTCTGCAAGCTTATGTCTCGCCTGAACTAAACCTTCTACCCTCAGGGCTTCTTCTACGAGATCGTCAAGACTCTCGTACTTGTCTCCGGACTTGATGCGATCTCGAATATTTAAATTAAGACCATCTTCAAATCTCTTGCATAAGTCTCTCGTCGTATATGACTCAGGAGCGAATTCTCGCAATTCCAGAAATTTGCTTTCGTACTCAACGACCGACATAATGCCTTGAAAGAGGTTGAAGAACTCCTTTCTCTTCTGATCCTTGATGTACTGAGAGAAGTATCGATCTTTGAATCGTTCCACAAAGATAGCCCACGTAATAGTAACCGAAGATGTCTCTTTTAGATTCTGCCACCATCGTCGTGCATCTGGGCCTAACAGCTTGGTCGCAATGACCACACGATAACATTCTTCAATCATCAAGGTGTCAAAGGTCTCTGTAATCTCCTTTAACCATGCCCCCGCTTTAGAAGCATCTCTTGCACCGTCAAATTTCGAAGTCCCCATGTTTTCAACTGCTTTCACCAAATCAGGTATAAAAAGTGCACCTCGAGAAGCAGAACCTCCTAAAGCCATTTCTGGAGTAAAAACTGGTACATCAGATGTAGGTCGAATCGATTCATTAGCACGAAGAACCTCTTCAGTGACAGTCGTAGTTGTATGAGCCGTTGTAGGTGGTGGAACACCATGTATTCGAATGTGATCATAATACAATTGGTACTGCTCGGGTGTCATCATGTGCTCAACCCGCAACTGGGCCCGTGGTTGCTCTACCTGGGAAACTGGCACCCTATGATCAGAATTGATAGGGTCCATAACCGTCGGAGGAATGACATGATCAGAAGAAACATGTCCTCGAGGTCCACGAGGAACAGAAGAGAGTAGAGGACTCGGAGGATCACGAGGAGCGTGTCCTCGACCTCGACCTCGACGACGAACTGGAGGTGCCATAATAACTGAAAGGAAGAAAGGAAAGAAAATACAAGGTCAACGTCAAGGCAATACGATACCTTAGGATGACATAGAAACAAAGTTGGACTCATTGGCTTGACACAAAAAGAATGAGAATCATAAAACCAGGCTCTGATACCAAGAAAGTTGTCACGCCCCGACCCCAGACAGAGCGCGACAACCGCCACGTTAACCATAAATTTCATAGAATGGGTGCACTCCACTCCACAAAGTTTATAGAAAACGTAAGGCTTGCTATCAAGTACCTGTAGACTGAACAACTGATAACAACGGGTACAACACGAGGACATTATCTCATAAAGTATCAACAAGGATTTACAAAGGTACAAAATTCAACGGTGTAACTTAGTTTAAAGAAAATATACATGAACGATATAACATCGCGAAGGTACAAAAAGAACATCAAGGGGGTCACCAAATATAAACTATACAATCTCGCCAATGAATCCGTCAATTTACATAAAAGAGAAAGTACCCAAAACACGGATTGGATGATGAGCAAACGATAGGCAAACCTCCAACCAAAATGATATCAACAGCCTGAAAAGGAAAGAATGATGGGGGGTGAGCAAAACCACTAGCCCAGTGAGGTGATAAGCCGGTCACCCCGACCCTTATACGAAGCATGTACTCCAACTCGCGGTTCATAACATAAAATCCCACAATTCGTCCCACAATAATTATTCTCACTCAGTGTACATATTAATGAAAATAAAAACCTTAGTGCACATTTATGAATAACACAATTAGTTCAAACAACATGTTATCACATAAAAGACGCGTGGGTAGTCAATATCCTCCTCGAACTGAGCTCTCCATCGAGAGACAGTCCAAGCCCGTCACCGTTACTCTAGATAAAATGCACATTAATATTCTTTCTCAATATGCCAAGTGCTAAAGTTCACAATTCAATATCGACTGAATACTTGAAATGATCAAACATATAAACATATATGACATGCATGTCCCACACCGGTGACGTTGACTGAGCCTATAATAGACTGATCCATCTAACGATCACCCTCCAGAGTATCAGTATTTGGCAAATGGACAGGTGCCCCGTTAGATCTAACTCACCCAGGTTTGCCAATCACGGGCAACTTGGTTGTCACTCTAACTCACCCGAACCGCGACAATTCGGGCTACTTAATCAATGTCGCTCCAATTCACCCGAACCGTGACCAATTCGGGCTACTTAACCTTGGTACCAAACATACATATGCATGTGCATCATAAGATGAATAACGACTCAAGTTAGAGTCTTAATTGGCACACAAGAATAACCAGAAATCAATAAAACTCATACAATGGCTAACATGACTCTAACCAGAGCAATCGAGCCAATCAGGCTCTTTACCACATAACATAATACCAAATAATTTTCTTATCAATTAACTAAAACTAAAATAAATGCACATTTATCGAGGGTCCACACTTCCCACAAGAGAAGGCGTTCCCGAATTATCAACTCACAAGGAAGTGATTAACTCTCTCCGAAATCTGAAGTCGGTCCCTTGCCCTTCGTCGATGGTTCTTTACCTAGAAAGGAGATGAGCAATTAAAGACAAATTAAATATAACTAACTATTAGCGTTAACATCCCTTTCATTGCTAAAAACAAATCCTAATCGAGTTCGAACGAGTCGATATTAAATAAAAATGGCATTTAACTCTTTAACATCAGTTCCCAATCCCATATAACCGTTTCAATACATTAACTAAACGAAACAATAAAAAAATTAAGTTTGAATTCGACATAAAAATTTTGAAATTTTTCAGCTAGCGGCAGTTTACGAGAAAAATCATAACTAATTGTAGAATAATCGGATTGAGGCGTTTCAAGTGGCTACGGAAAGCTAACGAGTTCAGCTACGTACAGAAATTAAGTTTGCAAACTTTCGAGGGTAATAGCTATGTCAAAATCAGTTCGAACAGTCTGCAAATTACCCACATACCAAAAAGAAAAACCCCACAAAATTACAAAATCATGGAAGAAGGAAGCTTAATTCACACACCACTTACCTCAAAACAACTTAGAAACCACCTAGGATGAGGGTTGTAAGGGAGAATTTGATCAACAAGGGTTTCTCCTCTTCACTCTCTTCTTTCCCCTCTTTAGCTTTTCTTCTCCCGTTCTTCTCTCTCTTTTTTTTTTAACTTTAGTCTTACTAATTATATATCAGACCATTTAAGTGGGCTGAAACTTTGGGCCACAAAATAAATAAATAAATAAGTTTGGGCTTTCTAAAAAAATTCTAGTTGGGCTAAGATAGGGATGACCTTTTGGGCCATAAAATAAATAAATAGGTTTTGGGCTTTCTAAAATAAATCTAGTTGGGCTAAGTTAGGGCTGGCCTTTTGGGCCATATAAATAAATAAATAGGTTTTGGGCTTTCTAAAAAAAAATCTAGTTGAACTAAGATATTATAAGTGCACTTGTGTGCATTGAGCAGGACCGCTTAGGATCGTTCGACTTGTACTGTCTATATAGAAGAACTTGATCTCAGTTATTATGGATGTTCGTACTCTTAATCCATATACAATAACCTCAATACGTAAGGCAGTATGTATTTCTTTAATTCATCAATGGGTGAGATTTATATGTATTAAATTAACAAACTCGGTGAGTTGGGAAGTAGTGATATCTCTATGGTGTGCTGTTGATTGTAGAAAGAATCCATGTCCATTATAGGTTGACGATGTCCCCTTGAGGAGCTCATAAGGATTATCATGTAAACTCTGCAGGTGAATTTATTCCGGTATGATAATGAGGTTGAGTGGTACTATTCTCGGATGAGATATTAATTAATGGAGTTGTTAGTAACTTAATTAATTAATGGACATTGTATATCTTAAATATGGGGAGACTAACGGGCTCATAATAAGAAGGAGCTCATAATGTAATTATGAGATTAGAACGGTAGTGCATTAATAATATTTTAGTGGTATATATTATTATTATTGGACTTAAGTATAAGCTTTGGGCTAAGCATAGATACTTAAGCCCAATGGAGGCCCAACTCTAATTTCTCCTCCTGGTCCCTGCTGTAGCTTATATATAAATCATCTCAGCTATTCGAAAACTCTAATCTATGAGATTAATCACACCTAATACTGTGAGGAGGATGAGGGAATAGCAGAATGAGAAGATCTCGAAGATCGTCGCCCACACGATGTCGAGATTGGACTTGGGAATATAGCAGAGACTGGAAGGTTGTTTCCTGCTACTGTCCACCACTTTCTATGATTTTTATAAAATTATACAGACTTCAGAATAGGACATGTGATATACTGACGGAAACCACGGAAGAGAGGATCGTTTTGGCGCATAGATCATTCAAATCCGATATCGGATGAGAGAATTATGCCCAAAATGGTGAGGCTGCGCAGACTACCAGTGAGAATCCATCTTCTCCAACATACCCTGGTGAAAGGTAATACGTTTCTTGTTTTCTTGCTTCCGCTGCATGTTAGAAATGTATGAAACCCTAACGGTTCATGTTAACCAAATGATCAAACGCCAACAATTAGTATCAGAGCTTCGGTTTCGTGGTGAAGCATGAAACGTTAGGCTAGGGTTTATGTATGTGTACATGAATTTGAGTTTAAAATTAAGTTTCTTATTGAATACTCTAATTGTACACGATAGTACACGATCACCACACGAAGGGTCGATAAGGACTGACGATACGGTGGTGAAAGAATGGCGTTAAATAACGGTGGCTGGTAGCATTTTATGACGAGGCAGCGTGTTGCACGAAAGGTTGCAGGACACGACTACATGACTCAGCGTGCCACATGGAACTTTACCGACGGCACAAAGGCACTGCTGGCGGCGCACGCTGCACGGCGAGCCCACGCAACTGGTGGCCGGGACAACATGGAAAGCGATGGCAAACCTGTGGGGTATTCAGGGCTGGTAATTGCCACATGATGGATAGGACGGCGAAGCCGCTGGGCTGGATTACTATGGGCATGTGTTGCTACCAACGTTCATGGCGGAGCATCGACCGGTGGCGTGGCGATGGGTTTAGCAGATCGCATACGGTGGCAGTCGATCAGCACTTCGCGGCAGATCTGTTCGCGGTGGTTCCAGCGTGAACTTTGCTTGGGCAACGCGTTGTGGTGATGATGACCAGCGGCGAGAATGTGCTCTGAAGGCGGGGTTTTACTGGCCTGAAGGAGTAACTGAACGAGTCGCCAGGCTTCCGATGATCTGAACGTGTCCACCAGACTTCTGAGCGGGTCTTTCAGATTTTGGTCCGGTCAGTGTGTGGACTGGGTCAAGTCTTCTTGGTAGCCGACCGGGTCAATGAGATGGAGGGGCACGACGTGAAGATTGGCATGCATGTTGGCGTGCAAAATGGCAGGGCTGCTTTACGATGCTGGCCAATAGCTAGTCGGGTATATGACGATTGACTTCGAGCAACTGCTGGGCGAGCTATCGTGTGGGGTGCCAGACAGCTGGGCGTGCGGCTGGACAAGCACAGGCGTGTGGTATATGGGCGGTGGTAGGCGCGGGTTACACTTGTGAGCAGCACGAGACACGCCACCAGGCGGCACGTATCACGCTGGTGGATAGCATGATCAAATAGCTGTTGGCACGACTGTGAGTTGCGGTCGGCACGATCATAGCGAAAGGCTGCCACGAGTCATGCCAGCAGGTATGCAGCGATGTCGTGGGGCAGGATATCATCGGCGAGACGAGCTATGGCAGGATAAAAAGGCACGACTCGTGCTTTTATGTTGCACGACTCATGCAGGCTTGAAAATTTGGCACATGAGGTTTTTGCTGGAGACGCAAGGCTGGAAAGTTGACGGCACAAGTGGTGATGGTTGTCGGCACAACCACCGACAGCACGCGGCACGAGTCGTGCTGGCGTCTGGCATGAGTCATACTGGCGTTTGGCACGACTGGCGGCGGATGATGACGGACAGCTCGATGTGTGAGGCTGCAGCATGGGGCGGCACGACTCGTGCTGGTGCCTGGCACGAGCCGTTCCAGCGTGTAGCGTGAGCCGAGTGCGTTCATTTTTCCATTTTGATTTTCAGTACGGGAGCATGGGTGTGAATCGCGTCGAGTTTGCATGGTTAGTGGGCGGCTAGGTGTGAGGATGTTGGACAGGGGCCGGAGTGGTGGAGCAGGTTGGCGGACAATGAATCTGGAGGAAAATTTGTGAAGACCGGCTTTCAATTTTCAGATTAGGTTTCGAGGCCCTACCCCAAATCCCGTGACCTGACTAGGCAGGTCGATCCCTGCGATCTCACCGGGGAGGTCGAACCCCGTATAGTCGCAGCTGCTCAGTTTTATGCTTGGGGGCGAACAATCGAATTTGCTGTTATATAACTGCATTAATTGATTTAATTATCTAATTATTATTATATATGTTTGCATGATTCTCTGTGATTTACTGCCTTATGTGCCGTAATAGGAGCATGCTAGGTTGTGTATTTTATTATGAATATTATATGCATGTAAAAACCCTCGGTGTTAAATAACTAAGTGGGAGAGAGGATTGGTTAATAATTCCCGCGGTCTCCATTATTGGTTTGTTAGCAATGTGAATAAACTTGCGCGTCGTCATTAGAGCCTTCCTCCTCATCTGATGAGTTTATTCATGGATTGCTGGAATATACTTCATTAAATAATTATGTTTGTAATGTGATGCACATGAACTTACACGTTGGCATAGACCTTCCTACCTATCGGATGAGTTTATTTGCGGATCACTGTACAAACTTGTAATTGATGACTGTAGGAAGTTATCCGAGCACGTGTGTACTTCTCCATCTGTAAGGCACATAAGCTTGGGCCGCGGACTTGGGGTCAAATAATGGTGTACACTTAGATGTAAATAATAAGTATCCTCCCCATCGGAGTCACTGCTTTTATTTGCATGGCTAAAAATGAATCGACTATTAATTATTTTGTCATGAGGTTAGGTTGACAAATGAAATTAATGGGCAAAACATTCTCTTGTAAATGTTTGACTTTGTAAACGTCCACACTATCATAGCTTGCAGACTCACGGTGCTTGAGATGTCGGTTAATTTTATTTTTATATATTTTTGAGGGAATCAATATAAAAGGGTAAAATTTGAAGATTTGATCGGTGTATTTATTTGTGATTCTATGTAATTTCAAATGATTTTATCTCACTTATTGTTTACTAAAAGAAATTATATTTACTGGTCCAAAATTAGATGATTAGAAAACAATCTTGGTTTCGAATTTTACTGCTTAGAAAATATAAACATATGCGTTCTCACTAAGGATGTGTCATGATGCCTATTAAAGTCTCTAGTGGAGAGGTGAGAGGTTCATATAAATATGATGGTCTCATGCGACTCTTCGGATACTTGAGTGATGTTAAAAGGCAAGAGGTCATGGATGAGTTGATGAATGAATTGTGAATGCTTGGAGTAGGAATTGAAGGGGAAACCTAGATCAATTTATTCTCCATAATTTGCCTAGTGTTTTGAGCAAGTTCTACCTGAAATACGAGAGGCTGTGTATGGTGGGGAACATCTGACAAAACATGTGACAAAGGAAATCCAATTTCATCAAGATGTGAACAAGGTTAGTATCTTATTCACTAGTCGTTGAAGCATGATTAGTGATGACATTTACTGACACATTGTGTGTAGATAACAGAGTCACTAAAAGCCTGCAACTAAGTGATGATGAGATTGTAATATACATGGGTAAAACTACGAGAGTAGTGGCTGTTGTAGTGGGAGTTGTTTATTTATCTTATGATATGAATAAACGTTACGTTTTGAGAAATTGTCTTTACGTACGTTTTTCATAGAAAGAATTTGATTTCAGTTTCTATACATTTACGGATGGATACTCCATTTCATTTAAATGACATGGTCATAGTAATGAGGAATAGGGCTATAATCTATTGTGGTACGTTGGTGGACAATTTGAACACTCTTAAATAATGTTTATCACACGAATGCAAAAAATAGTAATTAATAACGTGTCTTCTAATCCTAATAAGAGAAAGACTCTTATGGAAATGATTAGATAGATGATGAATCACTAAATTCATTTTATGGGTATGCCCTAGAAACAGTAATTCGTATGAATGTTTGTCTGTTTGTGGGATATCCTAGAAAAATGAAGGGTGATGATTTATTTAGTCCAAAAGATCGAAGGGTGATTGTTAACACAAACACTAGATATTTGGAAAAAGACTATGTAATAAATCATAAACCTATGTATAAATTGTTCTAATGGAAGTGAGAGGGAAAACACAAAGTATTAGTACCAAGTGTACAAGAGGATATACCACAAGGTAAACTGCAACGCTTGTCACATCTGATACACAATTGCGTGTAGTGCCTTGTCGTAGTGGGAGGGTTGTTCGATAACCTGTAAGATATATGCTTTGGGAGAGTCGTGAGACTTGGTTCCTAGTAAACATGGAATGGACCCACGGATATGACGAAGCACCACAAGATAGAAATGTCGAATCTTTGCAAAGTGCAATAGTTTCTGAAAAAGAATCGATAGATTATAAATCAAGTATGGGAGCTTGTAGGACTACTAAATGGTGTAAAAGTCATTGGAAGTAGTCATACTAAATAAAAGAGGATCATATGGTAAGGTGAAAACCTTAGATTCAAGCTTGTTGCAAAAAGATATACTCAGAAAGAAATGGTTCGATTATGAAAAACATGTTTGCCGGTAGCTATGCCTATGTAGCTCCAGATTCTTTTATTTATTGCTATTCATATTGATTATGAGGAATAGAAAATAGATGTCAAGGCAGCTTTCCTGATTGGAAGTTTTGAGGAAACATCTGTGTAATGTAACCAGAGTGATTCATTGCAAAGGGTTAGGAACATTTTGAGTGTAAGCTTAAAGGTGTCCATCGATGGACTAAAGCAAGCTTCAAGATTATAGAACATCCATTTTGATGAGGAAATTCAGTGATATGAATTTAATCAATGCTCGGATGTGTCTTGTGTATTGAAAAGAGTGACAGAAACGTGGTGGTATTTCTTGTATTGTACGTAGATAATATATTGCTCATTGGAGACAATGAAAGAGTATTGTCGGGCGTATGGGTATGGTTGATAAAGCGGTATGAGATGAAGGACTTAAGAGAAGCAAAAATATCCTTTTGATCACGGTAATACAGATCATAAGAAATGATGTTACGCTTGTCTCAAGCTTCATGAGATGATACGATCCTTACTTGTTTTAGCATGTGACTTTATCTAAGGAGATGTGTCTTGAGACATAGAGAAGATAAAGGTAATGAAAGCAGTTCATTATGTTTCGGCGAATAAGGAAGCTTAATCTAAGGAATGATATGCATGAGTATGGATAATTATTTTGCCGAAGGCATGAACAGTGGGTATCAAGGTAACCTGAAATAAGAATGTTGAACTGTGGTAACACATAATTTTGAAGTACCTGAAAAGGACTAGAAACTATATGTGGGCTTACCGGACAGATTCACTGCTTCTTAGGGGTTACATAGATTCAGATTTTCAAATAAGATAGGGACGGCAGTAAATCCACCTCAAAGGTTATGTGTTTAATATTAGGAAGTAGAGTCATAATGTGGAGAAGTGTTATATAGAAATATATTTCAGACTCCGGACTCCATCATGAAAAGATGATAAATTAGACCTTATAAGGTAGCCAAAAGTATCTATATGACTCTAGAAACTTCATGATGGACTTCGAAGTGATTCTAAGTTTGTCCAAGGTTATCACAATTTATTTTGATGATAATGGTGCAGTTGCAAACTTGAAAGAATCACGAGCCCATAAGATAATTAAACATATGGAGCGCGAGTACCACCTGTTACGAGAAATCGTATGATGAGGGGAAGGTTGTTGTCACCAAGATTGCATCGGATGATGACCTAGTAAATTCATTTACAAGGACCTTAAGGCGAGAGCTTTTGATGGTCGTGTAGTGGGAGTGGGAATCAGATATATGGCGGAAGACATGACAGCATAATCTTTTAGTATAAGTGGGAGATTGTTGGATTGTATACTAAAAGCCTAGTTTTTTGTATGAACAATATTTAAACAATTAATTTAAAATGAGAATCATATGATCAAATGATTGCGTCTTATAATTTATTTATATGCACGATGCAATAGTCCACTTGTTTTATACTATAGATAATATATTATGAGACAACACGCGGAAGTCATATTATCGATTTCCTTATAAAGTATAAACAAATGCTCATAACTGAGATAGACGGGGACTCTTTATCGGGATGGTTGTAGTGTGATATGGTATTAGTTTGTCTTGACTATAGAATCACATTAGTGCACTTGTGTGTATTAAGCAGGACCGCTTAGGATCGTTCGACTTGTACTGTTTATATAGAAGAACTTGATCTCAGTTATTATGGATATTCGTACTCTTAATCCCTATACAATAACCTCAACAAGTATGACAGTATGTATTTCTTTGATCCATCAATGAGTGAGATTTACATGTATTAAATCAACAAACTCAGTAAGTTGGGAAGTAGTGTTGTCTCTATGGTGTGCTGTTGATTGTAGAAGGAATCCGTGTCCGTTATAGGTTGATGATGTCCCCTTGAGGAGCTCATAATGATTATCATGTAAACCCTGCAGGTGGATTTATTCCGGCATGATAATGAGGTTGAGTGGTACTACTCTCGGATGAGATATTAATTAATGGAGTTGTCAGTAACTTAATTAATTAATAGACATTGTATATCTTAAACATGGGGAGACTAACGGGCTCATAATAAGAAGGAGCCCATAACGTAATTATAGGATTAGAACGGTAGTGCAGTAATAATATTTTAGTGGTATATATTATTATTATTGGAGTTAAGTATAAGCTTTGGGCTAAGCTTGGATACTTAAGCTCAATGAAGGCCCAACTCTAATTTCTCCTCCTGGTCCCTACTGTAGCCCATATATAAGTCATCTCAGCTGTTCGGAAACCCTAATCTATGAGATTAATCACGCCTAATATTGTGAGGAGGGTGAGGGAACAACAGAATGAGAAGATCTCGAAGATCGTCGCCCACACAACGTCGAGATTGGACTTGAGAATACAACAAAAGACTGGAAGGTTATATGCTGCTACTGTCTGCCACATTCTATGATTTTTATAAAATTTTATAGACTTCAAAATAGGACATGTGATATACTGATGGAAATTCAAGGAAGATGATCATTTTGACATGTAGATCATTCAAATCCGATATTAGATGAGAGAGTTATGCCCAAAACGGAGAGGCTGCGCAGGCTGCCAGCGAGAATTCATCTTCTCCAACATACCCTGGTGAAAGGTAATATGTTTCTTGTTTTCTTGCTTCCGCTGCATGTTAGAAACGTATGGAACCTTAACGGTTCACGTTAACCAAACGATCGAATGTTAATACAACCGGTTGTACTCTAGTCCCTCTTTATGTGAATTGTTTTCAGTGAATCCCGACTCCCATATACTAAAAAGGAAATGTGCCAATTTTTATGGAACAAACTAAAAAGAAAATTGTGTTAACTTTTATGGACGGAGGGAGTAATTAAAGAAAACACACCCCTTTCCCAAGTAATAGTTACATATAGAATTAAACGCATTTTCAGTTCCATAACTTTTGCCAAATTTGATTTTCGTTCCAAATTATTTAAAATTTTTTATTTAGATCAGTATCTATCTCAAAATTTTATATTTCGTCCCAAAATAATTTTTTGTCGCAAAAAAAAATTCAAGAGTTATGGGACAATTTGCGATTTACATAATAATTTTTGCGAGGATTAAAAAAGATATTTTAATGTGTAATGAGGTGAGAAAAATAATAATTTAATATAAAGTGGGTAGTTATATTAGTGTTATGTGTAGACTCATATGAATATATTACTTGTTTGTGTGATTCTTATCTACCAAAAAAGGAAACATAACTATGGGGTGAGATGACTAAAATTAAAATGTGTAACTATTATTGTGGGGCGAGGGAGTACATCTTACTAATTTTTACTTATTATTATTATGGCATTCCCTTACTAAATAATTTATTATATATATTGGTAATTTTTATTGATAAAGTAATAGTCGGTAATTTTCTTACTGTAAAATTCTAAATCCGTTTTATTATTAATAATTTTATTAACAATTTATATAATGATTCTATAATAAATAACAATATATATTATTTATTTGATTAAAATATTATGTCATTTTCTTACTTTAAAATATATAATAATAATAATAATAGTAATAATAATAATAATTTGTTAGTATTTACGATAGAAATTAATCATAAAAAAATTATTTATTAGTTTTTTTTTGTACACTCATATTGAATAAATGGTCTACTTAATTAATAACTAAGTATAAATATTGATTTTGTGAAACAGTGTAGTGCAATGTTTATATACTAATTTATAAATAGTTTTTTTTTTATGTATTTTATATTATTGTATGTTAATCTTTTTTTTGAAAAGATATTTACATTCGAAACATATACATATATATAGAGGGAAATTTATTTATATATATATTTATATATATATATATATATATATATATATATATATATATATATATATATATTTATTATAGCATTATAAAAACATTTTAATAATTCTAGGATTTGAAACCCTATAAATTCTGACGTGTTTCTCCTTCTTAAATTTAAATAGAATTGATTGTTATATTAGATAATGAATCCAATTTATCATAGGTTAAAAAAGTCTTTTTCAATTATTCGAACATCTAAAAATGTTATTGATCTGGATCAAATTGATCCGTTTAGCATCGTCCATTAAATAATGATACTTCTTAATCCAATTGCAAAAAACAAATGTATACATATTGGGCTGACGGAAGGAATATCATTTTTTATTAAAAATGTTATTACTTTTTATTTTTGTTACAAATTATTTTTGAAATAATTTGATTAGTTGAATATCACTTTTTCTTATTTAAATATTTTTTTATTTAAATATTATCACTTTTTCTTTTATGAAAATTTCATAAAATAATTTAATAATAACTGTATCATTTTACAATTTCTTTTAGTTAATGATCACACTTTTAAATATTATTTGTATTTTAAAATTTTAAAATCAATTATTTTAAATGTATAATAATAGGAAATAGATTTAGTTGATATCAGGCTTAATCAAACGAATAGGCCTTTTTCTGGAATTTATCGTGGGTGACCGGCTTTGCCCACTTTTTTATTTTTTATAATAATATATTAATTAATTGATGGATATTAATCCGTCTCACAAAACAAAATGAAATCGGTCTTATCTACCCATAAAAAATATACATTATTATTCAAAACGAAAAAAAAAAAAAAAGCATACTGATCAAGAAAAGTAAACTTGTTCGTTACAAATATGTACCACATTTATTTATTTAAAAAAATAGCCGCTGTTATCCTCAGATCTTCTTAATGACACCCAATTTTATAGGACGAATACTTATACAAGTAATGACACTTGGAGAGTTTGACAGTGATTTTAAAGTATAGTTTTATTTACTTATGGAACATTAATAAAATATGAATTGTAGAATAGAGAATTTAATCCTTTTTAACAAGTCTTGTGTGAGACAATCTTATATAAGAGCTTATGTGAGACGGATATAAAGTGATCATTAATGAAAGTTGATATTCAATATACAAAAATTAATGATAATATTATAGTGAACTACTTATAAATAATTTATAATATAAATAAAAGTAATATCCCCTCTATCCGGTTGTAAGGTATCCATTTGCTTTTTGCACGTAGACAATTTTAAGGTCTTTATTTACTTTTTGCATATCCGGTTGTAAGGTATCCATTTGCTTTTTGCACGTAGACAATTTTAAGGTCTTTATTTACTTTTTGCACGTGTATTAAGGAATATTATTATAATAGGTAAAGTGGGTAGTTGTATTAGAGGGAAGTGCTGGGTCATATTGGATACTTTTTTTTACTAAATATAGAAAATTGATACATTTGAATCGGACGACATGAATAATGAAATGGATACCTCAGAAGCGGACGGAGTGAGTAATATTTTATACCAAAAATAAAAATATTTTATAATAAAAATAATAATGATACTATTATAACTATTTATCGTTTCAAGTAATGACTTGCGCTGGACGATCGAACACAACTAATTGTCATCCCCATTGTCTTTTGAATCACCATCAAGTTCAACCCCATAAAAGCCGAATTAATTAATTTCTATATGTATATTTAATTTGACTAAGTTGACCGGTCAGCTGACAACATATGGAAACGCCAACACAATTATCCCGTGTTGGAGTCCACAGCTAAGCATTAATCAATTTTCTCTATATACTCCCTCCATCATTTTTAATGATTATATATTTCTAATTTAAGCGTCTTATATTAATAGATATATATTTTCTTTTTTTATATCTTATATATACTAATTGCGAATAAACTGCTATAAATAATTTTTAAAAGTATGAGGAGTCGCTATATATTAATTTGAGCATCTTATCTTAATAGATATATATTTTTTTATGTCTTATATATACTAATTGCGAATACGCTACTATAAATAACTTTTAAAAGTATGAGGTGTCACGATGTGGTTAATTGTCGTATTTTTTATTTTATTTTATTTTAATATATAATCTTTCTACTTTTATTTATTTATTATTACTATCTTATTCATGTGTATCTATAAATTAAATACTACATTTAATTATATTTTTTTATTAGGTTTGGAATAGATAATTAAACAAATCAATAAAAATATATCCAACTTATTATTATTTTTATTATTATTACTATTATTATTAATCACGTATATCTTCAAATTAAACAACAACTTTAATCATATTTTTTTATTGGTTAGAATAGATATTTTTATTTTTATTTTAATATCACATATAATTTTTCTATTTTTTATTATGATTATATTATTAATGTATATCAATATATATTTATTTATAATTAAAAAGTAAACCTTAAAATTAGATAAATAAATCAATTAATAAAAATATATCTTAAAATTTTTTGAATATATCTTCATTATTAAATTACAATATGCATTTAATATTGGATTATTTAATTAATTTTCTTATAAAATATAATTTATCCGCATATTATGCGGGAATATGTACTCGTATAAGACTGTATAGCATGAACATTTGCACTTTTTATAAGCTGTTTTCATATGATTATTACATAGTTTTAACATTGTTTGTGGAGTTTATTTCTTAATTTTATATTATCAAAAACTTAACGAGTTTTGTTGAAATTTTGTAGATTTAAAGTATAAAGAGATTAATAAATGTAAAAAAAAGAATTGGTTGGCCGCCCAAGTAGTAACTTATTGTGTGATGGCACGTTTGACTACAATGCACGCACCAATACATTTTAATGCAAGTGCTAGGCCCCATTGGATTTAAATATGAGTAATTGAACTATAAATAGAACATGCAGGAACATTTGTTTCCATGAAGAATTGAGTTGATTTAATGGTTGAATTGATGGTGATCGAATCTTATGATCTACGTAATCCGTTCAGGTTCCATGCACATCTAACGCAGCGGAATTATAAAAAGTATTATCTTTCACAAAAAAATTGGCGAAAAGGTCTAAATCAGCTGCAGAAACGATCACTTGATCTTCTGCTATATTCATATGCCTCATCTAGACGTTGTGTGGGCGATGATCCTCTAGGCAATCCCAATCCACAGTCTCCCTCATATTTCTTACATTCTCTCTTATCACATGAGAAATTTGATTTCTCATCTTAAGAATGAATTACCCGTGAATTACTGATGACTGGGACTGCTGAAATGATTTATTTATAGGCTACATGACACGACCCACCTTACATAACTTATAATTTAAATACTACTTAACATACAAATCATCATTATAAACTGCATATACATTTTTTTCTCACATAATATATTCATAACTGAAATCATAGTCTAACATATGTCACCAATTTCTGACACCACCTCAATCCACCCAAACTTGTCACAATACTTATTATATTATATAATAAAATATCAGGGGAAACAAAATAAACCCACGGCCTAGCCCAACAAGGCGTGTTAATAATATCATGATAATTCATCGCACAATCTTACCACTCTTTTGATGTTGGTTGATAATTTGTAGAGTTTGAAAGTGAAATCGCACGACGGGGAAGGATTATACACAATGGGAGTGACTGGCCATGTTCCAACAGTCGGCTTTTAAAATTTGACTCCAGACACGACATGAGTCGTGTCACGTAACACGGCCAAAAGGTGGCCGTGTTGGACGAATTGATGTCGCCACACGGCCACATGTTACAGGACAGTGTTGGCGGCACGGGTCGTGTACCTGCAGTTCTGATTTCTCCAATTTTCAAATTCAAGTCTTGTCTTCCCCTGTTTTAATGCTTCCAATACTCCCTATTCATGCTCAAAACTCATAAACATCATTAGCTCAACATTAGTTATCAAAATATGGATTATCATCTACTTCAACACAACCAAATGGACTAAAATCACACCAAAACTTATGAGAAAAATTTCAAAATTAGCCCGAAAATATGAAAAGTATATGCTTTCAAGATAAAGTATGTCACACCACACCATATCCCCCAAAACTTAAATTGAAACAAGAGTTTCGAATTAAGTTTGCAAAAAGTGGTGTGACGAACTTACACACTTCAATTCAAGCACCCTTCGTATCTTTAAAACTCCTTCTCACAAGCACAATCCACCTACAAGGCCAAAAATGCAAAACAAAAAGAAATAATTACAATCCTAAACTACTAAAAGGATACGATCTTTCAATAGGTGAAGGTATCCACATATACCAACTCCCTTTGAGAGGGAGAATGGTAATGTTTCACCCTTTGACCATTAACCACAAAAGCACTTCCATCTAATCCTTCAAGCTTCAAGGTACCATCATCTCTAGCCTCAATCACCAAGTATAGACCGGTCCATTTGGAATGAAGTTTTCCGGGGAACAACTTAAGTCTTGAATTGCACAATAGAACTTTATCCCCCGGAATAAACTCCCTTGTTTTAATCCTTTCATCATGCCATCTCTTGAGCTTCTCCTTCAAAATTCTTGAGCTTGAATAAGCTTCTTCTCTAAACTCTTCCAATTCAACCAATTGGAGACAACTTTTCTTTCCGGATTCTTTCTCATCAAAGTTCAACTTCCGAAGGGCCTATAATGCCTTATGCTCCAACTCCACGGTAAATGGCATGCCTTTCCATAAACAAGCTTGTAAGGAGAAAAACCTAGGGCGGTCTTGTAGGCCATTCGATAAGCCCAAAGGGCAACGTTAAGTTTAGAAGGCCAATCCTTTCAATTTCCATTGACCGTCTTCTCAAGTACAAGCTTCACTTGCCTATTTGACACTTCCGCCAAGCCATTTGTTTGAGGATGGTAAGGTGTAGAAACCTTATGCTTCATTCCATAGCCATTCCAGAGCTTCTCAATAAGCTTATTGATGAAGTGAGATCCCTTATCACTAATCATGGCCTTTGGCACCCCAAATCTAGCAAAGATGTTATTCTTTAAGAAAGCCTTGACCACTAGAGTATCATTTGTCCTTGTCGGGATTGCTTCCACCCATTTAGACACATAATCCACCGCAAGTAATATGCAAAGGTAACAATTGGAATGCGGAAATGGGCCCATGAAGTCCATCCCCCATACATCGAACACCTCAACTTCAAAAATGTTCCTCATGGGTATTTCATCATGTTGCCCTATTCTTCCAATTCTTTGGCACATATCACACCCCTTGATGTACTCCTTACAATCTTTGAATAAGTTGACCAAAACAAACCCGATTGTAGGATCTTTGCTCCTGTCTTTTGAAATCCAAAGTGACCTCCACATGGTGAACTATGACACATCTCCATGACACTCACTTTTTCCTCTTCTGGGATACACATTCGTA
The DNA here is from genome assembly GCA_023678885.1 of Pogostemon cablin. Lineage (NCBI taxonomy): Eukaryota > Viridiplantae > Streptophyta > Magnoliopsida > Lamiales > Lamiaceae > Pogostemon > Pogostemon cablin. The sequence continues at coordinate 20,403,502 of CM042962.1, forward strand.
TGATTCCATCCGGAAAATTCTTGAATAGAAGATGATCATCCCACAAGTACTCTTTAACATCATGATAGAATTTCTTCCTCCTAGACTCGGTTAGATGATCCGACTTAAGACCACAAACTAAATAGTTCACAAAATCCGCATAACATGTCCTCTCAGTCTCACATAAAGTATACATCCTTTGAAAATCAATTTGAAGTAACTCTTCATCCGGAAACACATCCTTAATGAACTCCATGGTTCCTTCTTCCTCAACATTTTTCAAACGTGACAAGTGGTCGGCTATAACTTTTTCAACTCCCTTCTTATCACGTATCTCCACATCAAACTCCTACAACAAAAGAACCCAATGAATTAGTCTTGGTTTAGCATCTTTCTTACTCATCAAATACCTAATGGCGGCATGATCCGTATAAACAATCGTTTTTGTGCCAACTAGGTATGGACGAAATTTTTCAAAAGCATAAACCACAGATAAAAACTCTTTTTTCGTTGTGGTGTAATTCTTTTGATTTGCATTGAACGTCTTGGATGCATAGTAGATGGCCCGGAACTTCTTCTCTCTCACTTGTCCTAGCACTACTCCCAAAGCATTGTCACTTGCATCACAATAAAGCTTAAAGGGCTTACTCCAATCGGGAGAGACAAGGATTGGTGAAGAAATTTGAGCTTCCTTGAGTACCTTAATGCATCAAGACATTCATCATTAAATTCAAACGGAGCATCTTTTTCAAGCAACTTACACAAAGGTTTGGCTATATTAGAAAAATCCTTTATAAAACGTCGATAGAACCCGGCGTGGCCAAGGAACGATCTAACCCCTTTTTCATTCTTTGGTGGGGGAAGATGTTCAATGGCTACAACCTTTGCCTTATCAACTTTCAAACCTTTCTTCGAAATGTGATGTCCAAGTACGATACCCTCTTGAACCATAAAATGACATTTTTTCCAATTCAAGACTAGGTTCGTATCTTGACATCGCTGCAAAATCATAGAAAGATTAGCCAAGCATATATCAAATGAAGATCCAAAGATGGAAAAATCATCCATAAAAACCTCCATTATATTTTCAATCAATCCCCTAAAAATGACCATCATACAATGTTGAAAGGTAGCGGGGGCATTGCACAACCCAAAGGGCAATTTATAAAAAGCAAACGTGTCATATGGACAAGTAAAAGTTATTTTCTCTTGATTCTCGGGGGCTATCATGATTTGGTTGTAACCCGAGTAACCATCTAGAAAACAATAATACTTATATCCCGCCAACCTATCAAGCATTTGATCAATAAAAGGCAAAGAAAAATGATCTTTACGAGTGTTTTATTAAGTTGCCTATAATCACAACACACTCTCCAACCCGTTTTAACCCTTGTAGCAAGCTCTTCATCAAATTCCTTTTTAACAATGATTAGACCCCCTTTCTTAGCCACAACATGAAAAGGACTTACATGAGGACTATCACTTATGACATAAACAATGTTAGCATCTAACTATTTCAAAACTTCTTTCCTTACCACTTCTTGCATAATTGGGTTCAAACGCCTTTGAGGTTGTATGCATGACTTATCTTCTTCAATCAACCTTATGTGATGCATGCATATTGTGGGGCTTAATACCTTTCAAATCATCAAGACTCCACCCAATAGCACTTTTGTGCTCTCTAAGGACCCTCAACAATTTATCAAGTTCTAAAGGTGAAAGAGACGATGACACTATTACCGAAAAAGTCTTGTTCTCTCCCAAATACGCATACATAAGGTGATCGGGTAAAGACTTCAAATCCTCTTTCCCTTTTTCCACTTTTTGCTCTTCACCTTCAACTTCCAAAGAAAGATATTCTCTCTTTCCATAGTACATCAACTTGGCTTCCTCTTCTTGCATTTTCCTACAAGCATTCAAATCATGTAAGCAATCTTTATATCATCATCTTCTAGACAATGGAAAGAAAAGTTAGAGTTAAGAGATAATGTAAGAGAGTGGCTTATGCTTGTCTCAAGAGGATCTTTAGATAAGAAGAATGACCAATTCTCTTGAACAACTTCATCAATCATTTCAATCCTCTACATTCTTCCTTCTCATCCGGATGCCTCATCGCACTCCTCAATGAAAACACCACTTCTTCTTCATTTACTCTCAATGTCAACTCCCTCTTGTGCACATCAATTAAAGTCCTTCCCGTGGCTAAGAATGGACGTTCAAAAATCAATGGAACATTTGCATCTTCGTCCATGTCAAGCACTACAAAATCCATGGGAATATGAACTTTCCAACTTTAACTAACACATCCTCAACTATTCCCTTAGGATAAGTCAAAGACCTATCAGCAAGTTGCAATGTAACTGACTTGGGTTTTACTTCCCCTATAACAAGTTTCTTAAAGATAGACATAGACATCAAATTGATAATAGTCCCAAGATCACAAAGAACTTTATGAACTCCACTCTTACCCATTTCACATGGTATAACAAAACTCCCCGGATCCTTGAGCTTTGGAGGCAACTTCTTTTTAATTATGGCACTACACTCCTCCGTCAAATTGACGGTCTCATTCTCCACTAAGCTCTTCTTTCTTGCCATGATGTCTTTCAAAAACTTGACATAATGAGGCATTTTTATCAAAGCATCCGCAAAGGGTATATTAATGTGGATTTTCTTGAAGATCTCTAAAAACTTTGCAAATTTTTCATCAAGGCCCTTCATTAAGAATCTATGCGGAAAAGGGATGGGCACTTGAGTTTTTGGTATTCCCCAACTATCCCTTTCTACTTCAACTTCTTCCTCTTTCTTTTTTAACGCTTTTGTTCTTTGCCATTTCTTTTCAACAACTTCCGACTCAACCATATCCGTTTCATCATTTGCTTTTACTTCAACTTCACTTTCTTCCACAAACTCTTCTTCAACCAAGTTTTTCTCAACCTCCTTCTCTTCTACCTTCTCATCTTCCATAGGCATAGAAGGTCCCTCATAGTTTGTTCCACTCCTCAAAGTGGTTGCCTTGCATTGATCATTTGAATTTACAATGGTGGTAGAAGGAAATTTTCCTTTCTCATTCGTACTCAATGAACTAGCAATTTGACCAATCGAGTGCTCTAAGGCTTTGAACCTTCTATCATTAGCTTCATTAATCTTTCTTCTTATCTCATCTTGAGCTTTGTTCGATGCAATCAACTTTTCAATGAGTTCTTTGGTAGTTACATTCCCTTCATTATTTGCGCTTTAGTTCCCGGATGATACCCAAGGGGATAATCAACCGCATTGCTCGGGTTTGAATAAGAGAAATAGTCTTGCCTCCTTTGTTGTTGTGGGTATTAGCTTCCACTTCCTTGACTATTGAAACCTCCTTGCCTTGGTGGGTAGTTTCCTTGGTTGTAATTGAAATTACCTTGGTAATTATTTTGAGAGTTACCTTGGTAAAGAACTTGATGAGCATTTTCTTAACACACAATTAATCCATAAGTATGAAGGATATCAATTGTAGTCTCGAAAGGTGACCAAGTGAATATCGAACCCAAAGGACGACGTATAATCAATTTAATTATTATCTAAATTAATTAAGACGATTATGGTAATATAGTTTGAGGTTTAGAGTTATTAAACTAATAAACAAGTAATTAAAATAACAAATTAAATAAAGTCACTTGAAGAATACGAAAGTAGATCAAGTAGGAGAATAGGTAGCCCTAGGATAATCCAGTTTCACTAATTAATTTCCCTTCCATGTGTTGGTGTCCGACTCTGCCTTATGAAATATGGACGCATTACTAAGCCATGCAAATCTACTCTTTATACACAAGTAAATATACGTGTAACACGTGTGAATAACCTCGGAGCAAGAGATGTAATTTTACCCCCATTTCTAGGTACTATCAGTATCAATTATTTTCCACGTCTAGAATCTAACTCGATATGATCTCCCTTTATAGGTACTATAAAATTACCCTCTTTATCCTACTTAATAACCCGAATTCAATTCAATTAATAAGTATTCATATATGATAGTTCTAATGAAGCTTCAGAGTCCCCTCACTTAGAATCATAACATGGAATCATGCTCAGCAGTGAATACACTCAATCAATAACCAAGATATGTATTCAGACTCTACATAACAGTTAATGATGCACAAAATGACTGTGAGTATGAATTAAGAAAACACGATCATATATAAAATAAATCCACAAGTAGTATTGTACAGAGTGTACACATGGAAGTTCAATTAACTAGATAAAACCTTCACAACCCTAGTTCTACCAAAAAGGCTCAAGCCCATGATGTTAAGAAGAACAATCATGAGGGTTGGATAGATCTTACCCGGTTGTCCAAAAAATACAAGATAAATTAAGAAACGAATAAAACCCTAGATGTGGCGTCATCGCGTCCTTCTCGCTCTTGAATTCTCCTCTTAGTTCTCCCATTGTTTCCACAAATGAATCTTCAAAGTGATGGATGGATGGATGAAAGGATGATGGTTGGGGGGTGATCCCCCTTGTGGGGTGTAGTATTGTTGTGGCCTCTCTACTCTCCAATCTTGTATTGTGTTCTTCCATCAATAATGATGTGATCTACACCCATTTTTATACTTGTGAGCTCTCCTTGTAGGTCTTGAAAAGGACCCAAATTTAGGCATATGTCAAATTTGGTAAGAGACATGCGTTAATTTGGTAAAAGAGATCCGGATAAATAAGGTAGTTTTCGGAAATTCTCGAAAATTCTCGCCAACAGCTGCGCGACTTCACGATTCTGAGCATAACTTCCTCATCCGACCTCCAATTTGAGTGATTTTTGCGCTCACATGATCACCTTTTCCTTGGCTTTCTTTGAATGTAAAGATGTCACCAAAACTCCAACGTTTGAAGGTGTAACAGGTCATGTAAAATAGAACAGTCATGTTGAGTAGAAACAGCTTGCACGACGTCACCATTTCGATCATAACTTTCTCGTTTGGAATACGATTGAGATGTTCTTTATGCTAAAACAAACCTCTTCAGTGGCTTTCCAACCATGTATCACACTTCTTGTTTAAAGCTCTACAAGAATACAGAATAATTATACAAGTTTGGACGTGCATTTTTCAACAATCTTGCACAAATTGCACCTTTTCTCCAACTTTGCACTTTTGATCCCTTTTTCCACCTAAAATACAATAAAACACCTCAAGTGCACCTTTATCTCACATATATTACATATAAGACACTTGTGCTAATATATAACAACAATACTAATAAAAAAGGTGTTAAATTTGACACTCAAACACGCTAATTTCCACTCTCAACAATCCCCAAACTTACCCGTTGCTCGTCCCGAGGCAACAAAATAAAAATAAAGCGAGAGAGAGTAAGAAAATGAGCGGGGAAACAAGGACTATGACCAATACCCCATTCAAAATATAATTGTCATCAACTTAGGTCATGCAACTCTCATTACATGTAATAATCAATTCGTAGCGTACACGTTTAGACAATCACCACCAATTCAAATGCTCCATCAACATGTTCTAACAGGAAGTATATATATATCTCGCACTCAAGTGTAAAAATGTACACTTATGGGTTAAGGTGTTTACGCTCAAATTCAATTCAAGAGCATGCGTAACCATAAACTTGCCAAATGTCTCAAACTCTTTACCCCTAAAAGTATGATTCGACAATGGGATCAAATAGGACTTTCTTTAGGATGTAATGATGGCTCTTTGGTAAGGGTAGGAAACATATGGATTAAGTGACTCAATTAGTAGAGAATTAAAATCGGAGATCTTTTGTACTGCATTTTTTTACACTTCAAGGCTATCCAACTTCATGCTCTTCTAATTTTCTTTTCTCTCATTTCCTTCAAGCTCAACATACTTTTTCTTTCCTTTTTTTTTCTCGAGGTACCAGTTTCGGGCACTACCTCTAACATCTCGGGGTACCAGTTTCGGGCACTACCCCTAAGCAACTTATTTTTAAGCTCATAATCACTTGTACAGCTTCAAATATTTTATTCATTCCAAATTCCATCAAAATCAACTTCACACACTTTGACAACATTTAATTCTCCACTAAATATAGGAATTTAAGGCTCAAATAGGATATTAAAGTGGCTATCTTCGTAGGTTGCCAAAGAAATAAGGTTATTAAGCTCAAAATGGCTAACTACGGATATATAATTATTTGGTAGGAAATTATTTGGCAAAGTGACTCATAAATTCAAGGATGGCCTAAAATTATCTCTCATCATCTAACATAACATGCAGTCTCAAGTAAGACAAGAGGCAAGTTCAAGAATACACGCACAAGAATGATACACACCAGAAAAGAAATATCATTGATTAATTAACATGATTAACAAAGCTCAAAATCTCACATGGGTTTTTTAACATGTAACAGAACACTTTTCATGGTAAGCAATATCCCACAAGTACACATAGAACTTCACATCATAATATACTCAAGTACACTTCCTTTATCAATTTCAAGAGCATATGAATTTCAAGTATAATTTAAAACAATATAAGCTCACATGGATCACAACCATAAACTCAATCCTTCCACTCCATGAATTAAAAGCACATATAAAAATTAGAAAAAGGGAACGAGGGCACCTGATTTTCTTCCTTCGAAGTATATACGAGCTCCTCGAGTTGTTCAACTCGTTCATCTTGCCACTCTTCTACCTTTTCTATCATCAAAGCTCAAATAAACTCATCATCATAGGATTCATTAATAGAATAGGAGAACTATAAGAAATAATTAATTGACTATCTAATCGACTCCACACACTAGAAACACCACTGAACACTAGGCAAATTGCAAAAAATCGACACATCAAAACCGATTAAAATTTTAACATACCGCAAAAAATCAACTCCCCTAGCAAACATTACAAAGAAAAGATTATACTCTTGGTGCTTCAATGAGGTAATAACATCACACCCCCCAAACTTAGTAAAAATATAAGTTGAAACTAAGTTTGCAAAAAGATGTAATTGCCGATTAGTAAGCACCTTAAACATAAAAATTTCTTACTCACACGAAAAAAATAAATCAATAAAACAGAAGAGCAAACCCCAACATGCGCTCAAGTTTAACGTCGGAGAGTCGCGACGGATGCAACCTTTGTAGGCTACTTGATCGGAGGACGGTCTTCTCGCATCCTCACCTTCAAATACTTTCTTTCCCTCTTCTTGTCTACACTCAACACCTTACCTTTCTTGGTCACAAAAATATGATCCTCAGAATCACCTTCCTCCCATGGCCATCTAGACACCTCCTTGTCAATCTTCTACTTAGATCCAGAATCATATGCCTTAGAAAAATCAAGATTAAACATGTTAGAAACCACGTCAATGCTCTTGCACGATTGGGTCTCCATGGGCATCTTCATTGCATCATCACAAGAGAAAACCACATTTTCATTATCCATCCGCAGTCTAAGCTTCTCGACTCTCAACTTCTTTGCTCTTTCCCACTTCTTCTCCATTGTAAGCTCAGTATTCTGCTCATGTAATGGTACTGAAGTAACATCAACATCATGTAGAGCATTCGACGCAAAAAAGGGTACGTTTCGGCAGGGTTCGACCTGCTTTATAGGTCGAATCAGATACATAGTGGTCGAATTGTTCATCTGGAACTCGGCTCTCTCTCTGAATTTGCGATTCGACTTGGGTTCGACCAGATGGCTTGGTCTAACCAATGTCCCCCAGGTCGAATTGGCTCACTGTATGATTTCTGGCCTCCGGTTCGACCTGGGTTTGACCAGATGGCTTGCTCGAACCAATTACGTCGTGGTCGGATCGTTGCTGTGATGAAACATGGTGCTTCGCAGAGTGCGGTTCGACCTCGGTTCGACCTCAGTTTGACTTGATGACCAGGTCGAATCAATATTGCTTTGGTCGAACCGATCTTTTGTCAAAATAGAGTGCTCTGGATCGTCTGGTTCGACCAGGGTTCGACCTGTGGGCCAGGTCGAATCAGCTGGAAATTGGTCGAACCAATGTTGCTTTGCTTTCTGATCATGTCCAAAGCTCCGATTCGATCTGCCCCGTGTGGTTCGACCTGTTGTGTAGGTTGAATCCTGGTCGAATCGAGGCCTAGACATGTCCAAATTTGATTCCGGCCTCATCGGTCCCTCGTACTGCGTTCCCGACCTTAATGTGATGACATTATTCTCCAATGTTTGTGTCAATTGATTCACTTTCGCGACCATCTGCCCCATAATTGAAGTAAGGTCTTTCAACTGCTTAGATAAATCCGTATTATTAACATCCATTCTAGCTTCGATGTGGTCAACCCTTGCATCGTTCTCAGCCATGTATCGATTGAAGGTATCTTCAACACTCTTCACTTCTTGCTGCTTCATACTAGGCCCCCTTTATGTCAACCCTGTGATCTGTCTTTGCTGGGATTCTAATAGCTTGTTGATGTTCGCTAGACTAGAGACGATCTCATCATCCCTATTTGGCTTCACCACTTGATGCTCAACATGTACCACCTTGCCAAGTACATATGATCCTCTATCTCTCTCTACAGGCCAGTCACGTGAATTCACAGAGATGTCTTCAAACAACTTTTCCGCTTCAAGTGCTGTCTTAGATAACAGCGCTCCTCCTGATGATGCATCAATAAAAATACGCGACTCACAATCCAATCCATAGTAGAAAATACTTATGTATTCAGCCTTTGACATTCCATGTTGTGGGCACCGACTGAGCATGTCTTTAAACCTATCCCACGCCTCATGAAATTTCTCACCCTGATTCATAGCAAATCAGGTGATCTCTTGCCTCATTCTTAAGATCCTTGAGGGTGGCATGTATATCTCTAAGAACTTCTGCTGCAGTTGGTCTCATGTAGTGCAATCGGCTGCATCAAGAGTCTCATACCAAGCTTCCGCCTTATCAATCAAAGAGAACTTGAATAAGGCGATCCGCCTAGCATCATCATTAGCTCCAGCTCCCATTTGAGTGTTTGCATAACCAAAAATTTTCGGAGATGCTGATATGGATCTTCAAAACAACCTCCAGAAAAGTGATTCTTTTCCACCATGTTAATAAGAGCGGGATGTATCTCAAAATCATCATATTATCCCCTTGCTCCTATCAACCCCATGTTGCCAATCCCATAGTTTGTGAAAATTTCACGGATTGCAACATTATTTGGATTCGGCCTTGCTCCGGCCATGTTTAGCTCAATGTGTTATTTGCTCCTTTCCTTCCTCTCCTTTTCCTAGTGCACAAGTACCTCAGAAAAATTCAAAGTTAGATAGAAATAAATAATCACAAATAAAAATCTAAATCAATTAGAAATAATAAACTAATAATAACAGCCGTCCCCGGCAACGGTGCCAAGAACTTGATGAGCATTTTCTCAACATACAATTAATCCCCAAGTATGAAGGATATCAATTGTAGTCTCGAAAGGTGACCAAGTGAATATCGAACCCAAGGGACGGCGTATTATCAATTTAATTATTATCTAAATTAATTAAGACGATTATGGCAATATAGTTTGAGGTTTAGAATTATTAAACTAATAAACAAGTAATTAAAATAACAAATAAAATAAAGTCACTTGAAGAATACGAAAGTGGATCAAGTAGGAGAATAGGTAGCCCTAGGATAATCCAGTTTCACTAATTAATTTCTCTTCCATGTGTTGGTGTCCGACTCTGCCTTGTGAAATATAGACGCATCACTAAGCCATGCAAATCTACTCTATATACACAAGTAAATATGCCTATAACACGTGTGAATAACCTCGGAGCAAGAGACGTAATTTTACCCCCATTTCTAGGTACTATCAGTATCAATTATTTTCCACACTCTAGAATCTAACTCGATATGATCTCCCTTTATAGGTACTATAAAATTACCCTCTTTATCCTACTTAATAACCCGAATTCAATTCAATTAATAAGTATTCATATATGATAGTTCTAATGAAGCTTCGGAGTTCCCTCACTTAGAATCATAACATGGAATCCTGCTCAGCAGTGAACGCACTCAATCAATAACCAAGATATATATTCAGACTCTACATAACAGTTAATGATGCACAAAACGACTGTGAGTATGAATTAAGAAAGTACGATCATATATAAAATAAATCCACAAGTAGTGTTGTACGGAGTGTACACATGGAAGTTCAATTAACTAGATAAAACCTTCACAACCCTAGTTCTACCAAAAATGCTCTAGCCCATGATGTTAAGAAGAACAATCATGGGGGTTGGATAGATCTTACCCGGTTGTCCAGAAAATACAAGATAAATTAGGAAACTAATAAAATCCTAGATGTGGCGTCATCGCGTCCTTCTCGCTCTTGAATTCTCCTCTTAGTTCTCCCCTTGTTTCCACAAACGAATCTTCAAAGTGAGGGATAGATGGATGAAATGATGATGGTTGGGGGGTGATCCCCCTTGTGGGGTATAGTATTGTTGTGGCCTCTCTCCTCTCCAATCTTGTATTGTGTTCTTCCATCAATAATGATGTGATCTACACCCCTTTTTATACTTGTAAGCTCTCCTTGTAGGTCTTGGAAAGGACCCAAATTTAGGCATATGTCAAATTTGGTAAGAGACATGCGTTAAATTTGGTAAAAGAGATCCGGATAAATAAGGTAGTTTTCGGAAATTCTCGCCAATAGTTGCGCTACTTCACGATTCTGAGCATAACTTCCTCGTCCGACCTCCAATTTGAGTGATTTTTACGCTCACATGATTCTCTTTTCCTTGGCTTTCTATAAATGTAAAGATCTCACCAAAACTCCTACGTTTGAAGGTGTAAAAAGTCATGTAAAGTAGAATAGTTGTGCTGAGTAGAAACAGCTTGCGCGGCGTCACCATTTCGATTATAACTTTCTCGTTTGGAATCTGATTGAAATGTTCTTTACTCTAAAACAACCCTCTCTTCAGTGGCTTTCCAACCATGTATCACACTTCTAATTCAAAGCTCCAAAAGAATACAGAATAATTATATAAGTTTGGACGTGCATTTTTCAACATTCTTGCACAAATTGCACCTTTTCTCCAACTTTGCACTTTTGATCCCTTTTTACACCTAAAACACAATAAAACACCTCAAGTGCACCTTTATCTCACATATATTACATATAAGACACTTGTGCTAATATATAACAATAATACTCATCAAAAATGTGTTAAATTGGATACTCAAACACACTAATTTCCACTCTCAACAGTAATTCTTCCTTGCATGCATTGCACATCCTCCACACGTGGCATTGTCATAGCCCATTATTTCCCAGTAATACTATTCGGAGGAAGCATAAGTTGATCAATTTGGCCTTCAACCATATTAACTCCTTTATTATTCACACCTTGATTCGAACTCATTTGCCTCATTACCTCGGCCGCTATCATCTCAACACTTGGCAAACTTGGCTCTACACTAGCACTCTTCATACTCAACTGTTGTCCTTGATCGAAGCTCTCAAATCCATAGCATCCACTAACTTTTTCCGATGACCATTGATATACATTTGTAGCAATCTCATCAAATATCCTTATTGCCCTTTCTGGAGTTACACCAAGTATGGATCCACCCGCCGAAGTATCAATATAAATTCATTGTCCGTTTATCAAACCTTGGTAGAAAAACCCCACTTGTTGATTTTCCGGAAAACCGTGTTGTGGAGACTTGCGTAGCATATCCTTATACCTTTCCCACGCTTCATAAAAACTCTCTTGAGGCATTTGCTTGAATTGAGTGATCAAGCTCTTCATTTGAAGCGTTTTAGAAGGCGGAAAATATTTGTTCAAGAACATTTGTGCAAGCTCCTCCCAAGTGTTACACGTACCCGGAGTGATGGTAGACAACCATGTTTGAGCACTATCTCTCAACGAAAACGAAAACAACCTCATCTTGATGCAATCCTCGCTCACCTCATTCATCTTCACGGTGTTGGCAATGTCAATAAATTGAGCTAGATGAGCGTTAGGATCTTCATTCGGGGTTCCACTAAATTGTTGCTCTCTCACTATAGAAATCAAGCCCGCTTTAAATTCAAAGTTGTTGGCATTGATTGGTGGTCCCATTATTTGTGGCATTGCCCTTGGCATAAAGAAATCCCGGATCACCCTTGGATCTACTTGAGGCCCTCGATTCACCGGAGGTGGCGGTGGTGGTGCATAAGGTTGTTGCAAACCTTGTTGAAGAAGCACTTGGTGTATCATTTGTTGGAGTAGAGCTTGTTGTTGATTTGCATTGACTTGGGCATTTTGCACTACATTTCCATCATTTGTATCATCAACACATTCATTATTTTGATTGTTCTCCATTGGATTACTATTTTTGGTTTTGTTCTCCTTTCTCCTTCTCCGGCAAGTGTGTTCAATCTCTAGATCAATAGGTTTAACTTGTTTTCCTTTTGATCTTGTTTGCATACACCTTCCAAAGTTAAAGAAGTTAGAACAAAGTTTTCAAAAGCAATTGCAAATAACAAAAAGAAAAATGTCTCTATTAAAATCACTTAAAACGATCCTTCTTCAAGCTACTAGCAACCGTTGCCTCCCCGGTAACGGCGCCATTTGATTTGCCATAACTTGTAGTCGGGTTGACCAATTCAAAAAATTATCGAATCACAGGGAGATAGATACTAGTGCTTAAGCGATCTCACATTTCTTGTGGTTTTATAGAGACGAATCATCAAAGTTTTATTTGTCAAACAAGTAATTAAAATCAATCAATGCAATTGAGCAAGCAATGATCAAGTAGACGAAATTAAAATGAATGTGATTGGTTTTCCAAGTTAAACAAAAGTGAAATTAACAACAATTAAGAAGTGGTAACTCTAGGAATTATGTATCAAATTCATGTGCATCATGGATAAATGATTAAGGGCCAACACTAACCTCTTCTAAACTTTCTCTCGAAATGAATAGAATGTGAATCCAAAGAAGAATCCCAAAATAGCTCGAAGGATTGGTTCTCACTCAAACAATTTCAACTAGGTACTAAGCTTAAATGAGAATTCCCTCACACAATCAATCAACTTCTCGATCAAACCAATCAGATGTTCTATCAAAGGATTCTAAATTCCAAAGGATATCTCTATCTTTTGAAGATTTATAATGCACATGAGGTGTATGATGAATTGATTCAATGAACTATCCTAAACATATAATTGATTTCTCATTCCAACCACATGCCTATGACAATAAATCGCACAATTCAACAATACAAATCAAGCATTTAACAATCAATGATAGAAAATCATAAATCCAATCAACACATGAATTAAAATACATAGATCCCCAAAATTAACCAACAAATCATGTTCTTAATTAACATAGACATTAAAAACCTTACAAGTCATGATAAACAATTAGGTTTACTACAAAAATTGGATGAAAACTCTCTTGGATTGGCTCCAATGGTTATCTCATTCCTTTCCTTGCAATTTTCCTTTCTTTCTTGCTTCTTCTCTTCACTTGGATGAAGGATTTATGGTGAGATGATGATGGAGTGAAAAGATGGATGAAAGTGATGAAGGATGTGGTGTAAAATGAAGGGATTGGTGTGTGAGGTGTGTGGGCAGCGGAATTTCGGATCTAATCTCCTCAAAATATTGAATGAATTGGTATTTATACCCCTTGGAGACCTTCTAGAAGATGTAAGAAAATTTTTTGATCTGGCACCGACACGACTCGTGTGCTGCAACACGAGTCGAGTCGTGTCAGGGTTTCTCGATCAAACTTTACTCAAGACGGCACACGAGTCGTGTGCTGCAACACGGCCAAAGGGTGACTGTGTTGGATGAATTGATGACTCCACACGGCCAAATGTTACAGGCCTGTGTTCGGTACACGGGCCGTGTGTTGCAACATGACTCGTGTACCCTACACGGCCAGCCGTGTTGATGCTGCCCTGTTTCTTCTTCCTTATTTCATCTTTCGTCTCTATATTTGCTCCGTTTTTACCTGTTTATATATGATTTAGTTCATTCACTCACAATTCCATAAAAACACATAACACCCCAACTAACATACAAATACGGATAAAATAACACTAAAACGGACCTAAAAAGACACTAAAATCTATGTGAAAATATCACTCATCATATGCAACCAGGACAATTAAATATGCATCATAAACCATTTACGATATCAATATCAACATTTAATCACAATAAAGTAACAACTTAATTTCAATTCACACGGATCAACTTCTAGAATAACAACTTAACCTCAATCACATAGATCCATTTATAGAATAACAACTTCACCTTGGATCACACAGATCCATTTATAGAATAACAACATCACTTGGATCACACGGATCCCTTTTAAACAATATCTTCTCAGATCATACAGATTTATACTCAACAGTTTCTGATCACACAGATCTATATAGGACAATTATAGTATTTCAAATCACATAGATCCAAAATTTGTATCGCAAATTTATCACAAATAATTTATAAATAATATTGTTGAATATGAAACCTACTTTCCCCAAATCACATAAATCCACAACTTGTATCACAAATTTAATCTCAAATAATTCATAATATAATTAAACTAATCACAAATAATTCATAACATAATTATCACATATTAATCACAAATAATTCACAAATAACATGTTTAAGCATTGTAGTTGGACTTTTACTTACCTGGACTCCTAATAATGATAATAGTATAGTCCTCGTGAAGAACTGCAACTAATCCCTTCCGTTCTGGCGCACACGCACTTCTTTCCCCTTTCTTCCTCTCCTCTCTCTCTCCCCTCCTTTCTTTCCTCTCTTTCTTTTCCTTCCTCCCTTTTTTTTTCGCACCTGATCGTGTTGTTTCACCCACAAACGGGGTGAATTACCCCTCACACATGTATATATAGATAGGTTGGGGTTGAGTCGGCAAGTCACTGTCCTCAATTACCATTAATTCTATATAATCAACTTACTATTAATAGTATATACTTTTTTTAGTAACTTACTATTTATAGTAAATTCTAATTTCTATTATTATTATTAATTATTATACTTACTATTAATAGTAAATACAATATTATTATTATTATCCATTACGAATATACGTGCACTAACTTAATAGCTAAGATATAATACATACGTGCATACTTTCTTACCACTTATTATTAATACGAGAGCACGTGTGATGCTTAACAATTAAGATATAATATATTTATACACATAAAACAATTTAATTATATATTCAAATTATTGCACGTAAATATTTATGTACATATATATTCACGTATTGTCATAATTTTTATCACGAATGTCTAAAATAGCATGTAGATATAAATAAAATGTAGAAATAATTGCCACATAATTGTCACATTATTATCACATAATTGCCACATAATTATCACATAATTATAAAATGAACATAATAACACAAATTAAATTATATTGACACGAGAGTAGTGAAAAGCTTGGGTATCATATCCTCCCCACCTTATAAAAATTTACGTCCTCGAAATTTACTTACCTGAAGAGTTCTGGATACTTAGCCATCATCTCATCCTCTCTTTCCCAAGTTGTCTCCTCAACTAATTGGTTCCTCCATAAAACTTTTACTAACTGTATCTCTTTATTTCTGAGCTTCTTCACTTCTCGCCGCAAAATCTCAACTGGTATTTCCTCATACTCAAATCTTCTTTCAACTTAACTGGTTTCTGCCTGAGAACATGTGATGGATTCGAAACATACTTTCTCAACACTGAAACATGGAACACATTATGTACCCTAGACATCGATGCTGGTAAACTCCAACTTATAGGCAACACTTCTAACTCTCTCAGTGATAGTGAATGGACCAACATATCTTGGACTGAGTTTCCCTTCCTTTCCAAACCGCATTATCCCCTTCATTGGAGATACTTTCAAGAATACCTGATCACTCACTTCAAATTCCAACTCTCTTCTCTGTTTGTCCGCATAACTCTTTTGCCGATCATGAGCAACTTTCATCTTCTCTCGAATACTAGTAACAGCTTCTGACATTTCACAAATCAAATCTGGAACCAAAAGTTCTCTCCAACTTCATCCCAATGTACTGGAGACCTACACTTTTTCCCTTACAGTACTTCATATGGTGCCATCCTGATAGTGGACTGATAACTGTTATTGTACGAAAACTCTATCAGAGGCAAAAATTTTCTCTACTGACCTTGAAAATCCAACACACATGCTCTGACCATATCCTTCAAAATCTGTATCGTGCGCTCTGATTGACCGTCTGTCTGTGGATGGAATGCTGTGCTGAAAGATAACTGTGTCCCCAACGCCTTATGTAAACTCTTTCAGAAAGCAGACAAGAATCTCATATCTCTGTCCGACACAATGGTTAGTGGTACTCCATGGAGTCTGGCGATCTCTTCTATATATAGCTGTGCATAGCGAACCATAGAATACATAGAACAAAAAAGAAGAAAATGAGTTGACTTAGTCAATCGATCCACAATAACCCAAATGACATCATGACCTTTTACTGTCTTTGGTAGTCCAGTAAGAAAATCCATAGTTATTCTCCTACTTACACTCTAGAATAGATAGAGGCTGTAAAGTTCCTACTGGTCTCTGATGCTCGGCTTTGACTTGCTGACAAGTCAAACATTGCTCTACATATTGAGCGACATCTCTCTTCATCCCTGGCCACCAATAATGTGACTTCAAATCTCTATACATCTTAGTAGCTCCCGGATGTACAGAGTATGGTGTTGAATGAGCTTCTACCATCACTCCCTTTTGAATGTTGTCCACCAGACATAATCGACCTATATAGCGAATCACGCCATCAACTCTTGATTGGAAGTCAGAAGATTTTCCAGAGCTAATATCATTCCTTATCTTGTCAAACAACTTATCCACCTCTTGTCCTTGTTAAATTTTATTCATTAAAGTTGGTCGAAGTGTCAAAGCTGCCATCTTTGCTTCCAACGATCCTTCCTGAATGATCTCCACACCCATCCTTTGCAAATCAAGCAACTCTGGTTTCTGAATTAGGGTCATAGCAGCTACACTCTGTATTATCTTTCTGCTCAATGCATCAGCAACGACATTGGCTTTACCGGGATGATAATTGATAACACAGTCGTAGTCCTTCACCAATTCCAACCATCTTCTCTGCCTCTTATTCAACTATTTCTGAGTGAAGACGTACTTCAAACTCTCATGATCAGTATAGATTTCACAATGTTTCCCATATAGATAATGCCTCCAAATCTTGAGTGCAAATACCACTGCGGCTAACTCCAAATCATGAGTAGGGTATTTCTTCTCATACTCCCTTAATTATCTGGATGCATATGCTATCACCTTCCCATTCTGCATCAATACACACCCAAGACCATTATTTGAAGCATCACTATAAACCTTGTAGTTTCCTGTCTCCATAAGAATAGTTAAGATAGGTGCTGATGTTAATCGTCTCTTCAAATACTGAAAACTTTGTTCACATGCCTTCGTCCATGTGAACCTCATATTCTTCCTAGTCAACTGTGTTAATGGTGAAGTGATCTTGGAAAATCCTTCAACAAACCTTCGATAATATCCCGCCAATCAAAGAAAGCTACGTACCTTAGTGGGATTTGAGTGTTGTGGCCAATCATGGATTGCTTTTACTTTATTTGGATCCACTGAAATTCCTTCTCCCGATACCACGTTTCCCAAGAAAACAACTTAGTCTAACCAGAACTCACACTACTTAAACTTCGGATACAACTATTTTTCCTTCAGAATCTCTAACACTTTTCTTAAGTGCAGAGCATGATCCTCCTTATTCTTAGAGTAAATCAAAATATCATCGATAAACACAATCATAAATTTATCGAGGAATTCCTGAAATATTCTATTCATCAAATCCATAAAGGCTGCCGGATGATCCGTCAACCCAAACGACATTACTAAGAATTCATAATACCCGTACCTTGTGCTGAATGCAATTTTTTGAATATCCTTATTCTTTATTTTCAACTGATGATACCCCAATTGCAAATCAATTTTCAAAAAGATAGCTGCACCCTGTAGTTGATCGAACAGATCATCAATGCGAGGCAATGGATACTTATTCTTGACTGTAACTTTATTGGGATCCCGGTAATCGATGCACATCCTCAATGTACCATCCTTCTTACGGACGAAAAGAACTGGTGCTCCCCAATGTGAGAAACTAGGTTGGATAAATTCTTTGTCTAGCAACTCTTGCAACTATATCTTCAATTCTTTTAGTTCAGCAGATGTCATTCTGTATGACACTTTAGATATAGGAGCAGTTCCTGGTTGTAGCTCAATAACAAACTCTATTTCTCGATTTGGTGGCAAACCTGGAAAATAATCTGGAGACACCTCTGAGTATTCCCAGACTACCAGTACATCATTGAGAACTTGACACTGCTATCCCTCAACATTTATCACGCTCACCGAATAACCCTCACAACGACTTTCCGACAACCGCTGCGCTTTAGCCGCTGATATCACAGGAAATCTGAAGTTCTTTTTAATACCAACTAAAGTAAACGGCTCTCCAACTAATGGCTGAAAAGTGATACTCTTCTTTTGACAATCTATTATAGCGCCATACTTTGACAACCAATCCATGCACAATATGATATCATAATCTTCCATACGTAACACAATCAAATCAGTGAGGAGTTCTATCCCTTTTCACAGTACTAGTAGCCTTTACCAATTTCCACTTTCTAACAACGAGTTCTATACCTCATGGCCAATATAATTTATAAAGCACATAGTAACACAGAAAGAAAATAACACTTACATGCAAAGCTGTGCTCCCAAGGAATGAGCTCATGTACATAGACAGTCTGCATGACCCAAACCATGCTTTAATACCACTCTAACACGACCCACCTTACATAACTTATAATTCAAATACTACTTAACATAAAAATCATCATTATAAAACTACATATACTTTTTTCTCACATAATATATTCATAACTGAAATCATAGTCTAACATACGTCACCAATTTCTGACACCACCTCAATCCACCCAAACTTGTCACAATACTTATTATATTATATAATAAAATATCAGCGGAAACAAAATAAACATACGGCCTAGCCCAACAAGTCGTTATCTATGTACATCTGCTCAAAATCCTATAGAAGTTTCACAGCTTGCACAATCACGTCACAAAACTCAATCATCCACAGGCTCACCTACAGTGCATAAACTAGTGAGATAAAAATCTCAGTAAGTAGAAACATGCATGTCAGTGCATGAAAATGCATTTAGTTTTCTATCGCCTATTTCCTAGTCTTTCTAATTGGTCTTTTTTATTTTGAAAATTGTTCATGTTGCGGGATCCCCACCACATACTTATGATATGCACATCAAATGAGCTCAATAGACACACTTAGTGTCGGATCGATTTTTTTGATTCCTGAATAAAGTATTAGGGTTAATTTTTCCGAACCCCGAATAAATAACACGTTGAGTCAACACATGACTCGGATCACCCCGTGATCCCTGAATAAAAATGAGCCACAAGCTACTCGTTGAGTCCACACATGACTCGGATCGCCACGCAATCCCTGAATAAGGTGAGTCAACATATGATCGGACCGACTTTTGGCAGTCCCTGAAAGAATGCATATATAGTGGCCGCACACACTATTAGTATCTTATTAATTTGTGGAAAATGCTTTTCATGATTATGCATGGTATACAACTAGGATAATTAAATATGCATCATAAACCATTTACGATATCAATATCAACATTTAATCACAATAAATCAATAACTTAATTATAATTCACACAGATCAACTTCTGGAATAACAACTTCACCTCAATCACATAGATCCATTTATAGAATAACAACTTCACCTTGAATCACACGGATCCATTTATAGAATAACAACTTCACCTTGGATCACACGGATCCCTTTTAATAATATCTTCTCAGATCATGCAGATTTATACTCAACAGTTTCTGATCACACAGATCCATATAGGACAATTTTAGTATTTCTAATCACATAGATCCAAAACTTGTATCGCAAATTTATCACAAATAATTTACAAATAATATTGTTGAATATGAAACCTACTTTCCCCAAATCACATAAATCCACAACTTGTATTGCAAAATAATCACAAATAATCTATAACATAATTAAACTAATCACAAATAATTCATAACATAATTATTACAAATAATTCACAAACAACATATTTATGCATTGTAGTTGGACTTCTACTTACCTGGACTCCTAATAATGATAATAGTATAGACCTCGTGAAGAACTGCAACTAATTCCTTCCGTTTTGGCGCACACGCAATTCTTTCCCCTTTCTTCCTCTCCTCTCTCTCTCTCTCCCCTCCTTTCTCTCCTCTCTTTCTTTTCCTTCCTCCCTTTTTTTCGCACCTAATCGTGTTGTTTCACCCACAAACGGGGTGAATTACCCCTCACACATGTATATATAGATAGTTTGGGGTTGAGTCGGCAAGTCACTGCCCTCAATTACCATTAATTCTATATAATCAACTTACTATTAATAGTATATACCTTTTTTTAGTAACTTACTATTTATAGTAAATTCTAATTTCTATTATTATTATTAATTATTATTCTTACTATTAATAGCAAATACAATATTATTATTATTATTATTATTATAGCCCAAAACATATACTTAAGCCCAATAATAATAATTTAGTCCACTAAAGAATTATTATTGCACTGCCACCCTAATCCCAAATTACGTTATAGGCTCCTTATTGTGAGCCCTTTTAACTCCTGATGAGCGTTTTCTTTGCACGCAAAATTAATCCCCAAGTATGAAGGATATCAATTGCAGCTTAAGCAAGCGACCAAGTTAAATATCGAACCCAAAGAACATCGTATTATCAATTTAATTATTAACTAAATTAATTAAGACGTAAGACAATAAAATTGTGGAATTAATTATCAACTACTAACAAATAATTAAAATAACAAATAAAATAAATCAAGCAGTAAAGATATACGAAAGTGGATCAAGAGAGAAAATAAGTAGTTCTAGGGTAATCCAGTTCTACTTATTAATTTCCTTCTCAAGTATATCTTGTGGACTATGGATGCATCACTAAATCATGCAAATCTACTCTATAGATACAAGTAAATATGTGTGTAACACGTGTGAATAACCTCGGAGCAAAAGATATAATTTCATCCCCCTTTCTGAGTACTATCAGTATCAATTATTTTCTACGTCTGGAAACTAACTCGATATGATCTCCCTTTATAGGTACTACAAAATTATCCTTTTTATCCTAATTACAAACCCGAATTCAGTTCAATTAATAAATATTCATATATGACAGTTCTAATGAAGCTTCGGATTCCCCTCACTTAAAATCATAACAAAAAACCCTTTCAGCAGTGAACACGCTTAATCAACAACCAAGATATATATTCAGACTCTATATAATAGTTAAAGCTGCTCAAAACGGCCGTGAATATTAGTTAAAAACGTGCAATCATATATAAAATAAATGCACAAGTAGTGTTATACGGAGGACACACAAGAGAGTTTAATTAACTTATAAAACCTTCAAAACCCTAGACTACCAAAATGGTTCTAGCTCATGATGTTGCGAAGAACAAACATGAGGGTTGGATAGATCTTACCGATAGTCTGAAAAATTAGTAAATAGAAGAAAATAATTAAAAAAACCCTTGGTGTAGCGATCTCTTTCCTTCTTTCTTCCGTCTCTTCAAATTCTCTTGGTTCTCCTTCTTGATTCACAGACGAATCTTCACAGTGATGGATGGATGGATGGAGGAAGGAATGGATGTGGAAGATGGTGTGGGGGGTGATCCCCCCCTTGAGGGTGGTGTAGGATGATTGTGGCCTCCCTTGGTGTGATCTGCATCCCCTTTTATACTTGTAATTTCTCCTTATGGATCTTTATTGGGCTTTTTCGTGGAAAATACGCACATATACGCACTGAAGGTATAAAATTCGATAAATATGGCTTCTGTGTTCTAGCTCGACCAGAATGATCTTGGTTGAGCTAGATAGGCCTGTAAACTGAAGCTCCTCCGCTCGACTTGCTCGATCGCTCGACCAAAATGGTCTTGGTCGAGCAACTCAATTTTGGTCGAGCATCATTGCGCAGTCTCACCGTTTCGCGCATAACTTCCACATCCAAACTTCAATTTGAGTGATTCTTACGCTCACGTGATCCTCTCTTCCTTGGATTTCTATTTACATAAAGAAATTACAAAAAAATCTAACATTTGAAGGTGTAAAAAGTCATGCAAAGTGGCACAATGGTGCTGAGTAGGAACAGTTTGATCAATGTCACAATTTTCATCATAACTTTCTCGTTTGGACTCCAATTGAGGTGTTTTTTTTAAACCAAAATGACATTCTTTTCCGTAGCTTTTCAAAGGTATATCACATGTCCAATTTGGAATTCTAAAAAATACAGAAAAATTACACAAATAGGATGTGTGTTTTTCAGCATTCTTGCACAAGTTTTCCATTTTCTCCTACTTTGCACTTTTGATCATTTTTCCACCTAAAACACAATAAAACACTTCAAATGCACATTTTCTCAAATATATTGAATATAATACACTTGTACTAATATATGAAAATAATTTCCATAAAAAAGTGTTGAATTGGACACTAAAACACGCTGATTTTCACTCTCATCAACTCCCCGTATTTAAGATATACAATGCCCATTAATTAAATGAGTTACTGACAACTCAATTAATTAATCTCTTATCCAAGAATAGTACCACTCTATCTTATTATCATACTGAAATAAATCCACCTGCAGAGTTTGCAAAATAATCCTAATAAGCTCCTCAAGGCAACTACAAGAAATCATACATTTAGTGACGAAAATTTTTGCGACGCAGGAAAATCGTTATATTTAGTTGCTAAAAAATGACGAATTTTACTTTCGTCACTAAAAGTAAAATTCGTCATTTTTTAGCAACTAAATATAACAACAATTTCGTCACACATTTCATTGTTGTTATCATATGTAATTTTATTAGTCACTAATTAGTCTATTTCATGACGAAATTGATAAACACGTCATTATTTAAAAGAAAGACATTTTTATTGAAAAAAATATTAAAGGTTAATTCTTTAATGATAAATTCATAAGAATTAGTGACGAAACTTATCGTCATAAATAATATATATTTTCATGACGATAACAATATTGTTATGAATTATTTTAAACAATTAGTGACATCATATTTTTGTCACAAATCTTTAACTATAGTGATGATAATAGAATTCGTCACATTATCATTATAAGATGTTATAATTTAATGCAAGAATGATTATTAACAAATTTTAGTTTTTTCCTTTTCTTTTCATAACATAATTTGTTGTTTTACTAACTTACTTCCTCACTAATTCTACATTCTATGACAACATTACTATTTTTATCACATTTAAAATAATTCAAGATAAATAAATAAATCAAGTGTAAATTTTAACAATCCATTTCAATAAATTAAAAGCAGATAATTTCAATCACATATTCAGGACCAATTGATCCAAACAAACAATATGGTTATTCAAATATTCGCTATCAAAATAAATTTACATACCTTATTCCAAAAATCACACTATAGCTAGTTAAGTTCTGCACATGATAAATAGATTTCAAAAAGTAACTATACAAAGTATAAGATAAAGTACAATGAGTGAAGACACAAAAGTGCATGATATCTCAAAAACTAACTACTTAGTACGAATTAAGGCTAAGTCTACTCAACAACCAAAAAACTGGAAATTTTACAACTATAAAGCTGCCTACATACATTATAATAGGAGAATGTGCTATACATCAGAATCTAAGGAATTGAAAATCTAAACTAGAATCTGTGCTTCCTGGTAGTAGCATCAGCAATTAATTAAGTGAGCATTGCACGCAGTAGTGAATATCAGCATCAGCAAAAAAGAATAAATGATCTTTTACTCCCAGTCTACGTAAACTAGAGCAGGAGCAAAGTGATTCAACTCATGAATACCATTACCAGTAGTAAAGACCATGGATATTCAGAGGCACAGTCTGGCAGCAATCAAGTGATATCCAAGAGGCTGTAAAAAACGCTGCAAGCCTGCAACACCATAGAAGGGTGCACAAAACCCATAATTGCTAGAAGCAGCAAAAACTATCTGTATTGAGTGTGATTCCTGGGAGAAGGGGTTCAATCTAGACCTCCTTTGATGCAAAGGGATCAGCCTTCTATTACAGCAGGCACCAGCATTAACACCAAACTACCAGCCAGTAATGCAGAGGAAACACAACAGCTACAACCCAGAAAATAGGGATACAGAGCAAAAAAAAAAAACCAAAGAACCCAACAAAACACAGCAGAAAAAAATAAAATAGGAGCACCCTAAGCTAAGAAAACGAGAAAGAACTATTTCATCATAAGCAAACCAGTAGAAACAGCCCTTCGCAGGCTAGAACGAGCAGAAAAACATCAGCACAACAGCCCAATAAGAACAAATCATCCAAGAACAAATATTCAACATAAAATTAGCAAGTCGCAGTCAACAAAAATGCACTGTTTGGAAGTGATCTTGACCAACTAATAATAAAAATCAGCAGCTGTAGGTGATCAAGAAACTAGAATAAAGCGAACAGAAATAGGGACAACTCCCTCTATTCTAGTTATAAACTAGCTCAGCCTTATACCACAAGAAATAGTAACAGTAGTAATCAGAGAAACCAACTATTATCCTTACAAAATATGTCACCCATATGCCAAATCAGCCACAGCATGGGGCAGGAGCACACACAGAGATTCCAGCAATGAAAATTTTAGCATAACCAGCAATGACAGATAGCACCTACACACCAAGCACACACCTTTTCTAAAACATAGGAGGGGTGATTAATGTCTTGCTGCTGGAAAAAAAAAGAGTCAATTACATATTTTCGCCTCTTATTGAAACTAACACTACTCAAAAATAATAGCACCTAAAGAGAATCTTATTTATGACTCTTTAAAATGTGCAGATATTTTGAATCTCCATAACCTCTAATTGAGAAAAACTATAAGCAACTTAAAAGAAGTTTGTATACACTCTTAAAATCAATATCAATCCCAGATCTCTATGAGTTACTCTTCTCGAAAACTAAAAGTAGCCAAAAAATGAAGTTAGACATAAATCGCAAAGAAGGTGTTGACAAGCTACGCACATATGCCAAAACAGGCAGCATGTTCTGATACTTTTACAGTGGAGAATCATAGCAGAACATTTATGGAAATTGAATAAATAATAAGTCAAAAAATGTCTATAATATTTTCGACATTAATTTAAATTAAATAAATAATAAGTAAAACATATGATTTTTATAAGTTTGTATTATCTAATGGATAGAGCAGACGTATTGAGATAAAATAGAATCCACAACTACTAATCCACCAATAATTCATACATAAACAAATATAACAAACACCCCCATATTGATGAAAATCTGAAGTCACTGGTAAAAGTTCACAAATAACAGATTAATGGCCCATTAGTTCATACTTATTTCCATTAAAGATTACAAATTCAAGCACATAGCTCACAAATAACAGATATAGAACACTTGACAGACTTTGTTCATATCTATTTGATTTCTATTACTCTTCTATATACATCAAAAGATCTTTTATTAGAAAAAATAATAACCAAGTGTAAGCTTTGATGCTCTTAATGAATATTTTAGTCTGTTTCTACTTTCTACGTAGTCTAAGGTGTTCTCTAGGAGAAACCATGGAAATCTCAAATAATTTCTAAACCATTAACAAATGAAAAAGTGTTGAATGGAAACCACACAAAGAATCAAAGAAAAGCACAAAGAAATTCATCACCTCTCCATACTTGTTTATCCATTGGCTCATAGTCAGATCATCAACTTAGACAATTTAGAAACCAACTCAGCATCCAAAACCTTATCCTTGGGCATCCTATCTGCACCCTGACAAATTTTCTCCAAAGCTTGAAAGATTGTATAGCTCTAGAAAAATGAGTAGATTGAACTCTCCTCTCCATGGGTTTCCTCTATTTCAAGGAAATCAAATAGAATAAATTAATCTTCAACATAAGATTGCAGCTCAAACAATTTTATTGTAACCTATACACAAGATTGTACTCATTTTTATTTCACATGCAAAACAACTTTAGATTTTGAAGTGAACTGAAACTCTTATTACTAGAATAAAGGTTCTAAATCAATGATATTATACCGGTCAACCGAGGATAAAATCACCTTCTAGAGATTGCAATACATAATGTTTCGAACACACAAAAATAAGAGATTTACACAAGAAACAATTCCACACAAGAGTCTCAAAAGAAGAAAGAGTTTCATTCTACTTAAAGAGTATGATTCCATATTAATTTGCATCAAAACTCTCTGACCATTCATTAGAGTGGAGGAGTTTTTGAACCCTCGATTCCAAGAGTCCAAACCAACATAATGAGGTATCACATCCCTAAATAAGAAAACATTAAAACACTCTGTTGGATTTGTATTAAAAAAACTTCGGCTTTTAAGTTTCTAGAGCAATTGGACCCATCATGCATCACATGGATGAAATACGCTGTTGTGATACTAATTAGGTAAGCTTGAGGTCTTCACGAGTTCCTCTAATTAAATTCTAGAGCAAAATGAAAACCATAGAAAAATTCCCCATTGTAAGACTCGAGGAAAAAATAATGAATTCGAGAAAGAGAGAATGAGGAACTTCCACTTCAATAAGATTTTCACAATATTATATAATGTTCTAGATATAGGTCAGAACTATGAGTTCAGCGAGAAAACGAGAGAAAACCTGGGTAGTGATTGGCGGCCATGTTAATTGCTTAGCCCCTCCATGGGCGGAAATCAATTGTAAAAATGAAAGATTTCAGAGCTCCGTTGCCCTGGGTGTGGGTCTTCAATGTTCATTGAAAGAGATGAGGGTATAAATTCCTTGCGAATTCCTCTTTCCATAAAATTCTTTTGCATTTTAGGGATATCAAAAATCAAAATATTCAATCTAAAAGGTCTTGAAAAAAATTGCGGTAAATGCTAAAAATCTGGCGCGTACGCTGGTGTGGTGTGGTAAGATTGCAGCTTTACAATCTTTTTCCTTCGCTCTATTTAGTGCATTGTTTTTAATCTAAACAAATTAGATTAGATAATTAGAATGATACTTAAGACTTGCACACATTTCAAATTTAATTATAATTACTCTAGAATTATGAATTATCTGTATCCATTAATTTACATGTATTGTATATTTTTTAGTATTTAAATTAATATTTTATACGAATCATATTATTAATGACAAAGACTTGGGTAAGACCGTCTCACAGATTCTTTCATGTGAGACGGGTTATTCATTAGCCCAATTAAATAATTTTAAAGGGCCTTGTTTGGTTGTTATGGAATGAGAAAATTGAAAAATTAATTATAAACCTAAATTAATTAGGTTTCTTATATATTTGTATTTATGTTTTTGTCTTTTAATTTATATATATTTTATTTAAATATTATTAATTTAAAATTTATTATTCATTTAATTTATTTTTTAATTTAAATATTATAAATTTATAAAATGTGATACTCATTTGATAAAAAGTAGTAGGAGTTTTATCGGTAAGGGACCCGAAAGATGAGTTAACTATCAATTTAAGACCTAATTTTTTTTTTATCAATTTAAGACCTCAATCATCTAAAACTATCAATCCAAGACCTATATCTTTAAAAACTTGTTTGGTGTGTAGTAACTGCAAAAAAAAAAAAAAAAGATTTACATTCAATTCTCATCTTTTCCCCCAATCTAAATATTCTATATTAATAGATATTTCCCAACTGAAAAAAAAAATTTACATTCAATTTGCATCTTCTTCCCTAATCTAAATATTCTAATATTAATAGATATTAATGGGAAAGCGGAAAGAAAACTACTATAAGTAATATTGGAGGTGAGAGGATTGCGACTATGAATTACTAGACCCATCACTTGAGAAGACCCATCGCCTACGACCATCATCTTCAGATCAACTCGTATGAATTGGCTACCAATTTATTTTCTCTGCACATTACTTCTCGACTGCAAACGCAGAATTACAATTTCTTAGAATATAGAGTTTATGTTCATCATGCATATAATTCCTTCAAGATATAAATTTCTTCAAATCCAGAATTGAAAATAAAAATTAAGGGAAAAAAGATGAGAACCGATGGTTAATATTCTCTTTTCTATTGCTTAATAGCATGCCAAACAAGCTTTAAGGATATGAGTCTTGGATTGATAGTTTTAAATGATTGAGGTCTTGAATCGATAAAAAATCTTTTAAGTCTTAAATTGATAATTGACTCATCTTTCAGATCCTTTAATGATAAAACTCCAAAGTAATAACAGTGCTGTAAACTATTTCATGAACAATTTATTAATATTTTAAAAGAAAAGTGATAACATCTTTAATAAAATATGATAACTAACTAAAAAGTGTATTTCTCGAACAATTTACCGAAATAATAAAAAGCGATGATTTTTAATATAAAGTGATTATTAATTAAAAAAAGTGATAGTCGTCTAATTGAGTTATTTCACGAACAATTCATTGAAAAAATAAGATTTAATTATGTGTAGGTACAAACTTTCTATGTATAATTATGTTAAGATACATCTATAAAAATAAATTATTATTAGGTACAAACTTTAGAGTTAAAATTCCAACTTTATCCTTAATTAAAATAAACCCAATCATATCTATTCCACTTTAAATGGAGCTGCAGTTTTAAGATTTCTTAACTTTCCTTAATAGATAATTCCAGACGATTCCTTTTCTTAATGCTACTTTAGGATTTCTTAACTTTCCTTGATCCATAACATAATTCCACGAGCATGCCATTCACCCATCGGATATCAGAAGACAGATCCATCTCAAGACTTTATCTCTCTCCCATTTTTCCTCTCTCTCTCTACAAAATCGCAGCCTCATCGACAAATATGATGCATCACCTCCATCTCTTCGTTTCTCCTTGTTCGTCCTCATCGCCATCGCTGAGTTCCGCAATTAATCTTGCTGTCGAAATTGCAAATACTTTTGGAGATTGCAATTCTACTCGCCGATCAAATCTACCACGCCACGCTACAGTCTTTGTCGGAGTTCATCGCCATCGTGACCAGCCGCACTCTCATCGGCATATCTGCTCTTCATTCAGATCTACTACGCCACGTGTTGTCGAAGTTCATGGCCGCTAGAAAGGATGGTCTGAAAGACCGTGGGTAGGGTGGGGAGACAGTGGCTTGAATGACGGATGAGTAGCGTCTCATAACTCATTTCTAGTTATAATCTCACATCTAGGGTTTGAATATCCATTTCATTTTTGTCTTGTCATCGTTGTTTAGTTGTTTTATCATATCCATCTATCTGGGTTTAAGGTTTTTATTTTTGTTCCTTTAGATTTATCTTTGATTGAAATTCCATGGATGATTCTGATGGTAAGATTCCTCCAGTAAATAACTCAATTCATATCTTTGTAATTTGTTGAAATTGAATTTGCAGATATTTGAATTGAATTCATGCAGTAATTTCAATTCATATGGAAAATCTGCATTTCGTACTGAAAAATTAAATAAACCCCCAAAAATCTGAATTTCTTAAACAAAATCTGTAATTCGTATAGAAAAATCAACCCTCCAAAAAAAATCTACATTTCGTGCAGAAAAATTAAATAAACCCCCAAAAGAATCTGCATTTCTTTAACAGAATCTGCAATTCGTGCAGAAAAATCAACTAACCCTCCCAAAAAACTCTGTATTTTGTGCAGAAAAATCTACATTTCGTGTAATTTTGTACAGATACGGGATTTGAGGGAAAATGCCATTAACTGCAGGAATTAGGAGAAAAATCAAATTTGGGAAAAAAATCTGCATTTTGTGCATTTAATCAAAATAAGGGTAAATTTAGCAATCAACATTAAAATAATGTAGTTGAGAGTAATATTTTTAAGGTTATGTATCTTATAGTTAATTTTATATATGCAGTGTATCTAAGAGTAACTACCTCTTGAAATAAAAAACGATAATATGCTTAATAAAAAATGATACATGATAAATAAAAAGTGATAATTATTTAATTTAATTATTTTATGAACAATCGTAGGAATAATAAAAGGTGATAATATTTTTAAAATAAAGTGATAATAAAATAGTTAAATTATTTAATGAAGAATTAATAATAATAATAATAAAAAATTAATAATTATATATAATATATTTTTTTTTCGAAAGTAAAAAAAATAAAAGTAATTTACGATGATAATATGTACGCATAGGCGCTGGAGATAGTGCCGAATTTTTGTGGTTTATTAACAGCGATGTTTTAATTTGTTAAACCCAAACATTGCCCTCCTTTATCTTTAATCTCTTTTTAATATAGGGTTATTTTTGGGTGCACCCGGTGTACCTGGAGGTTTATAAGGTAAAAGTTGGGATTAGTGGGTAGTTATTGTTTTTACTTTTAATTATTTTATTTTATTTAGTGTTTAACATTAAATAAAAATCTGATCTAACGATTTAAATTATCCAGGTATACCGGTGCACCGGGTGCACTGCAGTGTAACTCTTTAATTTATTATGAAATATATTTAAGTGGGGTAAAGAATAATCCGTCTCACAAATTAAGATTCATGAGACGGTCTCACCTAAGACCTACCCATTATTAATAGCTTAATATATTACTCCAAACAAATATAAAAAGTATTATTAAAGACACAAAAGTACATGAATCAGATTGCTCAAAGATTCAGGTGATTATTTTTTTCTTTAAGCTCTTGGCTAGTGAAATGTTCTCATCTCTTTTTTTCTTTTCTTTCTGGTGTAAGATGATTGAAAAACTAACCCCTTTGTATATATATGTGTACACTTCTTGCAGGAATTTGATACCAGGTAATATTTATTTTGCTTTGCAGCTGTTTTATTAATTCTAGATATATGATTACCATGTACAAACCATCTTATTTATTAGTTCCTACCATAGTTATTGCATTAACGTATACTTATACATTACAAAAGTAGGTAATATTTATTTGGGTTTCAGTTCTCTCTCTTGTTTCTAAGTAACCTCATGTTCTAGGAATTAAAATGAATACCATATACACATAATCTTCTTTATCCTCCCAACATAGTTTTAGCTTTTGAACTTTTTTTTTGTGGTCTGCATTTGCTAGAAGCTCTTGACTGGAAGCTCATGCATGAATCATATTGCGCAAAGATTCAGGTGCTATCTTTTTCTATAGGCTCTTGACTTGTTTTCCTGTTTTTATCTCTCTATTTTCTAGTTTAAGAAAGATGCAAAAAGTGCATGATTGAAAACTAACCCCTTTGTGTATATATATGGATTCCTTGCAAGAATTTGATTGTTTATTCTGTTGTGCTTGAGTAGTCCATTGTTCTTGTGCTTGAGTGCTTTCAGTTTTCTTGTGTGCGCATTATTAGAAGTTGTATATATTGGAAAATTTGTTGGTTTTGTAAGCTTGTTTGTTTCAACTTTGGATTTCTTTTTTGTACTTTGTGCTTCTGTATTGGAATTTTCTATTCTTATACTGGAATTTTGAAGCTTCGTGTTTTGCTGAATTTTAAACTTGGATACCATTGAGCGGCCTAGCTAGAAGGCTTGATCCATTGTCTCCTTTTACACTGTCCACCAATCAACTGTGTTTGGAGGGCTAATATCGACGCTCATTTTTTGTAATAAGAAAGTTCTAGTCGACAATTGAATCTGGAATTACACTACACGGTGCTAGATTATGATATACAACTTGCTGCTGGTTGCTCGACTATTTGATATACTACAAATTGTTAGGTTCTTGTACTGCTCATACATAACTAATTTTAGTTTCTTGTACCTAGAATAGACAGCCATATTTCAAACTAAGGGAATGGCTTTTTTTATGTATGGTACTTTGTATCGTTAAACTTTGAAATATATTTATTATTTTGTATAATATTGACTAAAAGTAGTTTAAAATGCCATTAAATATTTATTTATTAATTTAATATTGATAATGTCGTTGCGGTCCGTCAGGTATGTAAGTGTTTACAGTGATGTTGTCCTAAGTGTGGTAACACTTTGTACAACACTGACTCTTATCAGAATTGAAACTTGAATACGAGATTGCAAGTTTGTACAGTGGAAGACTTAACACACGAAATTACTCATTCTTTCTACAAACTTATGAATAAGATTGTAGCGACCTCATGACAAAAATATCACTAACTTGGAAAAAGTGATTTACAAATAATCAGATTCAAAGAGATGGAAACATTCCATCTCGAATAGAAATAAGCCCTACTTCAAGTTTTCACTTCCACTGCATGTGAACAGTACACACAAAACATACTGGATAATACTATACACGTGATGCAGAACGAGATGTTTCAACACCAGTGACAACATTACAAGAGGCATGTCGTCGAATAAACTCTATGTTCGGCGACTCTCTATGTAGGAACTCTCCAAGTTTTTCCGCGCAAGGGAATGAAGTCTGACAGCTTCTATTTATAGTCATAAAGCATGATCCAGGCCTTCTTCCAATAAGTGGTAACTAGGAGATATGACAACTACCCATTACAGCAAATAACCAACCCACTACTTTGGATAGTTATTTTCAACTTCTAGAGTCTTCTGGACTTCTAGAATTTTCTGGACTGCTCTCCAGGCTTGTGGGTCCCATTTAGCACGTTGTTCATCCAACTGCCACAATCTTGAAAGCAACATGAAGCACAACACTACACAAATATGTTAGTGGTTAAATAATAACTGGTGGAGGATCGGTGTGATACCAGATGTGACGACACTGGTCTCAACACTTCACATCAATAATCTCCCCTAATCACATCTATCTGCAACCACACAACCTGATGCAAAGAAACAAGGCAAACCAAGATATTCAAATAATACATCAGATGTTAGTTCGATAGTTGTGCAAAATAACTAAGCATATCAGAGCATAACTACCAAATTGGTAATTAACCAATAAGATCAGAGCTTAGTTCAGAGCTAATAAAAAGTAAAAACTAAAGTTACTAAGAATCCAACAACCTAGTTTCAACAAGTTCAGAACAGTAAACAAACTGAAATAACTAAGTATCCAGCAAGAATTAGAAATATCAGTTTAAATAATCACCAAATAGCTAGAGGGTTAGAGCAGCAACAGTCTTTATCAGAGCATCAACATCATGATCTGCTACTCTCCAAGCTTCTGGTATCAGAGCATAAACAATCAAGATCTGCTACTCTTCCAAACTCAATCTCCCCATTACTATACGAACTCCCCCTAAGTTACAGCATCATCAACAACATTAGCATTAGTACCAGTAGCACGATTAGCATTTTCTCCTTCCAGTTCTCCGATGATGTCTTCAATCACAACTCCCCCTAAGTTTGAGCTTTCAACATCAACAGTATTTTGAGTAGCATCAGGTACCTCTCCCCCTGTGGGTGTGGATAGCAAACTAGTCCAGAACTGAGCTTTTTGTTCTAGCCAGTCAACTTTTCTATTCAAAGCAGAGGCTTGGAGTCTAAGATGAGACACATGGCGTGCGAGTGCAGTAGCTTGATCTTCAATGTACCTGCGATGCAGAGTAACAGAAACTACCTCTCCAGATTGAGTAGGAGCATCAGTGCATACAGTAGTGTTTCCAGCATCAGAGACAACATTTTGAGTTCCAGGTTCAGGTTCATGAGCAGGAACGGGGTTCACATATGGTAGATCAACAATGCAGTTACCTTCAAGCAAATGTTTAACAATACCTAACACAAGAACATTCAGAGACAAAAAATCACCCTTACCCTTCTTAACATCTTAATCCGACAGCAAGAGATGGATCAATGCAGGGTATGGTAACTTGCCAACCTTGGAAATGTTTCCACCATAACTGATCAAGTTCTTATAAATAACGTCACCAAGGTTAAAAGGTAGGTTCTTCCCTATCTTAGAAATCAGCACGGCATGCTCAGTAGTAACTCTAGTGATGTTAGAAGTAGGCAACCAATTGTAGACACACAGCTTGTACAATACAACATGTAAACTTGTTAAACTTGGACTGAACAACTTCTTAGGCCAACTAGTAATCAGACCACCAGTAATCACAAAAATAATCTCATCTATTTCATCAATATCATCATCACTTTCAGCATGTATAGTCCCCAACAATGCATTTATCTTTTCAGGAGAAAAATCATAAATCTTACCCCTAAAGTAAATCTTTCTAAACTTAGGACTAGTACTTTTAATCATGCTTGAACTAATGTTTGCATAAAAATCACAAATCCAATTGCTGCAGAAAGTATTAGAGTACCTGAGAAATTTGAGCAAACTTCGTTCTTCAAAAATTGAGTGAGATTGTGTGTGACAAGGTCTGCATTTTTCATTTTCCTTTCATGAATGACATCTTTCTTAGAAAATTTCTTGTATCTGGCCTTACCATTTCAAAGTAGAATCAGTCAGTTCCAAAGTTCTCAAGATCACAGCAGAATCATCATCATCTTCATCAGCATCTTTAGGATCAGCATCTTTATCCGGTTCATCATCATCAAAAGCAGAAAAATCATCAGTAGCATAATCATCAGCATCATCTGGAGCAGCTTCATGCTCATCAGATTCATCAGAGGTAGCACCTTGATCAGATTCCTCGGTTGCATTCTCTTCATCATCAAACGATGAATCAGGATCAGAGGGTTCTGCATCCACATCAGCAGTTGTTGCTTTATCAGTGGCAATATCAGCGGCAATATCATCAATCAGTCGGTCCAGATCAGCTTTAGTTTCATCCTCAGGTATTGCAACAGGAGCGGCAACATCAGAGATAACTTTCTTACCTCGTCTCATTTTCTTCAGGAATTCACAAAATTCAGCCATCGTGCTATTCTCTCTAGGAACATCCACATTCATCGGAGTAGATTCATCATCAGAATCAAATAAGTAAATATGAGATTTCCCTTTAGCAGTACTGGGAGCATTCTGTGAACCATTTTGACTTTTCTTTTGGACACGGATAGACCAGCGCATGGGCGGATCCTTGCACTTAGGAGCAGTCTTCTTGGTCACCATTGACATAATCGAAAAAGGCGGTGATGACGAAGGAGTAGACACGGGCGGATTCAGATCAGTATGGATAGGAGAAGCAATGGGCGATGATGTGAAAGGGACTTGAACAGGTCAGATGTTTCAAAGGTTTCAGAATGCTGATTTTCAGATGGAAATTCAGACGAAGGGATGGATGTCTGAGCAGGAATTTCAGATGATGGAGCGGGAATATCAGATTGGACAATAGTAGGGGGAGGTTCAAGCATCTGGACTTCGATTCAAGACACAAGAATGCCAGAATCGGTGACCTGAGCCTGAAGCTAGAGGAATACAGAGTCGAGAGTACCTTGAGGAAGGACAATATGTCTGGGTATGACTGACTCTACAATGGGTCCAAACGATGGTGTAGCAGTATCAGGATTTCATTCTGAGCAGCACCAGTCACGATATTTTCGGCCATCGAAGCTAGGGTTTGGAGTGGAGTAGATTTGCGAGAGGAAGCAGAGGGTTTGGATGATGAGGAATGTTTTGCACTGGAAGAGGAAAGGTTTGTCTTTGAAGGAGACATTGAGATACGTGAGTGAGACAACAATTGAATTTTGAAAAATTAAAAGTATATGAGAGAGTGCTGTGTAATGAATAAACAGGCAGACTTCACACCATATCAACTCACACATCACACTTTGAGAATTTAAACAGAACAAGAAGCAGAAAGAATTGAAGACTTACTTCCACTAAGTGATAACTGCTGAACATGTGATAATGCAGAATAAAATGCAGCAGTTACACATTATGGCCCACTAACTTATATGAGAAATAAAAAATCGACCATAATCAAATAAAAGAAAAATAATATGCATAATTAATAAATAAATATATTATAAATTTCATCACTTAATGCATTGAAAATAATCAATTTAATAACACATTTTCATGAGCTAAAAACATTCTGGAAAAATCAATCAAGGTTGATTTTTTATGCAGGTACACATACACTTATATCATTTTATGGATTTTTATGCACTTTTCAATCTCAAAGAACATACCACGTTTTGAAAAGATCACATCGTGGTTGTCAGCCCCGTGTGTCTGGTTACTCAGTGATAATCCAAGAGTGTTCTTATTCCTTTTTTGAAACTAAACAGCCTTTAGAAAAGAACACATCGTGGTTGTCAGGCCCGTGTGGCTAGTTACTCAGCATGTTTAGACCTTTAATTTTTTAGAAGTAGTGCTTTCAGCTGTGTATGTCCAGAATTGTACCTCAAGATTAAACCAGAATATAGTTAGTAGCAAGAAAATTAGCTATCAAATCAGTATTTTTGACATAAAATGACAAAACTTATAGTAGTGTCGCTTAGAGTGTTGTCACACTCTAAGCAACATTATGCATGACTCATGGAATGCAGAGTCCAAGAGATTTCTTAAATGAAGAAAATCTCTTGAAATCAAGTGCTTTCGTGAATATGTCAACAAGTTGTTTCTCATTGGAAATATACTCCAACTTAACTACTTCTTTCTCAACTAAATCTCTAATGAAATGATGTCTTACATTGATATGTTTAGTGAGTGAGTGTTGCACTTGATTTTTGGAAATGTTTATAGCACTCGTGTTATCACAATAAATCACTAAAGCATCTGTCTCAAGCACATAATCATCTAACATCTTTTTCATCCAAAGCAATTGTGTGCAACAACTTCCAGCAGCAATATATTCAGATTCAACAGTGAATTGGGATATGCATTTTTATTTTTTACTATGCTAAGAAACAAGATTGTTACCCATGTAGAAGCATCCACCACTTGTGCTTTTCCTGTCATCACAATCACCTGCCCAATCAGCATCTCTGTATCTAACCAGGGAGATATTTGTATCCTTCGAAAACCATAGTCCCATCTCACTTGTTCTAGCAACATATCGAATGATCCTCTTCACAGCTTTCATATGTGATTCATTAGGATTTTCTTGGTACCTAGCACATACACATACACTATACATAATGTTAGGTCTGCTTGAAGTTAAGTCTAGAAGACTAGCAATCATTGATCTATACAGAGTGTGGTCAATATCTGAGCTAGCATCATCTCTGCACAGTTTCTATGATGTTCCCATAGGTGTCTTCATATGCTTAGCATTCTCAAGGCCATATCTTTCACCAAGTTCCTTGCATACTTACTTTGTAAGATGAAAATATCACTTTCACTTTGCTTGATTTGAAGCCCTAAAAAATAATTTAGATCACCAACCATACTCATCTTAAATGTGGTAGTCATCACCTTCACAAAGCTGTCCGTCATGACCTGTGATGTTGCTCCAAATACGATATCATCAATATAAATTTGAGCAATAAAAAAACCATCAGATTCATGCTTAATGAAAAAAGTTATATCAGTCTCACCTATAATGAATCCAAAATAAAGTAAGAAGTCAGTTAGTCTACCATACCATGCTCTAGGAGCTTGTTTTAGGCCATATAAAGCTTTCTTTAATTTATACACATGATCAGGGTGAAATGGATCAACAAAACCTTTCGGTTGTGCAACATAAGCTTCTTCAAGTAAAATACCATTTAAGAACGTAGCTTCAACATCCATTTGAAATAATTTGGTACCAACAAAGCATGCAATAGCTAAGAGAAGCCTAATAGACTCTATTCCATCAGTTTTATTCTTGAAAATCCACTTTGTTCCAATTACATTAGTGTTTGTAGGCCTAGGTACTAGACTCCAAACATCATTCCTAGTGAATTGTTCAAGTTCTTCATGCATTGCCTCAATCCAACATTCATCTTTTAAAGCTTTACAAACATTCTTGGGTTCAACAGAAGAGAAATAACACTCAATACATACCTAATTGCATATGTTACACATGCATACTGATCGTACTACATCTCTAAATTTACCTTTTCTTCTGGTTTGAACACCAACAGAGGACTCACCAATGATCTGTGATAAAGGGTGATCTTTCTTATATCTGTGAGTAAGAGTATTTCTCGGAGTTCTGTGGAGTTGGTTCTCATCTTCTTCTGAATCAATACTCGATGTTGTAGGCGATGTGATCACATTCGGCTCAACATTGTTTACTGGTTCTGCAATTTCAACCAAGTCAGAGATATCTTCTTCCATCTTTTTACCTGCAATATTGGATGAATCATCAAACACAACATTGACAGATTCTTGAATAGTTCTGGTTCTATGATTAAAGACTGTAAGCTTTGCTATTCCTA
This sequence comes from Pogostemon cablin, assembly GCA_023678885.1. Lineage (NCBI taxonomy): Eukaryota > Viridiplantae > Streptophyta > Magnoliopsida > Lamiales > Lamiaceae > Pogostemon > Pogostemon cablin. The sequence continues at coordinate 20,441,757 of CM042962.1, forward strand.
GAATATCCTAAGAAAAGACCTTTATCACTCTTAGAATCAAACCTTGAAATACTCTCTATTATTCAGAATATAGCACATACAACCGAATACATGAAAATATTTTAGGTTTGGTTTCTTCCTATATAGTAGTTCATAAGCAGTAATAGAACAGCATGGTCTAAAATGAATCCTATTAGACACATGACATGCAGTATTCAATGCTTCAGCCCAAAATATTTTAGACACATTCATTGAAGTAATCATGACTCTAGCCATTTCTTGCAGTGTTCTATTCTTTTTTTCAGCAATCCCATCTGCTGTGGGGTTTTAAGATATGGAAACTCTTGCATAATGCCTTTCTTTTCACAAAATTCAGCAAACATGTTGTTTTCAAATTCTCTACCATAATCAATTCTAATCCTACAAACTCTAAGATTGAAAGCATTTTTAAACCTTTTAAAAAGAACTTTGAACACACTAAATGCATCAGATTTTTCTCTAATGAATTCTACCCATGAGAATCTAGAAAAATCATCAACAACAACCAAAGAGTACCTCTTACCACCAAGACTTTCAGTCTCCATAAGACCCATGAGATCCATGTGAAGCAATTCAAAACACCTTGAAGATGTGCACATTGATGTGATTTTGTGCGAAGACCTTATCTGCTTACCTTTTTGGCATGAACCACATACAGGTGGATCTCTGAAACTGAGCTTAGGCAATCCTTTAACAGCTTCAAACTAACCAATTTCTGTAAATATTTGTAATTTACATGTCTAAGCTTTTGATGCTAAAGTACACTTTTATCATGTTGTGAGATGTTGCAGTAAATGTTGTTACTAATCAGATAACAATTATCAGCAGATCGACTACCAATCATCACACAGTCATCGGTTTCATTTAGCACAAAACATGAATTCTTATGGAATTTCACATGCAAATTATAATACATAATTGACTTATGCTTATCAAATTAGCACGTAAACCTTCAACATGAAGCACATTCTTCAGATTTGGAAAACCTTTAACATTTAAAGTTCCTTTACCAACAATGTTACCCTTAGAGCCATTACCATAGGTAACTTTACCACCATCAAAAGTTTCATAATCCTTCAAGTATTCAACATTACCAGTCATATTGTTTAGAACAACCACTAATCAAAATACCATAGACCAGATACACATACTTGTAAAGAAGTACAGACAACATTACAAAGCACTTTTAGTTTTCTGACCCAAACAGATTTAGGTATGTGTGAATACTTATGTGGTAATGCTCCAGGAAAGATTTTTCCAGAAAATATATCATCTTTCAATTTGAAACAGTAAGGACGAATATGACCAGGGTTTGAACAATAATGACAAATAAGGGTCCTATTGTAAGAACGAATATGACCAGGGTTTGAACAATAATGTCAAATAAGGGTCCTATTGCCTTTTCTATCAGGAAACTTGTTGGAAAAATCATTTGAATCGGGTTTCGCAAATTATGAACCAAGTTTCACAAACTTAACAGGACTTTCAAAACTAAAAGGCATGCATTCTTCAGTATATCCAAGACCAAACTTATCAGTTTTTCCAACAGATAAAGCTTCATTCAAAACAGATGTACCTTTGCTATACTTTTTGAAGCTTAACGTGGAAGCAACCAACTGACCTTGGAGTTTAGCAATCTCAGCATCATTCTTAGTAAGATTTACCTCAAGTCTTGGTATGGTCTCAATTAAACCATCATTCTCTTGGTTGACAGCTTTTAGTTCTTTCAGAAGTTCAGAAATCTTCATCTCTAGAGGTTTTTGTGTAGTACCTGCTCTAAAAGAGAAAGCATTAGTAAAGTTCATATCAAGATCAGAAGTAGACATAAACCTGCATGGTGTTGTTTTTGATGTTGGCATACCAGACTCAACTTTTGAGTCATTCTCAGAGAAATCCTTCTTCACACATTGCGTTAAGAACGAAAGTCTTCTTCATTTACATCTGGATCTCCTTCAAAATCATCGTCACTCAAATAAGCATTTAGGCTCATCCTTTTCTTCAGAAGAGTGTTAGCACATTCACTTGCATAATGACCAAAACTAATACATTCATCACAAATGATCTTTTTCCTAAACAGGATCATACCTAAATTTTCTTCTTTAAGTGGGTTTACGAACAAGACTATGAGGGGAATGTTCTACCTTAGGCTGAATGTTTGCTTTAGACTTGTTCTTCTTTTGTCTAAGATAAAACTCAAATTTCTTAGCAAGTAAAGCAATACTGTCAGTATCATCAGGAATGTTATCATCATTTTCATCAACTTGTTTAATATCAGGTATGATAGATGTCTTACCAGAACTAGAACTAGAACAAGCTCCAGTTTCACTTTTAAAAACGACAACACATTTTCTATCATACGCAGTATCTTGTTGAGACAAATTCATTTCATAAGTTTTAAAGATACTTATTAGCTCATTATGACTCAACAGATCAGTGTTTCTAGATTCTTCTATAGCACAAAATTTACCATTAAATCTCCTAGAAAGCGTACGCAGAGTTTTGTTTACTAACCTGATATTGGAGAATGGATCCCCAAGTGACTGTATCTCATTCACCACCTTGTAGAGTCGCTCGTTGTATGATGAGATTATCTCGTCTTCCTTCATCCTCAAGCTCTCGAATTACGCATTAAACATCCTTGCCTTTGCCCTTTTATCACTTCCAGATCCTTCGTAGTGCTCTTGAAGCCTTTTCTAAACATCCTTTGCTGATGTGTAGTTCTAGATCAGGTTGAACGTGACAGTATCAACCGATGAGTTGATTGCATTGAGTGCTAGGTAGTTCAGCATAGATTGAGTGTTCTCCTAAACGGTCAATTCAAGCTCATTCTTGATGATTAAATCTCCATCACTGTCTTGAACTATGGGGGGTGTCCAGCTTGCCAGAATGGCTTTCCAAGCACGTTCATTCATTGACTTGATGTGACTCCTCATTCGGCTCTTCCACAATGCATAATTGGTTCCATCAAGTATGGGAGGATGGTTGATTGATCTAGCGGAGTAATCCATGACACTTCAACACTTAACATCATGAATCAACACTTAGTACCATCAAGTGTTGGCTCTGATGCCACTTGTCGTTGCGGTCCGTCGGGTGTGTAAGTGTTTACGGTGATGTTGTCCTAAACTTTGTACAACACCGACTCTTATCAGAATTGAAAATTGAATACGAGATTACAAGTTTGTACAGTGGAAGACTTAACACACGAAATTACTCAATCTTTCTACAAACTTATGAATAAGTTTGTAGCGGCCTCATGGCAAAAATATCACTAACTTTGAAATAGTGATTTACAAAAAATCAGATTCAAAGAGATGGAAACATTCCTTCCACTTTTCGAATACACACACGGATATAAATCCTAAAAAAAACTCCCAAATGGCAAGACTTAGATTTTTAGAAATAAGCCCTACTTCAAGTATTCACTTCCACTGCATGTGAACAGTACACATAAAACGTACGGGATAATACTATACACGTGTGCAGAACGAGATGTTACAACACTAGTGAAAACACTACAAGAGGAACACAGTCGAATAAACTCTACGTCCAGCGACTCTATTTTTATGAACTCTCCAAGTTTTTCCACGCCAGGAAATGAAGTCTCACAGCTTCTATTTATAGTCATAAAGCATGCTGCATGCCTTCTTCAAATAAGTGGTCAACTAGGAGATATGACAACCACCCATTACAGCAAATAACCAACCCACTACTTTGGGTAGTTATTTTCTACTTCTAGAGTCTTCTGGACTTCTAGAATTTTCGAGACTGCTCTCCAGGCTTGTGGGTCCCATTCAGCACGTTGTTCATCCAACTGCCACAACCCTGAAAGCAACATCAAGCACAAGTGACATAAAGTATGCTGCAGGCCTTTGATGAGCATTTTCTCAACACACAATATTAATCCCCAAGTATAAAGGATGTTATTGTAGCTTTGATAAGCGACCAAGTGATTATCGAACCCAAGGAATGTATATATTATTAATAATTTAATTATAATCTAACTTATTAAGACTAGGTTGGCAATAAATTGGTAAAATAACTAACTAACTAATAAACAAATAATTTAAATAGTAAATAAAGTAGACATGCAGTAGAGATTAAACGAAGGTAAATAAGTGAGAAATTAGGTAGTTCTTCGGGTCATCCAATTTTACTTATTAATTTCTCTTCCATGTATCAATGTCCGACTCTGCCTTGTGGAGTATGGACGCATCACTAAACCATGCAAATCTACTCTATAAACACAAGTAAATAAGCTTGTGACACATGTGAATATCCTTGGAGCAAGATATATAATTCACCCCCCTTTCTTGGTACTATCAGTACAATTATTTTCTGTGCACTAAGTACTCTAACCCGATATGATCTCCCTTTATAGGTATTATGAAGTTATTCTCTTTTACCTGCTTATTAACCCGAATCATATTCAATTAACAAGTATTTATATAAGATAGTTCTAATGAGACTTCAGAGTCCCCTCACTTAGAATCATAACATGTAATCTTGTTTAGCAGTGAACGCACTCAATCAATAATCAAGATATTTATTTAGACTCTAAATAACAATTAATGATGCACAAAACAACTCTCAGTATGAATTAAATAAGCATAGTCTTATATAAAATAAACTACAAGTAGTGTTGTGCGGAGTATACAAACGGAAGTTCAATTAACTCATAAAACCTTCATAAACCCTAGAACTACCGAAGTGGTTCTAGCCCATGATTATTCGTAGAACAATCATGGTGGTTGGATAGATCTTACCAATAGTCTTGGAAATTACAAGATAAATTAAGAAGTGAAGTCAACCCTAGGTGTGGGTGCTCTCTCTATCTTGAATCTTCACTTGGTTCTCACTTGATTCGACATACGAATCACTCTCCACAGCTCCATAGGATGATGTAGGGTTTCAGATGTTGTGTAGAATGAAGGTGGTGGTGAACGTCCTTTCTGCTGCGTAATGTCTTCCTTTTATACCTTTAGCTCATCCAACGGCCTCTAATGGGCTTTTTGAGTGAAAACACGTACTAAGGGCGTAAAAAAATGAACCTGGAAGCTTCCGGCATATTGGTTCGACCAAAGCCCTTAGTCGAACCCTTCATGCCCTGTAACAAACTGGCAGGTGGCTGGTTTGACTCGAACCGCTAGTCGAATCAAAAGCATCGCGATCGAATCATCTCTGCATCACTTCAGGCATTCGGTTCGACCTTCATGCCTGGTCAAACCATAGTGTCGTGGTCGAAGTGCACTGTTCTCACTTTCAGGCGCTGGTTCGACCCAAACCAGTGGTAGAACCGGGTGCTGAATTTCTCCTTTTTCTGTTTCGAGCACTTCTGTCGTATTTTCCTTCAAAAATCTGTTCAAACAGCCTCAAACGCACCTGATTCGTGACTTTCCACTACATATCTCGATTTATCTCGACTTAAGATCAAATCACACATCATTATCACAGAAATCAGAGCTCAAATTACGTGAATTTATACTCTCATCAAACCCCCAAACTTACATATTGCTCGTCCCGAGGCAACAAATCAGAACCACAAGAGTAATTGCAAAATTCATGAGGCCATAAAGTTAAGTACAAAACATACCTACACATGCAATTCAATCAATTTAAAACAAGTACCACTCACATCATACATTTCATTCATGTAAAAACATCACTCAATTATAATGCGCTTCGGAGTACTAAGTCATCTAGCTCACAAGATAAGTATTTACTCTCGCTCTTGTTGGATTGTATACTAAAAGTCTAGCTTTTGGTATGAACAATGTTTTAACAATGAATTTGAAATGAGAATCATATAATAAAATATTTTGCATATTATGATTTACTTATATAATTGTTACAAAAGTATAAACAGATGCTCACAACGGAGACTCTCTATCGAGATAATTGTAGTGTAATTTGGTATTAGTTTGTCTTGACTATAGAATCACATTAGTGCACTCCGTATTTATTGAGCAGGACCGTTTTAGATCGTTCAACTTATACTGACTATATAGGAGAACATATCTCAGTTATTATGGATGTTCGTGCTTTTAATCCCTATACAATAATCTCGACACGTAAGGCAGTATTTATTTCTCTGATTCATCAATTGGTGAGATTTACATGTAATTAAATCAACAAACTCGGTGAGTTGGGAAATAGTGCCATTTCTATATTGCTATTGATTGTAGAAGGAATATGTGTCCTATTAAATAGGTTAATGATGTCCCCTTGAGGAGCTAATAAGGATTATCATATAAATCTTGCAGGTGGATTTATTCCGGTATGATAACAAGGTTGAGTGGTACTACTCTCGGATGAGATATTAATTAATTGAGTTATCTATAACTTAATTAATTAATGGGCATTAGTGGTATATGTTATTATTATTGGACTTAAGTATAAGTTTTGGGCTAAACTTGGATACTTAAGCCCAATGGAGGCCCGACTCTAATTTTTCCTCCTGATCCCTGGTGTAGCCCATAAATAAGTCATCTCAACTTTCTGGAACCCTAATCAGATTGCGCCTAACACGTGAAAATTTAGGGTGGAGAGCAGATTGAGAAGATCTTGAAGATCGTCGTCCACACGACGTCAAGATTGGACTTGAGAGTACATAAGAAGATCAAGAGGTTATTCTTTGCAGCTTTTCTTCCTCAACATACCCTGGTGAAAGGTAATACGATTCTATACTCTTGCTTTCGCTGATATAGAATTGCATGAAACCCTAACGGTTCGCGTTAACCAAACGATCGAATGTCAACAATTTGTATCAGAGCATAGGTTCTATGGCTAAACGTGACATGTTAGGCTAGGGTTTGAGTTGAATACATGTTATTAGGGTTTCAGAACTTGTTTCTTGTTATATACCCTAATTGTACATGGGCTCACGATCAACGCATTATGTCTCATCGACGACATTGAGTGGCAGAAAGGGACGTTGATGGTGGCTTGTGGTCGATGTTGAAAGGCCGTAAATGGCATGCACTATATGAAGTTGTGACAAGGCTGATAGCGGTGGATGTCATGACTGTCGGTGGATGAACGACCTTGGACGACTGAAAGCATGATTATCACTTGTGATCGATGCGGCAGTATGGTCGATCTTGCACGGTGCTGTTAGGGCTACATGGATGTTGGATGACAATGATGATGAACGGCGGCATATATCATGGCCAAGATAGCGTGAATGATGGCATGTTCGTGAAATCATGGCGAATGTCAATTCTAGCGAGACGACGAAGGCACTCTGCAGGCGGTATTTCACGGGCCTGAAGGAGTTTTCGAATGAGTCAACAACATTTTTGAGCGAGTCAGCGTAGCTTCTGGATGAGTCATGGCATGATTCCAAACAGGTGCATCACTGTTCTGATCGAGTCTCTCGTAATTCCGAATGGGTCTGCATCAGTTTCGGTCGGGTATCACCTTATTTCTGATTGGGTCGGTGTGCAGGCTGGGTCAAGTCGTGGCTTGCGGCACATGGTGGGCGGTACGATAATTGGCAGATGTGCAGACGGGTTGTGGACACCCATCGCTAGATAGCACATTATCGGCATGACTGATGATAAATGATCGGCACGGGTTGTACAGGCAACTGGCATGAGTCGTGCTGGTGGAATGAAGCGATGACAGAGGGCAACACAACCTGCCAGAAAGGGATGCACGGGTGGATCCGCAAGTCAGTATGAGTTATGCTGGCAGTTTTCATGGTCAGGCAGTGCGAGGCTAGTGTTGTAATTGTGAACACGGGAGTGACACGACCCGTGCCGGAGCCTGGCACGAGTCGTGCAGACGTGAAGTATGTGTGGAAGCTCATCGGGTACGACAGGACGTATGAGGGTTCGTTGTTGACGTGTAGGGTGTGTCGACAGACGGACATATGGGTGTTTTGGATCAGGCTGCTGAGCAAGAAATCTGAAGTCAATCCCCGTCTGTGTTGCCCACATTCGAGCTTGGTGGCAAACAATCGAATTCGCTGATATAACTGCTATAATTGATTTAGTTATCTTATTTTTGTTATATATGTATGCATGATTCTCTGTGATTTACTGCTTTATGTGCTGTGATAGGAGCATGCTAGGATACATATTTAATTGTTGAATATTATATGCATTTAAAAACCCTCGATGTTAAATGACTAAGTGGGAGAGGGGATTGGTAAATAATTCCTGCGGCCTCTATTATTGGTTTGTAAGTTATGTGAGTAAACTTGCGTGTTTGCATAGACCTTCCTCCCCATTGGATAAGTTTATTCACGGATCACTAGTACAAACTTCATTAAATAATTATTGTTTGTAATGTGATGCACATGAACTTATGTGTTGGCATAGACCTTCCATCCCATCGGATGAGTTTATTTGTGGATCACTGTACAAACTTATAATTGATGATTGTAATAAGTTACCCGAGCGCGTGTGTACTTCTCCATCTGTAAGGCTAGGGGTGTCAATTTTGACCCGGCCCGCACGCATATTTTGGGGCGGTCCAGACCTAGCCCGTAGAAAAAATGGGGCGGCACGGCCCGTAGGAGAAACGGGACAGCCCGGCCCAGACCCGTACATATATGGGGAGGATCCGGGTATTAACTTAGACCCGCCCCGCCCCGAACCCGCCCTGTATATAATATATTAAAATTTATTTTATATTTTATACATATATAATTATTTTATGTTTATATATATATACATATATATATATATATATATATTATACAATTATTTTATATTTAATACATATAAATTATTTATAAATATATATATATATATATAATTTATTAAATTATAATTATATTTAATATTCTTATGATTTATTTATTTAAATATATGAATATTTTTTGTATGTGATTACATATTAAATTAATATTTATAAATAAATATATGAATATTTTTTGTATGTAAGTGAATGAAAATTTAAATTTATATGATTGAGGATTAATTTAAAAAAAAAAGGGCGGGGCGGGGCGGACCCGCCCCGTATGAGTCTGGGCACGGGTCCGGGGCAGGTCTTTCGAAAACGGGCTGGGTCAGGGTAGTTAACTACTCGGCCCAAACCCGACCCGTTGACACCCCTATATAAGGCACACAAGCTTACACAATGGACTTGCGATCAAATAATGGTTTACACTTAGGTGCGAATAATAAGTATCCTCCCCATCAGAGTCACTGCTATTATTTACATGGCTAAAGAAGAACCAACTATTAATTATTTTTTCATGAGGTTAGGTTGACAAATGAAATTAATGGGTAAAACCTTATCTTGTAAATGTTCGGGTTTGTATACGTCCACACTATCGTGGCATGCGGACTCACAGTGCTTGAGATGTCGGTGAATTTTATTTTATATTATTTTGAGAGAATCAATATAAATAGTAAAATTCGAAGATTTGATCCGTGTAATTATTTGTGATTCTCTGTATTTTCAAATAGTTTTATCTCGCATATTGTTTACTAAAAGAAACATATTTACTGGTCTAAAATTAGATGATAAGAAAAGAATCTTGGTTTTAATTCTTACTGCTTAAGAAAATATAAAATTGAGTTCTCACTAAGGATGTCCTCTGATGCCTATTTAAGTCTCTAGTGGAGAGGTGAGACGTTCATAGAAATATGATGTTCTCATGCGACTCTTCAGATACTTGAGTAAGTTAGAAAGACAAGAGGTCATGGTTGACTTTATGAATGAATTGGAAATACTTGGAGTAGAAATTGAATGGGAAACCTATATCAATTTATTCTTCATATTTTGCCTAGATGTTTTGAGCAAGTCCTACCTGAAATACAAAAGGATGTATTCGGTGGGAAACTTCTGACAAATCTAGTGGCGAAGGAAATCAATTTTCATTAAGATGTGAACAAGGTTAGTATCTTATTCACTAGTTGTTGAAGCATGATTAGTGATGGCGTCTACTGACACGTTGTGTGTAGATACCGGAATCACTAAAAGCGTGTAACTAAGTGATGATGAGATTATTGAGTGCATGGGTATACTACGAAAGTAGTGGCTGTTGCAGTGGGAGTCGTTTATTCATCTTATGATATGAATAAACATTTGATTTTGAGAAATTATCTTTACGTACGTTTTCATAGAAAGAATTTAATTTAAGTTTCTATACATTTACGGATGAATACTCCATTTCATTTTAATGAATGGTCATAGTGATGAGGGATGGAGCTATAATCTGTTATGGTATATTAGTGACAATTTGTATACTCTTAAATCATGTTTATCTCACGATGCAACAAATAGTAATTAATAATGAATCTTCTAATCCTAGTAAGAAAAAGAAGCCTTCGGAGAAGAACTAAATATACTTTTGGCATCTAAAACAAGATCAATTTTACTTGAGTTGGATTCAAAGGTTGATAGCCGATGGACCGTTGAGTTTATCTGAAGTTGAAACTATCTGACTTGCGAGTCTGGCTTAGAAGTAAAATGATTAAAGACCTTTTAAGTCAAAAGGGGTGTAGAGCCAATGATATATTGGAATTGGTTCATTCTAATTTAAGCGGTCCTAAGACTATCCCGACTAGAGGTGGTCATTACGATTTAATTGTGGTAGCGAGTACCTCTTAGAATAGTTTAGGAGCTATTTATCTGAGGATGAGATTAAATCTCAACTTGTCTACACCGAGCATACCCCAGCTAAATGGTGTGGCGGAAAGAAGGAACAAGACTCTTATGGTAATGTTTAGATTGATAATGAGTTGTTTAGAATTACAAAATTCATTTTTGGGAAATCCTAAGAAAATGACGGGTGGTTTATTACTCCAAAAGATCGAAGGGTGATTGTTTACACAAACACTAGATTTTTAGAAAAGGACTATTTAATAAATCACATACACATGTATAAGTTGTTCTAAAGGAAGTGAGAGGAAAAACACAAAGTATAGTACCAATTGTACAAAAGGCTATACCACAAAGAAACTGCATCGTGTGATACGTCTGATACATAATTGCGTCTAGCGCTTTATCATAGTGGGAGGATTGTTCTACAACCTGACAGATTTATGTTTTGGGAGAGTCGTGAGACTTGGTCCCTAGTAAACATGAAATCAGCTCATGGGTACGATGAAGCACTACAAGATAGAAATGCAGAATCTTAGTAAACTTGCAATAATTTCTGAAATAGAATCTATGGATTCTAAATTAGGTCTGGGTGCTTGTAGAACCGCGGAATGGTATGAAGACCATTGGAGGTGGTTCTACAAAATAAAAGAGGATCAAACGGTAAGGTGATACTTTGAAACAAAGCTTGTTGCGTAAAGGTACACTCAGAAAGATGGGTGAGTTCGAGTATAAGGAAACCTTCTGCCGGTAGCTAAGTTTAAGTCGATCCGGATTCTTTTATTTTATTGCTCCTCATATTGAATTATGAGTATAGCAAATAGATGTAAAGACATCATTCCTGATTGGAAGTCTTGAAGAAAACGTCTATGTGAAGCAACTAGAGTGATTCATTACAAATGGTTAAGAGCATTTTGAGTGTAAGCTTAAAATTGTCCATCGATGGACTAAAGCAAGTTTCAAGCTCAAAGTATATATGTTTTGATGAGGTAATCCAGTGATATGGACTTATTCAATGAGCAGATGTGTCTTGTGTATTGAAAAGAGTAACAAAAATGTAGTGGTATTTCTTGTACTATACGTAGATGGTATCTTTCTCATTTGAGACAATGAAAGAGTAATGTCGGGCGTGTGGGTATGTTTGATAAAGCAGTATGAAATAAAGGACTTAAGAGAAGCAAAATATATTCTTGCGATCATGATCACAAGATAGGATATTTTACTTATCTCAAGCTTCAAGGAATGATACAATCCTTGCTTGTTTTAGAATGTGACTTTATCTAAAGAAATTGTGTTTCATGACACAAAAGAAGATAAAGGAGATGAAGGCAGTTCCTTATGCTTCGGCGAATAAGGAAGCATAATATAAGAAATGCTATGCACGAGAATAGATATTTATTTTGCCAAAGGCATGGTCAATGGGTATCAAAGTAACCCGAAATAAGAATGTTGAACTATGGTAAGACATATTATTATGTACCTGAAGAGGACTAGAATTAATATGTGGACTTACCGGACAAGATTCACTTCTTCTTGTAGGTTACATAGATTCGGATTTTTTCAAATCAGATAGGGACGATAGTAAGTCCACCTCAAGGTTATGTGTTTATTTTGGAAGTTGAGTCATAATATGGAGGGGTGTTATATAGAAATATATTTCGGACTCCACCATAGGAAGATGATAAATTGGAGCCTCTGAGGCAGCCAAAGTATCTGTATGACTCTAAAACTTTGTGATGGACTTGAATGTGATTCTAAGTTTACCCAAGGTTATCACAATTTATTATGATAATAATGGTGCAGTTGCAAACATGAAGGAATCACGAGTCCATAAGCAATTAAACACATTAAGCGCTAGTACCACCTTTTACAAGAAATTGTATGATGAGGGGAAGTTTGTTGTCGCCTAGATTGCATCAGATGATAACCTAGTAAATCCTTTTACAATGACCTTAAGGCGAAAGCTTTTGATGGTCATGTAGTGGGAGTAGGAATCAAATGTATAGCAGTGGTCTTGACAGCATAGTCTTTTAGTATAAGTGGGAGATTGTTGGATTGTATACTAAAAGTCTAGCTTTTTGTATGAACAATGTTTTAACAACGAATTTGAAATGAGATTCATATGATCAAATGTTTTGCATATTATAATGTACTTATATGATTATTACAAAAGTCAACTTACTTTATACTGTAGATAATATGTTGTGCGACAACACGTGGAAGATCATATTATCAATTTCCTTTTAAAGTATAAATAGATGATCACAACCGAGATAGACGGGGACTCTCTATCGGTATGGTTGTAGTGTGATTTGGTATTAGTTTATCTTGACTATAGAATCACATTAGTGCATTTCGTGTGTATTGAGCAGGACCTCTTGAGATCGTTCAACTTATACTGACTATATAGGAGAATTTGATCTCAGTTATTATGGATGTTCGTGCTCTTAATCCCTATACAATAACCTCGACACGTAAGGTAGTATGTATTTCTTTGCATCAATGGGTGAGATTTACATGTAATTAAATCAACAAACTCGGTGGGTTAGGAAATAATGTTGTCTCTATAGTGTGCTGTTGATTGTAGAAGGAATCTGTGTCTTATTAAATAGGTTGATGATGTCCTCTTGAGGAGCTCATAAGAATTATCATGTAAACCCTGCAGGTGGATTATTCCAGCATGATAGCAAGGTTGAGTGGTACTACTCTCGGATGAGATATTAATTAATGGAGTTGTCAGTAACTTAATTAATTAATAGGCATTGTATATCTTAAACATGGGGAGACTAACGGGCTCATAATAAGAAGGAGCCCATAATGTAATTATGGTATTAGAGCGACAGTGCAGTAACAATATTTTAGTGGAATATATTATTATTATTGGACTTAAGTATAAGTTTTGGGCTAAACTTGAATACTTAAGCCCATTGGAGGCCCGACTCTAATTTCTCCTCCTGGTCCCTACTGTAGCCATAAATAAGTCATCTCAACTTCCTGGAACCCTAATCAGATCGCGGCTAACACGTGAAAATTGAGGGTGAAGAGCAGATTGAGAAGATCTTGAAAATCTTCGCCCACACGACGTCAAGATTGGACTTGAGAATACATCAGAAGATCAGGAGGTAGTTTTCTGCAGCTGTTCTTACTCAACATACCCTGTGAAAGGTAATACGATTCTATACTCTTGTTTCCACTGATATAGAATTGCATGGAACTCTAACGGTTCACATTAACCAAGCGATCGAACGCCAACAGCTCTCAAATATGAACACTTAAAAAGTTTAACATATACGCTCATATTCAATTCATATTTCTGCGTAAGCATAAGCTTGGAAAGGGTTTAAAAAATCAACTCAAAATCGCTTCGTTACTTGGATCACAAAGGACTTGCTTTTGGATTGTAATGTTGGCTCTTTGGTAAAGGTAGGAAAATATAGACAAAGTTACTAATTCACTAGTAGAGAATTACCTTGGAGCTTTTCTTTTCATCAAACGACTTCATCTTCTTAATCTTATTCTCATGATATTTTACGATTCTCCTTTTTCCTTCTTTTCCTTGGATTCAACATTTTCTTTCTTCAAAGTACAAGGGTATCAATTTCGGGCACTGCCCTTCTAAGCAGTCGGGGCACCGGTTTTAGGCACTACCCCTGAACAAGATTTAACCATGAATTCTTTTTTTCACTTTTTAACACTCAACCCAATTTATCTTTCTTTCTTCTTCACATTCAAGTTAGCATATATTCACCTCAACTCTCTACTAATGAATAGGGTATTCAACAAGCCTCAAATAAAGGATGAATAAGGCTTTTTATCAAGGTTTGCCAAAGAAAAAGCTTTTAAAGGCTCAACGGGGCTTCCAATGATTTATACAGTATATGAGAATGTAAAATTTAGCTAAGTGACTCAAATAAACAAAAATGGCCTAAGATCATGTCCTAATAACTATCAATCATAAGTCTCACACAAGACTCCAAGCCAAATTCTAGAATACAGTCATATGAATGATTCTCACAAGAATAAACTATCATGCATGGATGTAGCATGATTTCATAAGGCTCAAATTCTCACATGGGTAATAGATTTCTAAGCACTCCTCATTGCATATAGTCAAGATCAATTCCACAATGAACTCCACATATTTAACAAGTTATACATGCTTCTCATCAACAAAATCAACACATGCAAAATACGAATGCAACATACTTATCAAAGAACCCATCAAAACAATCCAAATCAAGTATCACCAATCAAATCCAACATCAGAATCAGTATAGAATATCAATACATGCCACTCACACCACCAAATATCCAACCTGTCAAGAGAAAAGAGAAGGGGGATGAGATGAAGCAGATAAAGATGAAAACCTGGCGCCCTCTACTCCTGTGGAGCATCATCATCACTATCTCCCCTACGCCAGTCATCAAAATATCTCTGTAGGCTATCCACCTTTCTATCCAGAGCTTCATAATTATCACCCAAATCTCCCAACCTCTGATCCATAACCACATAGTTGGGATGAAATACATTATAGCGTATATCGAGCGTGGCATAACTCATCGTCAGCAGGCCTAGTTGGCGGTTTATCTCCCTTTGATTGTTGTTCAGGTTGACAAGGTGCTCATTTCATCAACCGAAACTGCTCCCTATAGAAATCATCAGGACTGCCCCAATGCTGCTGCTGCTGTGGTTGTGGTAGTGGCATCTCATGCGGCTGCGGCATACCCATCTCAGGATGCTCTAGATGCTCCTCTACATGCATCTCCTCACCGTGCTCTTCTTGTTAAGGCTGCTGCTGTTGCGGCTGATCTACCTATTGGCGTTCGATCATTTGGTTAACGTGAACTGTTAGGGTTCCATACATTTCTAATTCAGCAGAAGCAAGAAATCAAAGAAACGTATTACCTTTTACCAGGGTATGTTGAAGAAGATGGATTCTCGCCAGCAGCCTGCGCAACCTCATCATTTTGGGCATAACTCTCTCATCCGATCTCGGAATTGAGTGATCTACACGCCAAAACGATTTCTCTTTTGTGGCTTTCCTTCAGTATGTCATACATTGAATTTTGAGGTCTGTACTATTTTATAAAAATCGTCCAAGTTGGCAGACAGCAGTAGCTAACGACCTCTTGATCTCCTGCTGTATTCTTAAGTCCAATCTCGATGTTGTGTGGGTGACGATCTTTGAGATCTTCTCAATCTGCTGTTCCGTCTACCCTCTTCACGTGTTAGGTGTGTCTCTTCTAGGGTTAGAACAGCTGAGATGACTTATATATGGTTTACAGCAGGGACCAGAAGGAGAAATTAGAGTTGGGCCTCCATTGGGCTTAAGTATCTAAGCTTAGCTAAAAGCTCAAACTTAAGTCAAATAATAATAATAATATATACCTCTAAAATATTATTACTGCACTACCGTTCTAATCTCATAATTACGTTATGGGCTCCTTCTTATTATGAGCCCGTTAGTCTCCCCATGTTTAAGATATACAATGCCCATTAATTAATTAAATTATTGACAACTCCATTAATTAATTTCTCATCCGAGAGTAGTACCACTCAATCTCATTATCATGCCGGAATAAATCCACCAGCTGAGTTTACATGATAATCCTTATGAGCTCCTCAAGGGGACATCATCAACCTATAACGAACACGAATTCCATCTACAATCAACAACACACCATAGAGACAACACTATTTCCCAACTCACCGAGCTTGTTAATTTAATTACATGTAAATCTCACCCATTGATGAATCAAAGAAATACATACTACCTTACATGTCGAGGTTATTGTATAGGGATTAAGAGCACGAACATCCATAATAACAGAGATCAAGTTCTTCTATATAGACAGTACAAGTAGAATGATCTCAAGCGGTCCAGCTCAATACATACAAAGTGCACTAATGTGATTCGATAGTCAAGACAAACTAATACCAAATCACACTACAACCATCCTGATAGAGAGTCTCCTTCTATCTCGGATGTGAGCATCTGTTTATACTTTATAAGGAAACTGATAATATGATCTTCCACGTGTTGTCGCACAACATATTATCTACTGTGTAAAGTAAATGGACTATTGCATCGTACATATAAATAAATTATAAGACGCAATCATTTGATCATATGATTCTCATTTCAAATAAATTGTTATAACATTGTTCAAATAAAAAGCTAGACTTTTAGCATACATTCCAACAATCTCCCACTTATATACTAAAAGACTATGCTGTCATGCCTTCTGCCATACATCTGATTCCCACTCCCACTACACGACCATCAAAAGCTCTCGCTTTAAGGTCATTGTAATTGGATTTACTAGGTTATCATTCGATGCAATCTAGACAACAACAACCTTCTCTCATCATACGTTTTCTCGTAACAGATGGTACTCGCACTCCATGTGTTTAATTGCCTTATGCGCTTGTGATTCCTTCAAGTTTGCAACTGCATCATTATTATCAAAATAAATTGTAATAACCTTGGGCAAACTTAGAAACACTTCAAAGTCCATCATGAAGTTTTTAGAGTCATACAGATACTTTGGCGGCCTCATACGCTCCAATTTATCATGTTTTCATGATGGAGTCCAGAGTCTGAAATATATTTCTATATAACACTCCTCCATATTATGACTCAACTTCCTAAAATCAAACACGTAACCTTTGAGGTGGATTTACTGTCGTCCCTATCTGATTTGAACATTCTGAATCTATGTAACCCATAAGAAGTAGTAAATCTGTTTGGTATGCTTACATATAATTTCTAGTCCTTTTTCAGGTACATAAATATATGTCTTACCACAGTTCAACATTCTTGTTTCTAGTTACCTTGATACCCACTGTCCATGCGTTAGGCAAAACAGATATCCTATTGATGAGCCTTTTCTCAACACATAAAATTAATCCTCAAATATAAGGATATCAATTATAGTTTAGATAGGTGACCAAGTGATTATCGTACCCAAGAGATGGATTATTATCAATTCAATTATATTCTAATTAACTAAGACTATATTGGCAAATTGGATTTGGTTTGGTTACAAAACTAAATAACATATAATTAAGACAGCAAGGTAAATAAACAAGCAATAGAGAAAATTCGGTTGAGATCAAGTAAGTAATTAGGTAGTTCTTCAGGTCATCCAGTTCTACTTAATAATTTCCTTTTAATGTGTTGATGTCCGACTCTGCCTAGTGGTTTATGGACGCATCACTAAACCATGCAAGTTTACTCTATAAACACAAGCAAACAAGCGTATGACACGTGTGAATATCCTCGGAGAGATATACTTCACCCCCTTTCTAGGTACTATCATAATCAATTATTTCCCATACACTTAGTACTCTAACCCGATTTGATCTCCCTTTTTAGGTACTATAAAGTTACACTCTTTATCCTACTCATTAACCCGAATAAGATTAAATTAACAAGTATCTATATAAGATAGTTCTAATAAGACTACAGAATCCCTTCACTTAGAATTATAAAATGTAATCCTGCTCAGCGGTGAACGCACTAAATCAATAACCAAGAGATGTATTCAGACTCTACATAATAGTTAATGATGCAAAAAATAATCGTGAGTATGAATTGAAAAAGCACAATCTTATATAAAATAAACCACAAGTAGTGTTGTACGGGGTTTACACATAGATATTCAATTAACTCATAAAACTTTCATAATCCTAGAACTACCGGAGCAGTTCTAGCCCATGATTGATCTAGGAACAATCATGGCTAGTTGGTATGATCTTACTTGACTCGCCAGAAGAACCTCTCCTCACGACTCCTTCGGATGATGGTAGGGTTTGGTGATGGATGGATGAAGAATGATTCTTTGATCTCCTGCGAAAGCTCTTCTTTATACTTGTAAACTCTCCTTACGGGCCTTGGATGGGCTTTTTGAGCAAATGCACTGAAGGTGTAAAAATATAAATTTGGCACATTTTCATACATCAGTTCGACCAAAGAGGTTATTCGAACTCTCCCAGGCTGGTCGAACTCCAGGTCGAATCCACCTATAAATCGATCTCTGATCCCAGATTTGACTAGAGTCTTGGTCGAATCGGATTCTTCTTGGTCAAACTGGTACTGCTTCTCTTCAGGCTTCGAGTTCGACCACGGTTCGACCTAGTGGCTTGGTCGAACTCGAATATCATGGTCATACGGTAGTTTTCCGCGCTCAGTTCGACCAGCAGTTCTGGTCGAACTCCCTCCTTCTTGGTCGAATCTAACCCCTGCTTGGTCGAATCGCATGCCTGCTTCTTCCACTTTCCGATCAGTTCACTTCCAACTCATTTTCATTCGAAAATCAACTCAAATAGCTTTGCAGACACCTGATTCGTGACTTTCCACCATATATACCAATTCACATCAAATTACAACCATTTAACATCTATAAATACACGAATCTAAGCTCGAAACTAGTGAATTTACACACTCATCAAACCCCCAAACTTACATGTTGCTCTTCCCGAGGCAACAAAATCAAAATCAAGAGTAGTGTAAAATTCACCAACTACCAATACAATTCATAATCACACATGGAATTCAACAATCGAACACAAGTATTACTAGCAACATATGCATCATTCATGCAAAACATTACTCAATTACAATACCTTTCGGAGTACAAAATTATCTAGCTCACAAGATAAATATTTACTATCACTCTCAAGTGTAAAAGATGTACACATCAACAGGTTTGTGTTTTACGCTCAAATTCAATTCATACTTCCGCGTAACCATAAGCTTGGCAAGGGTCTCAAAACTCAACTTATAATCAATTCCTTACTAGGATCACAAAGGACTTGTTTTTGGGTTGTAATGTTGGCTCTTTGGTAAAGGTAGGAGAATTTAGGTAAAATGACTAATTCAATAGTAGAGAATTACCTTGGAGTTTTGCTTTTCGTCATACAGCTTCATCTGTTTCTCCATCCTCTTCTCATACTCTTCATAGTTTGAATTCTTCTTCTTTTTCTTAGCATCAACATCATCTTTTCTTCAATGAGCAAGGGTACCAGTTTCGGGCACTACCCTTCTAAGTAGTCAGGGTACCAGTTTCAGACACTACCCCTAAACGTGATTTAGCCATACTTCTTTCTTTTTCATACTTCTCAACCACGCTTCCACCTTTTCATTCTTCAAGCACTATGTGCCCCAACTCTCTACTAATGAATAGGGTATTCAACAAGGCTTAAGTAAAGGCTTAATAAGGCTTTTTATCAAGGCTTGCCAAAGAAAAAGCTTTTTAAGACTCAAAAGGGCTCACAATGATACATATATTAACAGGTAAGGTAAAATTTTGGCTAAGTGAATCAATTACACAATAATGGCCTAAGATCATGTCCTAGCAATTCATCAACCATAAGTCTCACACAAGACGTCAAGCTTAGTTCTAGAATACGGTCATACGAATGATTCCCTCAAGAATAAATTATCATGAACATGTTTGATTTAAATGGCTCAAATTCTCACATAGGTAAATAGATTCCTAAGTACTCCTCAAAGTAAATATCCAAGATCAATTTCACAATGAATCCACATACTTATCAAGCATACATGCTTCTAATCAATAAAAATTAACACATGTAAAATACGAATGCATCAAACTATACCAAGAACCCTCATGGCAAGATAATCCATACAAGTATAACCACCCTCAAGTATCAATCATCACCTCTCAACCTAACATCCAATCATTTCAATATACATACATGCCACTCACACCACAAATACCTATCCTGTAAAGGGAAAAAGAGAAGAGAGATAAGATGAAACAGACAAAGAACAAAAACCTGGTTCATCCTACTCCTCCGGAGCATCATCATCGCTCGCACCTCCTTAGTCATCACCATCACTCATCTCCGACCGCAATCGATCTAAATCTCTATGAAGACTATTAAGCTTCCTATCCAACTCGCGCTCCTCTCCAATCTCATATATCCATCTCCACATAGTTATTCTACAGCGTGTTGTACTTCCCATCCAGTGCTGCGTAGTTTGCATTTGCCAATTCCAGCTGCCTATTCGGCTCCTGCTAGTTCGCATCCAGTTTGGCGAACTGCTCCTGAATCAATCAAAATTGCTCCTGAAAATAAGCATCAGGACCAGCCCACTGCTGTTGTGGCACCACTGGAATGGGTCATGGTGGCATCTCATGCGGCTGTGGATCTCCCATCTCTGGATCCACCAGATCCTCTTCAAGCTCCTGCTGCTGCTGCAGATGTTGCTGTGGCTGAAATCGCCCTTCGTCAACAATCCTTTATAGCTCCTCCATCATCCCCTCAGTATACATCTCCGCTACAGTCCTCCAATCACCTTTTGTCAAGCAAGTGACGAAGAGAGCAGTTTGCCCTAGTGTGTTCATCAACGTGTTCCCTTCATTCCTAATAGTAGTCAACACACTCACATCAAAAGGAAACATGAAGGTAAAGGGCTTCGATCCCCTTGTGAAGAACCAATCTCTATCCCTCAGATGGGCGAATCCACCCTTCACACACGTACTCATCACTAAATTGGGATCCTTCAGGATGGGTGAAATGCCAGTGAAGTCCATATGATAGTACTCAGCTACCGAAGTAATCAACCCTCCTATATTTACTCTCTGAAACGGAGAACACCTGAATCTCCATAGCTGATTAATTAAATAAGAGCCCACATTGAACCTCACTCATGTTGGATTATATACTAAAAGTCTAGCTTTTTGTATGAACATTGTTATTACAATTAATTTGAAATGAGAATCATATGATCAAATGATTGCGTCTTATAATTTATTTATATGCACGATGCAATAGTCCACTTACTTTATACTGTAGATAATATGTTGTGCGACAATACGCGGAAGATCATATTATCGGTTTCCTTATAAAGTATAAACAGATGCTCACAACTGAGATAGACGGGGACTCTCTATCGGGATGGTTGTAGTGTGGTTTGGTATTAGCTTGTCTTGGCTATAGAATCACATTAGTGTACTTGTGTGTATTGAGCAGGACCGCTTGAGATCGTTCGACTTATACTGACTTAGAGGAGAACTTGATCTCTGTTATTATGGAAGTTCGTGCTCTTAATCCTTATACAATAACCTCGACACGTAGGGCAGTATGTATTTCTTTGATTCATCAATGGGTGAGATTTACATGTAATTAAATCAACAAACTCGATGAGTTGGGAAGTAGTGTTGTCTCTATGGTGTGTTGTTGATTGTAGAAGGAATCCGTGTCCGTCATAGGTTGATGATGTCCCCTTGAGGAGCTCATAAGGATTATCATGTAAACCCTGCAGGTGGAATTTATTCCGGCATGATAATGAGGTTGAGTGGTACTACTCTTGGATGAGATATTAATTAATTGAGTTGTCAGTAACTTAAATTAATTAATGGACATTGTATATCTTAAATATGGGGAGACTAACGGGCTCATAATAAGGAGCCCAAAACGTAATTTTGGGATTGGAAAGGCAGTGCAGTAATAATATTTTAGTGGAATATATTATTATTATTAGACTTAAGTATAAGCTTTGGGCTAAGCTTGGATACTTAAGCCCAATGGAGGCCCAACCCAATTTCTCCTCCTGGTCCCTGCTGTAGCCCATGTATATAAGTCACCTCAGCTTATCTAGAAATCTAATCTAATTCATTATTCACGTGTGATGAGGGTTGAGAGCAGATTGAGGAAGTCTCGTAGATCGTCGCCCACACGACGTCGAGATCGGACTTGGGACATACAGCAGAAGATCAGAAGGTAGTTTGCTGCTGCTGTCCGCCACCTTGCGAAATTTGTATAAAATCGTACAGTGCTCAGAATTCGATGATCAATATACTGACGGAATGCCGTTGAAGAGAGGATCGTTTGAACATAAAGATCATTCAATTTTGACATCAGATGAAGAAGTTATGGCCATTCTCGTGGGACTGCACAATCTGTCAGCGAGAATCCTTCATCTTCTACATACCTTGGTGAACGGTAATCGTTTCTATGATTTATTGCTTCCGCTGATATTAGAAACGTATGGATCCCTAACGCTTCACGTTAACCAAACGATCCAAGCGCCAACAACTCCATTGAGCATGCACCAAAGAGCATACAACTCTCCCCTCGCCACACAACTTCCTTCAGAATGGCGAACAAAGTATTGCTCAAAATTCTATCCATATACCGGATCACTGAATTCTGAATCAACGAAGCACGAGCACTGCTAGTCTTGTAATCCACATCCTCACCAGAAATCTCTCTCCAGAATCTATTTGCATTGAAATACCCATTCTCATTCCTTAATATCCCCCTTGGAGTCTGAAACAAGATATTCAAATCCTCCGCTGACCATGTCCTCTTCTCATCTCCAAGCTGGAATGTACACTCATATGGGAGATGGCTCGAACCCTTCTTCTCAGTAGTCGAACAAATGACATCCGCAGTCACATGGAAATAAGTAGGCTTTTTTAACTCCAGGAAGTGACGAATACCAACTTGATCAAACATCCACTGAACATCATCGCGAATGTGCATAGTAACCATCGCTCCATCATCTTGATACCTCGTTCTAGCAATCTTATCTGACACTTCTCCCTATTTTTCTTTGATCTCATCCCATTCATTCATTCGCACCTTGAAATTCATGGACAACCGCTCCTGAAGCCTTAGCTTATTTGTCACAGTATCTTCACGAGATGGCCTATCTTGCCTCTTCTTAGAATGAATCTCGGCTTCCTTTCCTTTTCCTGAAATCAATATTTCAATACCACAACAAGAAGGGAAAACCAAACTAATGCATTAAACTCTACTCAAGATTCTAAGTTTTTCAATGCATAGTCAAACCAGACAAGCATGTTCCATTCTCATGATCCAACAATTCAATTCACATGCTTATTCAACTTCATTCCAATCATCAAGTATGCAATAAGATCAATCAACCACAAGCATGCATTACTACTCAAATTCCATCAATCCATCATGAAAACTAATCAAACTCAAACAATTACTCACAATCAAACATGCTTCATCTCACATTCCTCAATTGCTCCCAAATTCACATAAACATCAAGGTTTGACAACAATTGAACAATTAAAACAATCCCCTCAATCGTTCATATGAATTTGCACACAATAACTTCAAAATACACCATGAATTCCTATGAAAACTCACCCACTTGCAATCGACAATTAGAACTTTAATCCTAGGGTAATAGAGCTGAGAAAACATACCTTTTGGACCGGCCATCGTTAAATAATGAACAAGTGTGACAACTCTGAATTTTCACTTTGGAACCCTCGTTTCACAACCAAATCAGTCCGAAATTGCGAAAACTTGAGTGAAATATGAGTGGATTGTGGTTAAAACTGAGCAAAATCAAGTAATTTTAGAGTTTGGAATGTAGGGTTTTCAATTAGGAGGGAATTCGGGTGGAGGTGGTGTGTGAAATGCTCGAATGAGGGTGAAAATCGGGTTTAAAAACAACTTACCTGGCCTGGATTCGACCTAACGCGTGGTCGAATCGGATTGTCGTGGTTGAATCCCTGGTCGAACTCCCATTCTGGACAATCCATCATCGCGATTCGACCACCGTTCGACCAACTGTGTGGTAGAATCGAATAGTCGTGGTCGAACTCGCCTGTTCAGAACTATCAGGTTCGCAATTCGACCTCGATTCGACCATACGGTTTGGTTGATCTCAAGTTGGTCGAATATGCCTGTACAACTCTTTGACCGCCAGTTTGACTTCCTTCTTGGTCGAACCCCTGGTCGAACTCTCCTCTGCTTGGTCGAATCGACCTGTAACGAAGTTTCTGATCTCCAGTTCGACCAGGGCTTCCATGTTCGACCTGCATGTCTGGTCGAACTGTTCACCTGATGCTCCAAACTCGAATTTTCTTCATCCTCTGCACACTTCAAGCTCTAATAAAAACATTAGTTATCAAAATAGATCTAAATTAGTTCGAGAATCAATCTTAAACTTGATATCCATGAGTAACTCTGCATATGACTCTCAAAAACAACACCAACACCACAAAACATTAGGAAAATTGCAAAAAATTGACACACCGCAACTGGTAAAAGTCTTGATATGCCGCAAAAAATCAACTTCCCTAACAAACGTCATAAAGAAAAGATTATACTCTCAGTGCTTTAATGAGGTAAGTACATCACACCCCCCAATCTTAGTAGAAACTATAGTGGAAACTATGTTTGCAAAGAGATGTAATTTCCAATAAGTAAGCACGTCAAATATAAAAATTTTTTACTCACACAAAAGAAATGAGAAAGCAATAAAACAAGAGGGAAAGCCCCCCAACAGGCACTCATATTTAACATCGAAGAGTCATGACGGTACCAATGTAGTGCAAGGTATCCTCAAAGACAATGCAAGCATCATCCAGCGACTTGTAATCCTTCAATTGATGCCCATTCGCTGCGATAATGTCCCCATCTTTGTCCATAAGCTCAAAACTCCCCCCTCCGCAGGCTCTATGGATAATGAATGGCCCTGTCCACTTTGATTTCAATTTTTCTGCGAAAAGCTTCAAACGAGAGTTAAAAAGTAATACCTCATCACCTTGCTTGAACTCCTTGTATAAGATCTTTGAATCATGTCATTTCTTTATTCTCTCCTTGTAGATCTCCGAGTTCTTGTAAGCTCGATTTCTGAACTTATCCAATTGATTAATATGAGTCATCCTCAACTCTTTTTGATCCTTTAAAGACAAGTTCAAATTTCTCAATACCCAAAAAGCTTTGTGTTGAATCTCTACGGGTAAATGGCACGGCTTTCCATAAATAATTTGGTATGATGACATTCCAACACCGTATTATAAGCAGTCCAGAACCCCCACAAAATATCATCAACCTTCATAGCTCAATCCTTCCTATTAGTTCCGAGTACCTTCTCCAAAATTTGCTTCACTTGTTGGTTGGAGACTTCAGCTTGCACATTCACTTGAGGGTGATAGGGTGTAGTAACCCTATGCTTGACCCCATAATCCTTAAGCACCTTTTCAAGAAGTTTGTTGACGAAGTGAGACCCTCCATCACTCACCAACGCTCTAGGAACTTCATAATGGGCAAAGATATATTTCTTCAAGAAAGATAAAACAGTCCTTGAGTTATTCACGCGAGTGGTAATGGCTTCCACCCACTTCAAAACATAATCCACTGCTAAAAGGATGTAAAGAAATCTATTAGATGGAGGAAAAGGCCCCATAAAATCGATCCCCTATACATCGAACATCTCAACAACAATGCTTGGCTGAAGTGGCATCTCATCTCGTCGGCATAGGTTTCACAATCTTTAAACAAAGTTGACCAATAAAGAGCAGATTGAAGTACCTTTGCTGCTGTCTTTTGAGCTCCAAAATGCCCCCCGTTAGGTTGTGCATGACAAAAATCAAGAACACTCTCCATCTCCATCTCAGACACACACCTACGGACTATGGAAATCGTACATATCTTGTAGATAAACGAATCATACCATATAAATGTCTCAACATCCCTCTTGCAAGTTGATATCGGTTGAGATCTCTCGGAATTTCTCCTACGGTAATATAATTCACATAATCCGCATACCATGGATCCATCCCTTGAGCAGCCAGCACATATGCTTTTTCTGCTCCTTCAACAAGCATTGCCATTATCTTCTCATCAGGGAACATCTCTTCAATGTAATCGAAAGAATCATCACAGTGCTCCCTTGTCTCCAACCTTGATAGGTGATCCGCTAAAAACATTCTCAGTATCCTTCTTGTCTCGGATCTCCATATCAAATTCCTGTAGAAGAAGAATCCATCTAATGATCCTTGGCTTGTTTCCTTCTTCTCCATCAAGTATCGGATCGCAGAATGATCCGTATACACTATCGTCTTCATGCCAACCAAATACTGTCGAAACTTATTGAATGCATACACCACAGCTAGAAACTCCTTTTCAGTCACCGTGTAGTTCATTTGTGCAGCATCAAAAGTCTTACTCGCATAGTAAATGGCGCAGAACTTCTTATCCTTCAACTGCCCAAGCACCACTCCAAGTGCTAAATCACTCGCATCACACATAAGTACAAACGTCTGAGTCCAATCCAGTGTGATCAAGATAGGTGCACTAATAAGCGCCTTTTTCAAAACCTAAAAAGCGGTTAGACATTCTTCATCAAAAACAAAAGGAACATCCTTTTCAAGTAAATGAGATAAGGGCTTGGAGTATTTCGAGAAGTTTTTTATGAATCTTTTATAAAAACCGGTGTGTCCAAGGAAGGACCGCACTCCCCTTTCATTAGTAGGTGGAGGAAGCTTCTCAATTGCCACCACCTTTGCTCTATCCACCTGTAATCCTTTGGTCAAAATATGATGGCCAAGAACAACCCCATCTCGTACCATGAAGTGGCACTTCTCCCAATTCAAGACAAGATTAGTTTCTTGGCATCTCTTCAAAACAGTAGCAAGATTAGATAAACAAACATCAAAAGAGGAACCAAATACAGAAAAATCATCCAAAAACACCTCCATGATCTTTTCTATCAACCCATCAAATATGGTCATCATGCAACGCTGAAATGTAGCAGGCACATTGCATAATCCAAAAGGCATCTTCCTAAAGGCAAAAGTTCCATAAGAGAAAGTAAAAGTAGTCTTTTCTTGATCCTCGGGTGCAATCATAATTTGATTCTAACCCGAGTACCCATCAAAGAAATAATAAAACTCATACTCTGCAAGACGATTAAACATTTGATCCATGAAAGGAAGGGGAAAATGGTCTTTGCATGTATTTTCATTCAGTTTTCTGTAATCCGTACACACATGCCAACCCATAAAAATCCTAGTGGCTAAAGTTTCACCATCCTCGGCTTTCACAATAGTCATGCCCCCCTTCTTAGCTACTACATGCAATGGACTCGCATGGGGACTATCACTAATGGGATAAATAATTCCAGCATCTAGCCACGTTAAGATTTGCTTCTTAATCACTTCTTGAATAGCGGGATTCACCCTCCGCTGATTCTGAATGCTACTCTTAACCTCATCTGACAACCTTATTCTATGCATGCAATATGAAGGACTAATACCCTGTAAATCATCAAGAGACCAACCAATAGCAGACTTATACTTTCTAAGCACATCTAACAATTCCTCAAGTTGATCATTATCAAGGGAAGAAGATACAATTACCGAATATTTTTCATTGTCACCTAGGTAAGCATACTTCAAGTGTTCCGGTAGCGGTTTCAACTCCTCTTTCTTCTCCACTTGAGGTGCACTCTCTCTATCCAATGGCAAGTACTTCCTAGTCCACTTGACCTCTTCAATTTTGGTCCTTGTTGGCTCATACCTTTTATCACCACCCAAAGAAAGCAAGTTTTCAAGAAATTCAATACATACCTCATTGGAGAGTTCATCTAACTCAGTAGTATGAAAAGCAAGAGACTCCGCCAAACACATCTCAAGAGGATCCTTCGACAGAATCAAAGATATGTCTTCCTTCACAATCTCCTCCTCTACATCAATATTGTGACATTGCATCTCCATTGGCATCTTCATTGTTTTGTCAAGATTAAATAGGACCTCTTCTTTATCCATCTTTAGCCGCAACTCACCCTTCTGCACATCTATAATGGCTCCCGTAGTAGCAAGGAAAGGTCTCCCTAAGATAAGAGAGACATTATCCTTGTCATCTTCCATCTCTAGCACAAGAAAATCCACAGGAAAGACAAACTTTTCTACTCTGACAAGAACATATTCAATAACACCCTTTGGAAAAATTATAGACCTATCCGCTAGTTGTAGAGCAACTGTTGTGGGAGTTAATTCCCCCAAACCAAGCCTTTGAAAAGTGGACAATGGCATCAAGTTGATGCTTGCCCCAAGATCACATAAGGCTCGACGTGCTGGCCTTTTTCCAATTTCATATAAAATTGTGAAGCTTCCCAGATCCATCAACTTAGCTGGCAGCTTCCTTTGAATGATCGAGCTGCAGTTCTTAGACAAATTCACCATTTCAATTACGTTTAAGTTTCTCTTCTTTAAACCAATATCCTTCAGAAAGCGATCATAATACGGCATCTCCAATATCACCTCAGAAAAAGGAATGTTCAAGCTTATTTTGTTTATGATTTCTGAAAACTTCTTAAACTTCTCTTCCAATCCCTTCTTAACTAGCTTGAGAAGAAATGGCGGAGGTATCTTCGTTTTGGGTATCCCTCATTCATCACGTTCAGCCCTCTCCGCCTTATCCTTTTCGGCTCTCAATCTCTTAGCTCTTTCCCACTTCTTTTCAGCTATAATCTCAGTATTCTGCTCTTTGGAAGACATTGGAGTAGCTTCAACATCATGTGGAGCATTTAACGCGGAAAATGGCGCAGAACGGGAGGGTTCGATTAGAGTTTGAAATGGGTAGGTAGTCGAACTTGGTTAATAATGGTGGAACTGAACACTTGAAAGTTTATTCTCCCCTTATAGGCTGGTTCGACCATGTTTCGACCAACAGGGTTGGTCGAATCCAAGTGATCTTGGTCGAATCGGGCTTCAGACAAAATAGAGTGCACTGGACAGTTGTGTTCGACCTCAGTTCGACCATAGGCTTTGGTCTGCCCCACCTATTTTTAGTCGAACTGACCTTCTAACTCCTCTAAACGTGGCCCATGTCCCCTGTTCGACCTCCCCTGCTCAGTTCGACCTTGGTAGCTGGTCGAATTGGGGTCAAATCAGGCTCTTGATGCTTCAGAATTCAATTTCGGCTTCATCGGTCCCTCATATTGCGTTCCAGACCTCAATGTAATGGTGTGACAAAACTTTGGATTCTAAATACTTTGAGACGAAAACTTCCCTTTCTCAATAGTTTGAGTCAATTTGTTTACATTTCCAGCCATCTCCCCCATTAACAATGTAAGGTCTTTTACTTGTGTAGACAAATCCTTATGATAATCATCAATCTTCTTCTTTAACTTTGCCTCAAGACGGTCTACTCTTGCATCATTCCTCGCCATGTACCTGTTCACTGTATCTTCGAAACCCGATTTTCCTTCTTCCACCTTAGCTCCCGGATCAATACCAATCAGAGGTTGCACAGCATTGTTGGGATTACTCCATGCAAACTCAGGCCTCCTTGGTTGTTGATAACCACCTAGGGGACCACGATTGTTTTAGTTCCCTTGATAGTTCTGGTTTCCTTCATTTGGTACCTAGTTCCCTGAATACTTTGACCCATGTCGTAATTTGCCTCCTCGATCTCATCTTGGCAAGCTCCTTCATAGCCACCATCCTGCTGCATCATTGGTACTTTCTGAGATAAATCTGTGATCTGCTTTTGCTGAAACTCTAGTAGCTTGCTAATGTTAGTCAGACTAGAGACAATCTCATCATCTCTTCCTGACTTCACCATAGTATGCTCAACTTGTGCTACTTTACCAAGGACATAAGTGCCTCTCACTCTATCAGTCGGCTAATCTCTTGAATTCATCGAAATATCATCAAAAAGCTTCTCAGCCTCATTGGGTGATTTCGTAAGTAGTGCTCCATTAGAAGAAGCATCAAGTAAAACACGAGAATCGTAATCCAACCCATTGTAGAAAATACTGATATATTGAGCTTTAGATAGCCTATACTGATGACACTTCCTGAACATGTCCTTGAATCTGTCCCAAGTTTCATGAAACTTCTCATTGCCATGGATAGAAAATTGATTGATTTTTTACTCCATCTTAAACACCTTTGAAGGTGGCATGTATCGCTCCAAGAATTTCACTTTCAACTTCTCCCATGTATCACATTCAGCAGCATCAAGATTATCGTACCAATCTCTCGCTTTTTCATTCAGCGAGAACTTAAACAATATGATCTTCCTCGCATCCTCATGAGCTTCTGCGTCTTTTTATGTGCTTGCGTACCCAAGGAACTTATTTAGATGTTGCTGAGGATATTCAAATGTTCCCCAGAGAAGGGACTCCATTCAATCATGCTGATAAGAGCAGGGTATAAATCAAAATCAGCTCCAGTTCCCCTTGCTCCTAACAGTCCAGCATTTCCAGATCCGTTGTTTTTAAAGACTTCCCAGATGGCAAGTGTATCAGGATCCGCTGCCATGTTGATTGCTTCTACTTCCAAATTAACTTCGGTTACAGCTTCAATCATTTGAGAATTCAGCACGTCAACTTCAACTCCTGGGTTAAGAGCCTTAGTTGGATCTACGTTCTTGTTCTTGTTATTCTTCTTCTTTTTCTTCCTCCACGATACTCTGATCTCTGGATTATAAGACACTAATTCACTTGTCTTTGATCCAGTGAGCATACACCTAAGAAAAATAAGAGCTAGAAATTAAAGACAAGAATAATATAATCTAAATTAAATTATAAATAATAAAATAATAATTAATTCCGTCCCTGGAAACAGCGCCAAGAACTTGATGAGCGTTTTCTCAACACATAAAATTAATCCTCAAGTATAAGGATATCAATTGTAGTTTTAATAGGTGACCAAGTAATTATCGTACCCAAGAGACTGATTATTATCAATTCAATTATATTCTAATTAATTAAGACTATATTGGCAAATTGGGTTTAGTTTGGTTACAAAACTAAATAACATATAATTAAGATAGCAAGGTAAATAAACAAGCAATAGAGAAAATTCGGTTGTGATCAAGTAAGTAATTAGGTAGTTCTTCATGTCATCCAGTTCTACTTATTAATTTCTTTGCATGTGTTGATGTCCGATCTGCCTTGTGATTTATGGACGTATCACTAAACCATGCAAGTTTACTCTATAGAAACAAGCAAACAAGCGTATGACACGTGTGAATATCTTCAGAGCAAGAGATATACTTCACCCCCCTTTCTAGGTACTATCATAATCAATTATTTTCCATGCACTTAGTACTCTAACCCGATTTGATCTCTCTTTTTAGGTACTATAAAGTTATACTCTTTATCCTACTTATTAACCCGAATAAGATTCAATTAACAAGTATCTATATAAGATAGTTCTAATAAGACTTCGGAATCCCTTCACTTAGAATTATAACATGTAATCCTGCTCAGCGGTGAACGCACTCAATCAATAACCAAGAGATGTATTCAAACTCTACATAACAGTTAATGATGTACAAAACGACCATGAGTATGAATTGAAAAAGCACAATCTTATATAAAATAAAGCACAAGTAGTGTTGTACAGGGTTTACACATGGAAATTCAATTAACTCATAAAACTTTCATAACCCTAGAACTACCGGAGCGGTTCTAGCCTATGATTGATCTAGGAACAATCATAGCTAGTTGGTATGATCTTACTTGACTCTCCAGACGAACCTCTCCTCACGACTCTTTCGGATGATGGTAAGGTTTGGTGATGGATGGATGATGAATGATTCTTTGATCTCCAGCGAACGCTCTTCTTTTATACTAGTAAACTCTTCTTGCGGGCCTTGGATGGGCTTTTTGAGCGAACACATGCACTGAAGGTGTAAAAATATGAATTTGGCACATTACCGTACATTAGTTCGACCAAAGAGGTCGGTCGAACTCCAAGTCGAATCCACTTATAAATCGGTCTCTGATACCGGATTCGACCAGAGTCCTGGTCGAACTGGATACTTCCTGGTCGAACCGGTACTGCTTCTATTCAGGCTTCGAGTTCGACCATGGTTTGACCAAGTGGCTTGGTCGAACATGAATATCATGGTCGAACGGCACTCTTCTGCGCTCAGTTCGACCAACTGTGTTGGTCGAACTCCCTCTTTCTTGGTCGAATCGCATGCCTGCTTCTTCCTCTTTCCGAATCAGATCACTTCCAACTCGTTTTCCTTCGAAATCAACTCAAATAGCTTTGTAGACACCTGATTCGTGACTTCCACCATGTATACCGATTCACTTCGAATTACAACCATTTAACATCCATAAGTACACGAATCCTAGATCAAAACTAGTGAATTTACACACTCATCACCTATCTCATGCATAGCATTCCTTAGATTAAACTTCCTTATTCACCGAAGCATAAGGAACCGGTTTTCATCACCTTTATCTTCTTTTTGCATCTCAAGACACATTTCCTTAGATAAAGTCACATGCTAAAACAAATAAGGATCGTATCATCTCATGAAGCTTGAGACAAGCATAACATCCTTTCTTGTGATCCGTATTACCGTGATCAAAAGGATATTTTTGCTCCTCTTAAGTCCTTCATCTCATACCGCTTTATCAACCATACACTTACGCCCGACAATACTCTTTCATTATCTCCAATGAGCAGTATATCATCCACATACATTACAAGAAATACCACCACATTTTTGTCACTCTTTTCAATACACAAGACACATCTGCGCATTGATTAAATCCATATACCTGGATTTTCTCATCAAAATGGATTCTCCATGATCTTGAAGCTTGCTTTAGTCCATCGATGGACACTTTAAAGCTTACTATCACAATGCTCTTAGCCCTTTGTAATGAATTACTCTGGTTGCTTCACATAGATGTTTTTCTCATGACTTCTAATCAGAAAAGATGTCTTGATATCTATTTGTTATCCCTCATATTTCATATGAGTAGCAACAGATAAAAGAGTCTGGATCAACATAGGCATAGCTATCGGCGAACAAGTTTCCTCATAATCGAACCTTTTCTTTCTGATTATACCTTTTCGCAACAAGCTTTGCTTCCAAGGTTTTCATCTTATCGTATGATCCTCTTTTATTTTGTATGACTACTTCCAATGGCTTTTACACCATTTAGTGGTCCTACAAGCTCCTAGACTTGATTTAAAATCCATCAATTCTATTTCAGAAACCATTACATTTAACTAATATTTGGCATTTCTATCTTGTAGTGCTTCGTCGTATTCGTGGGTTCATTCCATGTTTACTATGGACCAAGTCTCACAACTTTCCAAAAATATATATCTTACAGGTTGTCGAACAACCCTCCCACTAAGACAAGGCACCACACGCAATTATGTATCAGACGTGACACGCATTGCAATATACCTTGTGGTATATCCTCTTGTACACTTGGTACTAATACTTTGTGCTTTCCCTCTCACTTCCTTTAGAACAAAATTTATACATGGGTTTATGATTTAATACATAGTCTTTTTCCAAAAAATCTAGTGTTTGAGTTAACAATCACCCTTCGATCTTTTGGACTAAATAAATCATTACCCTTCATTTTTCTAGGATATCCCACAAACAGACAAACATTAATCGAATGTTATTTCTAGGCTATACCCATAAAATGAATTTAGTAATTCCAAATAATTCATCATCTATCTAATCATTTCCATAAGAGTCTTATTCCTTCTCTCCGCCACACCATATAGCCGGGGTATGCCCGGTGTAGACAACTTGAGATTTAATCTCATCCTCTGATAAATAGCTCCTAAGTTATCCTAAGAGATCATCGCCACCACGATTAAATCATAATGACCACCTCTCGTTGGGATAGTCTTAGGATCGTTTAAATCAGAATAAACCAATTCCAACATATCATTGCATGGCTCTATACCCCTTTGCCTTAAAAGGCTCTTAATCATTTTCACTTTCAAGTAAGACTTGCAAGTCAGATAGTTTTCACTTCCAATAAACCTAACGGTCCATCGGCTATCTACCTTTGAATCCTACTCAAGTTAATATGATTTAGTCTTATATGCCAAGAGTATGTTTAGTTCATCTCCAAATGTTCCTTTCTCTTACTAAGATTAGAAAATGAATTATTAATTACTATTTGTTGCATCCGTGGGATAAACATGATTTATGAGTTTACAAATTATCACCAACGTACAACAACAGATTATAAACCCATCCCTCAACACTATGACTATGTCATATAAATGAAATGGAGTATCCATCCGTAAATGCATAGAAACTGAAATGAAATTCTTTCTATGAAAAATATACGTAAAGACAATTTCTCAAAATCAAACATTTATTCATATCGTAAGATAAATAAACGACTTCCACTGCAACAACCACTACTATTGCAGCATTACCCATGTCCATAGTAATCTCATCATCACTTAGTTGCAGGCTTTTAGTGATTCCAGTATCTACACACAACGTATCAGTAGATGCCATCACTAATCATGCTTCAACAACTATTGAATGAGATATTAACCTTGTTCATATCTGGATGGAAATTAATTTCCTTCGCCACTTGTTTTGTCAGAAGTTTCCCACCTTATACAGCCTTTTGTACTTCAGGTGGAACTTGCTCAAAACATCTAGGCAAACTATGGATAATAAATTGATCTAGGTTTTCCCTTCAATTTCTGTTTTTCCAATTTATTCATCAAGTCAACCATGACCTCTTGCCTTTTAACCTTACTCATGTATCCGAAGAGTTACATGAGACAATCATATTTCTATGAACCTCTCACCTCTCCAATAGAAACTTTAATAGGCATCATATGACATCCTTAGTGAGAACACATTTTTATTTTCCTAAACAGTAAGAATTAAAATCAAGATTCTTTTCTAATCATCTAATTTTGGACAAGTAAAAATAATTTCTTTTAGTAAACAATAAGTGAAATAAATCATTCGAAATTATAAAGAATCACAAATAAATACACCGATCAAATCTTCGAATTTATCATTTATATTGATTCCCTCAAAACAATATAAAATTAAAATTCACCGACATCTCAAGCACCGTGAGTCTGCAAGCCACGTTAGTGTGGACGTTTACAAACTCGAACATTTACAAGAGAAGGTTTTACCCATTAATTTCATTCGTCAACCTAACCTCATGACAAAATAATTAATAGTCAGTTCCTATTTAGCCATGCAAATAATAGCATTGACTCCGTTGGGGAGGATACTAATTATGTACACCTAAGTGTACACCATTATTTGATCCCAAGTCCGCGACCCAAGCTTATGTGCCTTACAGTTGGAGAAGTACATACGCGCTCGGATAACTTCCTACATTCATCGATTATATGTTTGTACCAGTGAACCGCACATAAACTCATCCATTAAGGAGGAAGGTCTAAGCCAACATGCAAGTTAATATGCCACATTACAAACAATAATTATTTTATGAAGTCTGTACCAGTGATCCATGAATAAACTCATCCGTTAGGAAGAAAGGCCTATTGCCAACATGCAAGTTTACTCACATCACTTACAAATTAATAATGGAGGCCGCGGGAATTAATTACCAATCCTCTCTCCCACTTAGTTATTTAACACTAAAGGTTTTTACATGTATATAATATTCCACAATAAAATACACAACCTAGCATGCTCCTATTAAACCAATTAAGGCATTAAATCACAAAGAATCATGCATACATATATAACAATAATCAGATAATTAAATCAATTATTAACAGTTATATATCAGCTAATTCGATCGTTCTCCCCAAGCACAAATGTCGGCTAAGACCTCCAGATTATCAAACTTTCGAAAATGTTCAGATTATCAAATTTTTAAAACTATCGATATCGACCATCGATATCATCTAGATTATTAAAATCATCGATATCGACCAGATATCAAATTTTCAAAAATCTCCAGATTATCAAAATTTCAAAACTATCAATATCGACCGTGAATATCATCCAGATTATCGAAATCATTGATATCGACATACAACCATATATAACAATAATAGATAATTAAATAAATTATGGTAGTTATATATCACGAATTAAATTGCCACTAAATTAAGTAGTCTTGTCCAACACTCCACCTGTTGAACCGATGCCTTACGCGATAAGCAAGATTGCTTGCGCCCTAATTCGTTCAACATCACCGGTTGCCTTGACCCGAAACTCGTCGGAACAGGTCGAACGAAAAACAAATGTGCCTGCTCACGATTCAGTGTTGCACGACTCATGCCGCCTGCCGTCGGTGGTCGTGCCAACAACCATCGCCACTCATGCCGCCCGCAGCGCCACGCCTTCGCTGGACATCCGCTGGCATGACTCATGCCGGAAATCGGCGCTAATGGTGCCGAATGCCACCGCCATCATTCGTTGCTTTCGTGCACTATGCACACCCAGACATTTCGCCAGCACGACTCGTGCTGCCCGCTCGCACCACTCATGCCGACCGACAACGTCAGTCGTGCCGACCACATCTCCTGCGCTGCATCCGTGCCGTCCATGCCTTCCAGCCGTTCACACAGCCGCATGTCGTGCCGCCCATGGCAAGTCGTGCCATCCACGCCGGTCAGTTATGCCAGACAAGCCCGCCCTCTCCCCGCCAGCCTACACGTGTTGTGCCGATCTCCAGTGTGGACTAGCACCACTCTATGCCAGCACAAATCGTGCCAGACACTGGCACGACTCGTGCCGCCCACCTCTGCCATGCCGCAAGCAGTCCAGCATTTGATACCATCTGATACCTCCCTCTGCCCAGCCTGCTGGCAAGACTCATACCGCCTTTTGGCAAGACTCGTGCCACCTCCCAGCGCTGTCATCGGGATATCCATGTCTACGCCATCTGCGCATCGTCATCAGCCAAAATGTGACCCGAGTCAGCGACTCGATTCATGCCGTCGTCAGCCACTGCCGCCGTCGAACGTTCATCGATGACAACCACACCAATGTATCCAGATAGATTATTCAATAAGAAACAATAATTTCTAAACCCTAGTCCACGTTTGCCACATAAACCCTAGCCTAACGTTTCATACTTTACCACAAACTGAAGCTCTGATACCAACTGTTGGCGTTTGATCATTTGGTTAACGTGAACTGTTAGGATTCTGTACGTTTCTAATTCAGCAAAATCAAGAAATCAAAGAAACGTATTACCTTTCACCATGGTATGTTGAAGAAAATGGATTCTCGTCAGCAGCCTGCGCAGCCTCATCATTTTGGGAATAACTCTTTCATTCGATCTTGGAATTAAGTGATCTATACGCCAAAACGATCTTCTATTCTGTGTCTTTCCGTGAGTATGTCACACATTGAATTCTGAGAGTTGTACGATTTTATAAAAATCGTGTAAGTTGGTGGACAGCAGCAGCAAACGACCTCTTGATCTTCTGCTGTATTCCCTAGTCCAATCTGGACGTCGTCTGGGTGACGATCTTTGAGATCTTCTCAATCTGCTATTCTGTCTACCCTCTTCACGTGTTAGGTGTGTCTCTTCTAGGGTTAGAATAGTTGAGATGACTTATATATGGGCTACAGCAGGGATCAGGAGGTGAAATTAGAGTTGGGCCTCCATTGGGCTTAAGTATCCAAGTATAGCCCAAAGCTCATACTTAAGTCCAATAATAATAATATATACCATTAAAATATTATTACTGCACTACCGTTCTAATCTCATAATTACGTTATGGGCTCCTTCTTATTATGAGTCTGTTAGTCTCCCCATGATTAAGATATATAATGCCCATTAATTAATTAAGTTACTGACAACTTCATTAATTAATATCTCATCCGAGAGTAGTACCACTCAACCTCATTATCATGCCAGAATAAATCCACCAGCTAGGTTTACATGATAATCCTTATGATCTCCTCAAGGGGACATCATCAACCTATAACGGACACGGATTCCTTCTACAATCAACAGCACACCATAGAGACAACACTATTTCCCAACTCACCGAGTTTGTTGATTTAATTACATGTAAATCTCACCCATTGATGAATCAAATAAATACATACTGCCTTATGTGTTGAGGTTATTGTATAGGGATTAAGAGCACGAACATCCATAATAATAGAGATCAAGTTCTACTATATAGACAGTACAAATCGAACGATCTCAAACGGTCATGTTTAATACACACAAAGTGCACTAATGTGATTCTATAGTCAAGACAAACTAATACTAAATCACACTACAACCATCCCGATAGAGAGTCCCCGTCTATCTCGGTTGTGAGCATTTATTTATACTTTATAAGGAAATCGATAATATGATCTTTCGCGTATTATCGCACAACATATTATCTATAGTATAAAGTAAATGGACTATTGCATCGTACATATAAATAAATTATAAGATGCAATCATTTGATCATATGATTCTTATTTCAAATAAATTGTTATAACATTGTTCATACAAAAAGCTAGACTTTTAGTATACAATCCAATACCACCATCCTTTGCAACTCCTGAAACATCCTCGCAGCATACATCTGAGCAAAAATCCTTCAATCTCCTCTTCTCAAGCACGTTATTGATATTGCCTCGTGTGTCAATGAGTCCATCAACATGTTTCTATCACCCTGGATCATAGTCAAAGCCCTCACATCATATGAAAACATGAAAGAAAAGGGATTAGAACCCCTAGTGAAAAACCAGTCTCCATCTCGATGAAAAGCGAATCCAGCTCGAACACATGCATTTATTACTAGATTGAGATCCTCTGTAATAGGGGTAATGCCAGTGAAATCCATGTGGTATGACTCAGCCACGGGAGTAAGCAATCCTCAAATATTCACTCTTTGAAAAGAGGAACTCCTGAATCTGTAAAGCTGCTGAATCAGATATGATCCCACATTGAACTGCACTCCATTCAACATACACCATAGATACACAACTTCCCTCAGATCAAGCAAACAAGGTATTTCTCAAAACTCTATCCATGTATCTAATCATTGGGTTGCGAATCAAAGCAGCACAAGCTTTCTTCGTCTTGAAATCCATATCCTCTCCTGAAATAGCTCTTCAAAAATCATTTGGTTTGAAGTGTCTATTCTCATGCCTAGAAATCCCCCTCGGAGTCCCTAACAACAGATTAAAATCCTCAGTTGTCCATGTTCTCCTTTCGCCTCCCAGCTGGAATGAACACTCATACGCCAGAGAACTAGAACCCTTCTTGATTGTGATCGAACACAATACCTCCGCAGTAACATGAAAATGTGTAGGCCTCTTCAGCTCCATGAAATGACGGATGCCCACTTGATCGAACATCCACATTATATCATTCTAGATATTCATCATCCTCATGGCATCATCATCCTGGTACCTCGTGCGAGTTATCTTATCAGACATCGCACCCCATCGATCCTTAATCTCCTCTCAATTCTCCATTTGTATATGAAAGTGCCTCGGCAACCTCTGCTTAAGACGTAACTTCTTAGTAACTTCGTCTTCACGAGGTGGCCTATCCTCCATTCTTTTGGAGTTAATTTCAGTCGCCTTTCCTTTTCCTATAAGAATAATATTTCAATACCAAGCAAATACAAGAAAGGCAAACCAACCTAAGTTCAAAGCTAACTACATATTAAACTCTACTCAAGACTTCAAGTTGTTCATGTCTAATCAACTTCAAACAAGCATGATATTCATAAAATTAAACCATGAATCATAAACATGTTACTCCCAACTTCAACATTCAACTTCTCCAACAAGAATTTCAACAATTTCACCATTCACTTCACTTTCTATACTTAAGCATGCACTAATCTAAACTTCACAAATTCACAAGAATTCTAACATGCTTCTCTTCACCACACAAATTGCTCAACAATTTCAAGTAGAACATCAAAGTCTAACAACAACTCAACAATGAAAATCGGACCCATCACTTGTTCATAAGAAATTTCAAACAAAATCCAAATTACACCATGAATTCACATAAAAACTAGTTCAATCAACTTAACCACTTAAAATCAAGCAATAGAACTTCAATCTTAGGGTAATAGAGTCAAGAGAATGTACCTTTCGATCCAGCCATGGCTTAGTATAAGCAAGAAATGAAAATCCCCAAATTGGATGGAAAACCCTAGTTTTTCAACTAAAAATCTCCAAATCCGTGAGAAATCACATGTGGGAAGGGTGGAAAGTGATTTAATTGGAGTATAATGAAGAAAAATCGAAGTTTGGAAGAGAGAATTTTCGGTTCAGAGAGGATTCGTGTGCGGGTGGTGTGAAGAATGTACGGAACAGGGGCAAAAATCTACTTTAAAACACTACTTACCTAGGCTGGTTCGACTCGAACCAGGTGGTCGAACCACCTTGTCGTGGTCGAACCACGCTTCTGGATGAATTTGGGATCTGGTTCGACTCGAACCATTGGTCGAACCAGGATGTCGAGGTCGAACCAGCCCGTAACAAACTTTCAGAAGGCTAGTTCGACTCGAACCACTGGTCGAATCACAGCCTCTTAGTTGAACCAACCTGTAACATTTTCTCTGATTGCTGGTTCAACTCAAACCATCTAGTTTGACTAAATCCATTGGTCGAACCTCGCCATTCTTCCTTTAAACTCGATTCTTCTTCATCCCCTGCAAACTTTAAGCTCAAAAATGATCATTAGGTACCAAAACATAGCAAAAAAGCTAGAGAACCACCATTAAGACTCAATAAATCATGTGCATATACTCCGCATATGACACAATAAATAAAACACCACTGAATATTAGGCAAACTGCAAAAAAACGACACATCAAAATCGGTTAAAGTTTTAATACGCCGCAAAAAATCAACTCTCCTAACAAACATTACAAAGAAAAGATTATACTCTCGGTGCTACGATGAGGTAAGTACATCACACCCCCCAAACTTAGAAGAAACTAAGTTTGTAAAGAGATGTAATTTACGATAAGTAAGCACGTCAAATATAAAATTTTCTTACTTACACGAATAAAATAAAGTAATAAAATAGGAGGGAAAGCCCCCAATAAGCGCTCTTGTTTAACATCAGAGAGTCACGACGGTACCATATCAATGTAAGGTATCCTTAAAGACGATGCAAGCATCATCCGGCGACTTATAATGCTTCAATCGATGCCCATTCGCCACTATGATGTCTCCGTCTTTGTTCATGATCTCAAATCTCCCCCCTCCACAGGCTCTATGGATAATGAACGATCCCGTCCACTTTGATTTCAATTTTCCTACAAAGAGATTCAAACGAGAGTTAAAGAGTAATACCTCATCACCTTGCTTGAATTCCTTGTAAGTGATCTTCGAATCATGTCATTTCTTCATTCTTTCCTTGTAGATCACCGAATTCTTGAAAGCTTGATTTCTGAAGTCATCTAGTTGATTGATATGAGTCAATCTCAACTCCTTTTGCTCCTTAAGACACATGTTCAAACTTCTCAACGCCCAAAAAGACTTATGCTGAATCTCCTCGAGTAAGTGGCACGACTTTCCATAGACAATTTGATAAAGTGACATGTCAAGCACAGTCTTGTATGCAGTTCGGAACCCCCACAAAACATCATCGAGCTTCCTTCCTATTAGTTCCAACTACTTTCTCCAAAATTTATTTCACTTGTCGGTTGGAGACTTCGGCTTGCCCATTAACTTGAGGGTGATTGGGTGTGGTAACTCTTTGCTTTACACCATACTCCTTGAGAACTCTTTCAATAAGCTTGTTGACAAAGTGGGAACCTCCATCACTTACAAGTGCTCTAGGAACTCCATAGCGAGCAAAAATATATTTCTTCAAGAAAGACAACATTGTCTTAGCATCATTCAAGCGAGTAGGAGTGGCTTCCACCCACTTAGAAACATAATCCACTGCTAGAAGGATGTAGAGAAATGCATTAGATGGGGGAAAAGGTCCCATAAAATCGATTCTTCATACATCGAAGATTTCAACAACAATGCTTGGCTGAAGTGGCATCTCATCTCTTCTACTTATGTTTCCCATCCTTTGACATCTATCGCATGTCACTACATAGGATTCACAATCTTTAAACAAAGTAAGCCAATAAAGAGCAAATTGAAGTACCTTCGTTGCAGTCTTTTGAGCTCCAAAGTGTTCCTCGTTAGGTTGTGCATAGCAAAAATCAAGAACTCTCTTCATCTCCATCTCGGGCACACACACTACAAGAAAAATGATGAATTCCAACGGCGAAAAATCATTGGAAAATGCAAAAATTCCGTTGGAATTCATGATTCTAACAGATATTCCAATGAATTTTTTCTGTTGGAAAAGTGGCTGTTAGAATGTTATTTTTCCAACAGCATTTCCAACGGTTTCAAAAATCGAACGATGAGTCCAACGACATTTTTTTGTTGGAAATATTTTTATCTAAAAGTGATTCAAACATTTTTTCAATGGAATTTTCTTTTGGAATTACCGTTGGAATAAATTCCAATGATCTTCGAACTCCGTTGGAATTTTCCAACGATAAAAAAAATTATTCGAATTCGAACCCTTGACCTCTTGCGTATATCACCTCTTCCATGTATACCTACGGACGGTAGAATCTATACAAATCTTGTAGACAAATGGATCATACTATATAAAAGTCTCAACATCCCTCTTAAACTTCGCAAGTTGATACTTGTTGAGATCTTTTGGAATTTCACCTACGACAATGTAATTGACATAATCCACATACCATGGATCAATTCCTTGAGCAGCGACTACACAAGCACTCTCCGCTTCTTCAGCAAACACCGCCTTAATCTTCTCATTAGGGAACATCTCCTCTATGTAATTAAAAGAATCATCACAATGCTCCCTTGTCTCCAACCTTGATAGATGATCCACCAACACATTTCCTGTACCCTTCTTATCCCGGATCTCTATATCAAACTCCTACAGAATAAGAATCCATCTAATAATCCTTGGCTTTGCTTCCTTCTTCTCCATCAAGTACCGGATCGCAAAATGATCCGTGTACACTATAGTCTTCATGCCAACCAAATACTGTCGAAACTTATTGAATGCATACACAACAGCAAAAAATTCCTTTTCAATGACAGTGTAGTTCTTTTGTGTTGCATCAAAAGTCTTACTCGCATAGTAAATGGAGCAGAACTTCTTTTCTCTCATCTGCCAAGCACCACTCCAAGTGTTAAATCACTTGCATCACACATAAGTACAAACGGCTTAGTCCAATCTAGTGTGATCAAGATAGGTGCAGTAATAAGTGCCTCCTTCAAAACCTGAAAAGCTGTTAGACATTTATCATCAAATTTAAAAGGAATATCATTTTCAAGTAAGTGAGACAATGGCTTGGAGTATTTTGAGAATTCTTTGATAAATCTTTTATAAATTCATGCTTGTTCAAGGAAGGACTGCACTCCCTTCTCATTAGTAGGTGGTGGAAGCTTCTCAATCACCACCACCTTTGCTCTAT
Organism: Pogostemon cablin; assembly: GCA_023678885.1. Lineage (NCBI taxonomy): Eukaryota > Viridiplantae > Streptophyta > Magnoliopsida > Lamiales > Lamiaceae > Pogostemon > Pogostemon cablin. The sequence goes on from CM042962.1 coordinate 20,485,336, forward strand.
CCACATGCAATCCTTTGGCTGAAATATGATGTCCCAAAACAATCTCATCTCTTACCATGAAGTGACACTTCTCCCAATTCAAAACCAAGTTAGTATCAACACATTTCTTTAAAACAGTAGACATGTTAGTCTAACAAATATCAAAGGAGGAACCAAAATAGAAAAATCATCCATAAACACCTCCATGATCTTTTCTATCTGGCCATCAAATATAGTCATCATGCAACGCTAAAATGTAGCAGGTGCATTACACAACCCAAAAAACATCTTCCTAAAGGCAAAATTTCCATAAGGGCAAGTAAAAGTGGTCTTTTCCTGGTCCTCAGGTGCAATCATGATTTGATTATACCCTGAGTACCCATCCAAGAAACAATAAAAGTCATACCCTGCAAAACGATCAAGCATTTGATCCATGAAAGGAAGTGGGAAGTGGTCTTTGTGTATATTTTCATTTAGTTTTCTATAATCCGTATACACACGCCAGCCGTAGAAATTCTAGTGGCTAATGCCTCACCATCATCTGACTTAACAATAGTCATGCCTCCTTTTTAGCTACAACATGCAATGGACTCACATGGGGACTATCACTAATTTGATATATAATTCCTGCATCTAGTCATATTAGGATTAGCATCCTAATCACTTCTTAAATAGCGGGATTCACCCTCTGCTAATTCTGAATGCTACCCTTAGCCTCATCTAATAATCTTATCTTATGCATGCAATATGAAGGATTAATACCTTTCAAATCATCAAGAGACCAACCAATCGCAGACTTATACTTCCTAAGCACATCTAATAACTCTTCGAGTTGATCATCAGTTAAAGAAAAAGATATAATTACCGGATAAGTTTATTTGTCACCTAGATAGGCATACTTCAAGTGCTCTGGTAGCGTTTTCAACTCCTCTTCTTCTCTTCTTTTGATGTGCTCTCTCTATACAATGACAAGTACTTTCTAGTCCACTTCACTTCTTCAAACTTGGTTCTTTTTTATTCATACCTGTCATCACCAAAAGCAAGTAAATTTTCAAGAAATTCAACACATACCTCATTAGAGAGCTCATCTAGCTCTGTGGTGGGAAAAGTAAGAGACTCCACCAAACATGTCTCCATGGGATCCTTTGAAAGGATCAAGGACATATCTTCCTTCATGATCTCCTCCACCACATCAATGCTGTGACACTGCGTCTCCATTGGCATCTTCATTGCTTTATCAAGGTTGAACAGAACCTCTTCGTTATCCATCCGCAGCCTTAGCTCACCCTTTTGAATATCAATCATAGCTTCAGCAGTGGCAAGGAATTGTCTCCCTAAGATAAGAGGGACATTATCCTTGTCATCTTCCATCTCTAGCACTAGAAAGTCCACAGAAAAGACCAGTTTCTCTACTTTCACTGAACCATCTTCAATCACACCCTTTGGAAAGGTTATAGACCTATCCGCCAATTGTAGAGCAACTGTTGTGGGAGTTAACTCCCCCAAACCAAGCCTTTGAAATGTTGACAATGACATCAAATTGATGTTTGCCCCAAGATCACACAAGGCTCGTCGTGCCGGCTCCTTTTCAATTTCATATAGAATAGTGAAGCTTCCCGGATCCTTTAACTTAGCTAACAGCTTTCTCTAAATGATCGAGCAGCAGTTCTCAAATAAATTCACCGTTTCAATTCCATTCAAGCTTCTCTTCTTCAAAAGTATATCCTTAAGAAAACGGGCATAGTATGGCATCTTTAAGATTGCTTCAGAGAAAGGAATTCTCAGGCTTATCTTGTTTATTATATCTGAAAACTTTTTGAACTTTTCTTTCAATCCCTTCTTCACTAACCTGAAAGGAAACGAGGGAGGTGTCTTTATCTTGGGAATTCTCCATTCATCACGTTCAACCTTCTCCGCTTTATCCTTCTCAGCTCTCAATCTCTTAGCTCTCTCCCATTTCTTTTCTGCTATAAGCTCAGTATTCTACTCTTTAGATGGTACTGGAGTAGTATTAACATCTGGCAAAGCATTCTGCGTGGAAAATGGTATTGGACGAGGTGGTTCGACCTCGATTAGACTATGAGTACTGGTCAAACTAGGTGTGTAGTGGTCGAACCCGACATCTGAAAATTCGGCATTCCTCGTACAGGTCAGTTTGATCGTGGTTCGACCTTCAGGGTTGGTCGAATCAAGTCTGTGCTGGTCAAAACTGACATCAAATGAATTCTAGACAGGCTGGTTCGACTGTGGTTCGACCTTCAGGGTTGGTCGAACCAGGGTAATGTTGGTTGAACTGACCATCTGATCGCTCTGGAGGTTGCCCAGGTGCTTGGTTCGACTTAGGAAGTGTGGTTCGACCTACTGTCTTGGTCGAACCATGGTCGAATCGAGCTCTTGGAGCTCCAATTTTCATTTTCGGCATCATCAGTCCATCATACTGTGTTCCAGACCTTAACTTGATGGCGTAGCACTCTTTCGGGTTCGTAATACTCTGAGATAAGAACTTCCTCTTCTCTATCATTTGGGTCAATTGATTTACATTCTCGGCCATCTGCCCCATCATCAACGACAAGTCCTTCATCTGCTTAGACATATCCTCATGATTTTTATCAATTTTAGCCTCTAGCTTTGCCTCTAGATGATCCTCTCTTGCATCATTCCTCGCCATGTACCTGTTCACCGTATCCTCATAACCAGGTTTTCCTTCTTCGACCTTAGCTCCCTGATCACCACCAACAGGAGGTTGCACTGCTGCATTAGGATTACTCCATGAGAACTCCAGCCTCCTTGGTTGTTGATAATTACCAGGAAATCCACGATTATTGTAGTTCCTTTGATAATTCTAGTTTTATTAATTTTGGAACCTCGTTCCTTGAATACTTTGACCCATGGCGTAGTTTGACTCTTCTATTTCTTCTCTACTCGACTTAACCATTATGTGCTGAACCTGTGCTACTTTTCCAAGAACATAAGTGCCTCTCACTCTATCAGTTGGCCAATCTCTTGAATTCATCGAAATATCCTCAAAGAGGTTTTTGGCCTCAACGGATGTCTTTGTAAGCAGTGCTCCATTTGATGAAGCATCTAGCAACACTCGAGTATCACAGTCCAACCTGTTGTTGAAAATACTGATGTATTGAGCTTTGGATAGCCCATGCTGTGGACACTTTCGAAGCATGTTCTTGAATCTGTCCCAAGCCTCATGAAACTTCTCTCCACTCCCGAAAGCAAATTGATTAATGTCTTGCTTCATCATAAACACCTTGAAAGGTGGTATATATCTCTCTAAGAATTTTAATTTCAATTGCTCCCAGGTAGTGCATTCAGCAGCATTAAAAGTATCGTACCAATCTGTCGCTCTTTCAGTAAGCGAGAACTTAAACAAAACAATACTCCTCGCATCCTCATGATCTCCTGCGCTCTTTTGTGTGCTTGCATACCCCAGAAATTTATTCAGATGCTGTTGAGGATCTTCAAAGGTTCCCCCAGATAAGGGACTCTTTTCTAACATGTTGATTAGGGCATGGTGAAGATCAAAATCTGCATCAGCCCCTCTTGCTCCTAACAGCCCCAAGTTGCCCCCTCTGTTGTTCTTGAAGACTTCACAGATGGTAACATTATCTGGATTCGCCCTTTCTTGGGCCATGTTGACTGTTTTTGCTTCCGACTTGTCTCCGGTTGCTGCTTTAATCGCTTCAGAGTTCAGCTCTTCAACTCCTAAATTAAGAGCTTCGATTGCTTCTACATTCTTGTTCTTCTTCTTCTTCGCCTTCTTCTTCCTCGACGATGTACTAATTTCCAAATTAAAAGGCGCTAATGTTCCTGCCTTTGATCTAGTGTGCATACACCAAAGAAAAATAAGCATTAGAAAATAAAGACAAGAATAATATAGTCTCAATTAAACTAGAAATAATAAATTAATAATTAATGTCGTCCCCAGCAACAGCGCCAAGAACTTGATAAGCATTTTCTCAACACAATATTAATCCCCAAGTATAAAGGATGTTATTGTAGCTTTGATAAGCGACTAAGTGATTATCGACCCAAGGGACATATTATTATTAATCTAATTATAATCTAACTTATTAAGACTAAGTTGACAATAAATTGGTGGAATAATTACGTAACTAATAAACAAGTAACAATTTAAATAGAAAATAAAATAGACAAGCAGTAGAGATTAAACGAAGGTAAATAAGTGAGAAATTAGGTAGTTCTTCGGGCCATCCATTTTACTTATTAACTTCCCTTCCGTGTATCAATGTCCGACTCTGCTTTGTGGAGTATGGACGCATCACTAAATCATGCAAATTTACTCTGTAGACACAAGTAAATAAGTGTGTGACATGTGTGAATATCCTTGGAGCAAGACATATAATTCACCCCCTTTCTAGGTACTATCAGTATCAATTATTTCCCGTGTACTGAGTACTCTAACCCAATATGATCTCCCTTTATAAGTACTATGAAGTTATTCTCTTTGTCCTACTATTAACCCGAATCAGATTCAATTAACAAGTATTTATATAAGATAGTTCTAACGAGACTTCGGAGTCCCCTTACTTAGAATCATAATATATGATCCTTCTCAGCAGTGAATGCACTCAATCAATAATCAAGATATGTATTCAGACTCTATATAACAATTAATGATGCACAAAAAAACTCTGAGTATGAATTAAATAAGCATAGACTTATATAAAATAAACTACAAGTAGTGTTGTACGGAGTATGCACACAAAAGTTCAATTAACTCATAAAACCTTCATAAATCCTAGAACTACCGAAGCGGTTCTAGCCCATGATTTATCGAAGAACAATCATGGTAGTTGGATATCTCGATTTATCTCGACTTAAGATCAAATCACACATCATTATCACAGAAATCAAAGCTCAAATTACGTGAATTTACACTCTCATCAGCCTTCTTCAAATAAGTGGTCCACTAAGAGATATGACAACCACCTATTACAGCAAATAACCAACTCACTACTTTGGGTAGTTATTTTCAAGTTCTAGAGTCTTCTGAACTTCTAAAATTTTCCGGACTGCTCTCCAGGCTTGTGGGTCCCATTCAGCATGTTGTTCAACCAACTGCCACAACCTTGAAAGTAACATCAAGCACAACACTACACAAACATGTTAGTGGTTAAACAATAACTGGTGGAGGATCAATATGATTCCAGATGTGACGACACTGGTCTCAACACTTCACATCAACAGATAAATAAATAAATTTATTAATAAATATATTCATTTCATGATGACTCATTCGACACTAAAATAAGAATATATTTTTCTCATAAAAATGTTAATTCATAATGCGACATATATTTTGTTATAAAATAATTAATTAATGATATGACATATGTAAATTGTCATCATATATATTATTAACAATAATAAAAATTTTTGTTATTATATTTAAAAATTTTTATGACAATTTTCCATATCGTTACTAATAATATATATTAACAACAAAAATAAGTTGTCATAATTGTCACACGTTTTAATGATAATATTTTTTGTCATAATATCGTACACTTTAGCGTCAAATAATGTTGTCATTATATAAGATTTATTTCGTCATTGTTGTTTAAACTTTTCACGATGAAATATTTTAGAGACGACAAAATAGTTGGTTTAAAAGTGACAACAAAAGCGTCGTAAATAGTTGATTAGATTTGATACTCTGGAGAAAATCGTCACTATAATGTAACTTTTTAGTGACAATAATCGTTAACGTCATGATAAATTTATTTTTTAATGACGAAATAGTACATTTTACAATAAAAATGAGATGAAAATTGTGACGACTTAATCGTCACTTTAGACTAAAACATATGGTGACTGGAAGTTATTTTGTCACTAAAATATAATATTTGGTGACGAATTCAAATATTGTCACATATACCTAATACGACGCCCATACTATGACGATCTTTGTAACGCTCGAATTTCGTTATTAAAATTTTTTATGACGAAAAATTCAATTCCATCTCATTGCTTTCAGGTAGACCGGGTACCCATAAATACCCGTCTCATTGTTATCCCTAGACATGATGTGTGTAATGGAGTACTTATTTATTCATTTTATATTTTTTATTTTATTGATCAATTTTATTATACAATTTCTTATGGTACAATGCATAATTAAACATTGTGTCATTAATATTATTTTAAATTGTTTAAAAAATTTTAAAATTGTTCAAAAGAAATTTAAATTGATAATTTGGATATATGGGTTCACATAATAAAAAATTATTTAATTTTGAAAATTTTATTATGATACTTGTACCCGTCTCGTACCTGTTTAACAATACTCGCGAGTAACCCAAATACATTTAATATTTAATTACTTTATGTATATTTTGTATATTTTTATTGTTTAAATTAATATTTTATAAATTATATATATATTATAAATAGTTAAAAAAAATTTAATTATATTTATTAAATATTTATTAAAAAATATATAATTTATATTTTATTTAATTAAGTATATAATTATATTATAGGTTTGCTTTATTTAGAAGTGCACATAATTGATTGTGTAGATGTATTCTTAGAAAATAGATAAGACAGAATTAAAATTAAAAGATTGAGAAGAGGGAAGTGGGAAATGGACGGGAAAATTAGTCAAAATTTTGGTCAAATTTTGACAACATCATTTTTTTATATTAGTATAGATTAATTATATTTCTTAAATATTTATTTAAAAAATATATAATTTATACTTCCTCCGTCCCGTTTCAATGTTTACTTTTGTTTTTTGCACGATGATGAAGAGTATAATATTTTAATAGATAATGTGTGGAAAGATATAATATTTAATACAAATTGGGTAGGTGTATTAGTGTTGGATGATATATTAATTGTTTTAGGTGGGTCCCATATTCTAAAAAGGAAAACGTAAACATTGAAATGAGACGCGTAAAATAGAAACGTAAATATTGAAACGGGACGGAGGAGTATTGTATTTAATTAATAATTATATAATTATATAATAGGTTTGCTTTATTTAAAAGTGCACATAATTGATGATGCAGATGTAATCTTAGAAAATAGATGGACAGAATTAAAATTAGAAGATTGAGAAAAGAGAAGTGGGAAATGGGCAGGAAAATTAGTTAAAATTTTGGTGCAATTTTGACCACTTCATTTTATTTTTATATTAGATAGATAGATATTATTTTTCTCTTTTTTTTTTCTTTCTTTGGTTTTTTTTTATTATGTGAATTAATTTTATTATTTCATTTTTAATAAAAATATAAGACAAATATTTGAATAAAAATTAAAGTTAATCAAATTTATTATATTATTTTAATAATTGATTTTTCTATTTTTTTTAATAAGACACTACACTTTAATCGTCTTAAAAATTATTCATGTACAAAATAGTTTAATTGATAATTATCACTTTTTTATGAGAATGTATTACTTTTTATTAAAAAATTGTTATTACTTTATATTTGTTTTATAAATTATTCATGTCTGAAGTAGTTTAATTAAGGTTATCACTTTTCCTTAACATATGTATCATTTTTTATCAAAAATATTATCACTTCTTATTTATTATACACACTGTTCATGAAATATTGATTATCACTTTTTTTTGATGAGGTATCACTTTTTATAAAAAATATTGTCAATTTTTATTTTCACTGTAAATTATTTATGAAATGATTTAATTTAATGGTTATCAGTTTCCATTTTCATTTATCACTCTTGATAAAAATATTATCACTTTTTCTTTGTTAAATATCACTTTTTGTTATAAATGATATACTAATATTTTATAAATTCTATGAATTGTTAAAGAAATAGGTTAAATATTATGTCATTTTCGACGTCAAAAAAGATTAAAAATAATTTAATTAAAATAAACTAAACTAAACAAAGTTTCGCTGCAAGTGGCGGATACAGGGGATACGGACCCAAAACAACCCCCCTACCCCTACCCCTACCCCTACCCCTACCCCTAATTTTTTTTAAAAAAATTATATATATTTATATGTATAAATATTTGTATATTAATTAATTTGTACCTCCAAATTATTTAATCAATACTCATTCTGTCTCCTTTCAGATGACACACTTTTCATTTTGGGTTGTCCCACAAAAGTTTTCACATTCCAAAAAAAGTAAAAAAACAACCACTCTTTCCCATACACTTTATTTATAAAAAAATCATCTCTACCTAACATACTTTATCATTTATTTATTACAAAAAAATATCATTATACCCCTAAAAGTTACCATTTTCTTAATCTTCGTGCCGGAATTGGGAGTGCAATCTTTTGTAGGACGGAGGGAATACAAATTTATACATAATTCATTACTATTTTAATAAATTTACACTATAAATTCATGATAAAATGTGTTGTATTGTTTTTTACAAATAAAAATTAGACAGTGTCAACAATAATTATAATTTTAGAGTGTTATATATTTGTTTATTATATGATTTTGAATATCAAATACTCTCTTCGTCCCTTAATTATTTCACACTTTTCTTTTAATCCGCCTCAAAATAAATGTACGTTTCTAAAAATGATAGAAATGAATCTCAATAATATCCATTTTTTACACACATCTCAATAACTTTATACATATTTTTTTTTATTAAATTATCTAAAATACTCATTTTTTTACACATATCTAAGCAACTTTACACATCTTTAAAAATAAAAATTAATTTTTCTTAATCTCTGCATAGGAAAAAAACGTGTTACTTATGTAGACGGAGGGAGTAATATTTTTATAATTACATGTCGTACCAAAAAAAATTCTGGATCCACCACTGACTGTCAGCGTTGTTTGAACACACAAATGTTGTTGTTGCATGCATTAAGCCAACAAACCAGTAGATGCGGGGCAACCAGATTGGAATGCAGCTCGGAATGAGATCCGTAAGACGATCCCGTACAAGTTTTTTCCAACTCATAAACTCAAGGTGATGTTTGTTTTGGGGTTTTGTGGAATTTGAAAAGGAGTTGGTCTCTTGTCTCCCCAAGTGCACAAGGTGTAAGGGTACAACATTTTGTTCTAAAGGGCATACACTTTAATTCATAAGGGTGCAACATTTTGTTCTAAATGATATGGAATACATTTTTCATTAAAATTTTTTTCATAAAATAAAGGATATACATCCTTATACAAAATGGTGTACCATTTAATACAAAAGGGTATCTGGGTGTACGGTGTCCCCGGGGCACACAAGTTTTAACCTATGAAGAGTTCAAATTATGAATATTGATTTTATTGTATTTGAGTTTTGATAGAGTAGAGTTTAACTTTATGTCAAATCAAATATGTAAAAATATAAATTTATGTAAAAAAATAGATGAAAAAGGAGAGATAAAGAGAAAAAGTATATTAAATGAGTAGATAGAATCTATATCAAATATAGTGATGATTTTTAAAACTTGAATGTGGATTTGAAAATCAAAATATAGTTTTAGAATCGTAAATGAATCTTATCATACAATTAGTGACAAAGAAATTGTGCACAAAAATAGTGTCAATCATACATTGACATTCTATGCAGTGAAACCAAGTTCTGGCTCCCAATAACGTGTCAAATTATACAATTAGTGATCATAAAATAAATGATGCACAAAGAGATCTCGTACGCCCGATTCCCACCCCAAAGCCCACCCAGCCAAAAATAGGTTGTTATATTTAGCTGTTTATAAATTTGACGGGCTTGATGATCTCAAAATTCATTTTCTTGGATTTCATAGCTCTATTTGATTTATTTGTTCTCAAGTATACATTGTTCCTACGTATTAGGGGTATGGTGAAATGATACGTGTGTGAGCTTAGTTAAAATCAATTACATGTTTGTTCTGTTTTCATTGCCAAAAGTGTTGGCTTATCTCAATATGTAGCCTAACAATTTCTAGTGTATTTAGGTCGAGGCGGAGCAGGCCAAGAGACGGCAAAACGTCGTCTTGAATGTGAAAGAGGTCGATTACCTAGAATCAGTTCGGTTGATACTATAGAAGCCTGGGCTAGTCAACAAAAGACAGTTCGGTTGATACTACGAAAGCATGGGCTAGTCAACAAAAGGGCAAAAAGCTGTACATCGTATTAATTAGGTATAATAAGGTGGTAATGTTCATATTTAAATGGGGTAAAAAAGAATTGATATTTTTTACAATGTGACATGATGCGTGAAATAAATATTATACTTGAATGTGCTGCTATTTTACTTTTCAATTAAAATCCAAGCAAAATTAGGCAAACTAAAATATTTGAAAGCATGCAAAATATTTGAGCTTGATGCCTCTCCAAAAGCTTTTGATGTTAAAAGGAATGGAAATTTTAATTGCATGCTTCGTTGACACTAGTCCTTAAAATAATTAGTCATATTAGGAGCTTAAAAGAAAAGGTAAAGATGGGCATGAAAATATGGTAATTATATTAAAGAATTGTGACTAGGATTTGTTTGGTTATGTATTGTTAATTGACCACCTCATCTAAAAGTTTAAGCTAATAGAAAGAAAATTGTTTAATACTTAATCAAATAACTCTAACACACCGTCACATATAAGTGGGGTTATCTTTTGCCTCAAGTCTTGCATGTGGAATTTTTCATGAGTGGCGGTCAGGATCAAATTAACCCTGGATTTTTGCTAGGTCTTGCCTCTGATATCATGTTAAATAACCACCTTATCTCAAAGCTTAAGGTTTTAGAGAGGTGAATCATTTAATACTTAATCAAATCACTTTAACATGTATTTTTGTGAAGAATGTTTGTAATGTATTCCAGTAATAAACTAGCTCTAAAACATATGGACAATTAACAATGTTATCCTTCTAAAATGAGTTCTCTATTTTCAAGTGACAGAATTCATCACGAGGAGGCAAATATTATTTCAACTTACATCTCTATCATTCGTATCATGTTAGAGAAAACAATATTTGCAACAACATATTTGAGTTATTTTTCACTGTTAAGTTGTACTTGTAATGAATCATATGTGCTGAGAGCGGCAGCTCAGTGGAGGAGGCAATGAAGTTGGTTAATGAAAGTAGGATTAAGTTAAGCTTGGGGTGGTGGGGAGCTTTTAGATTTGGCCAAAAGTTCCTACGCCCCCGGGGACGACACCGGGATACAGTCCGTGTCCCATGTGAACACAACTCTTCCCCTCCCTATTCTATTTAAACTTATGTATTGCTGAGGAATTTAAATTGTAAAGGGGCACGGATCTAAATTCGGGTGCCCGGGCGCACAAGAGACTCACTCATAGATTTGTGCTTTGTGCACCTGCTGTGGAGTTGCAACCAAGAGCTATAGTTATGCATCTCCATGTTGCTATGTAATCTACTACATCCCCAGCAGGCCCTTTCGATTTTGTTCTTTAACTCCCAAAACTTGTAATTGCTTTGGTTGGGAAGGGGGCTTGTGATGAGTTGGTTAACATGTTAAGATAATGTTGTGATGCTTGACTGCTTGTTTCATTCTTTATTATCAACATGAACTTGGAAAATGGGCAGGATCACACACATTCTTATTATGATAAGTATAGATAAGTTGGAGTGTCATGAATCATGATTAATAATTACAGGAAAAAAAAACCAATAACAAAAATGTTACGAGAGAGGTGAAACAAGAGTTAGTCTCCTATGAACTAGCCTTTAATTTAAAGGCTAGTAAAACATAGGGTATAATAGGATTGTGAGGGGGGACCACAAGCTTTATGAACCCGGTTTACACAAGTGTTTGCTGTGAAACAAACCCTTGGAAGTAAGAAAACATGTAGAATTAGCAGAAGCAGTCCTTCAAAATCACATGAGTGGAGATGGTAGAGAGAATAAGCAAATCTCAAAACTGAGGCCAAATGGCGCCACCCTGCTTTAGTTGCTCATCAGGATAAGTATCATTCCAACATTTATCCAATTCCACTGCTTTCTTCCACCTCCTTCTAAATATCTTGTACTCATTATATGACTGTCTTCTAACCTAAATCCATTCGTACAAATCCTTTTTATTTTTGAAAAAATCTAGGTGAAAAATCATACAAAGGTAACCTACAACTTACTTCTATTCGCTGGTCCACTCCACTAGACTCCTGCAAGTATGAATGATGATACATTAATAAACATGCATATATGTTCAAGATTAAAAGATTCTTCACCTTTTTTTCTTTGGGAGTGGATAGTAACTTGTTCTGCCACAAAACATCACACTCCAATCAATAACAAACAGTGAATTTAAGCGAATAATTAAGGGGTGATAAACGAAGACCTCGTCAGGTTTTCCTAAAGTTGGGAGGCCATAGTGAACAATGTATTCAGCATCCACCACTCCTATATTTTGTGTTCGTGCTCCCTGTCAACCGATGCACATAGAATTAAGCAAAAGACTAGTCTAGTGCATTACATTGGTGGAAAATTTTCTTACCTGTGCACAATAACCAAGCTGTAAGTCTAGTCCCCAAGCATGGATCAAATCGTTCTATTCAACATGGAGAATGATATTTACTTAAATATTCTTGATTAAGATCTCTTAGTTTGAATGAAAAGATTCAGACATGAATGATTAATTATACCTGGATCATATACCATACACAACGCCACGCAGCTTTGGAGAATACGGGGGCCATCACTTCTATAAACCTGCACAATGATTTTGTCTCCATCAACATAGTTATAAGAGGAGCTGGGAGCATCACTAGATATATGTCAGTCTACGATGATAAAATAAAAATTAAAAACATACTAAATTTAAGAAAAAGTCTAGTTGTTTAACTGTAAATTCTACCCTGTACAAGGAGGTCCAGTGCTGTTTTCATCACATTGAATGCCCTTACCATCATGTTTATAAGTCCTCCTGCAATGTAATTTAATTTAGCATACCCAATCGTGGTAACATGATCACAAATAACAAATGAACCCACCTGTGGATCTTTGATCGCCTCCACCGTGCTGTGATAAGATGATGTACTTCAGATTTTTCAATGTCAAGTGCTGGTTGTGATATTTCAAACCCTTCATCTTTTATGATAGATATATATCTACACATACAGATTAAGTGGCATATAAATTTATTTATGTATGTTTACTCATCTATGTATGCAACTCTAGAAAATATGGTAATTCAAATAGGTATTATTGTATTCTTGAATGAGCAAACTGAAAAGGTGTGGAATTTAGGATAAAAACTCAAGGGCAAACACTCCTGTAAATCGGATTCACAGTGTAAATCTTGTAGTCCATCCCTTTCAATCCTATTATACCCTGTGTTTAGTTAGGGTGTTTAAATTAAGGGGAATCACAAGGTTTACAAGGGGAACCACAGGGTTTACGGTGTAAAAACGGTTCACAAGAGACTAACTCAAACTCAAGATGAAGATTAAATAATTTTCTTCACTCTGCAATACATGCTCTTTGGAACAAAAATGATAAATTTAATTAACCATAAGAGAATGATGTGTCTTTTGCATACCTTTTAGGGTTGAATGTTTCAACTCCAAGATCTTCATCCCACAAGAATATATAATTATACTCTACTACAATATCTGGATGTAAAAATCGCTTTGCAAACCACCTAATCAAAATTTACATCGAAATTAAACTTTATTAACAATTTGATAAGCTAAAGCAATCATCATGGAAGATAATATGATTTTAAAGCTTCTATACATTTACCAAACAAGTGTCAAATGATAATTATAACTAAGGAAAGAAAAAAGTTTGTGCTAAAATCAATGAAGATGCTATGATATATGTTTATCATACCATTTAGTTTGATTATCAACTGATACATGTATCACACTACTGCTCCATGTGAAATCTTTCCATTCATCAACAACACCATCATAATGGAAAAGCATCACAACAAAATCACATTCCAGGAACTGCATTTTGGAAGTAAGCTTGAGAACTATGGAAGATATAATCTACAGCAAATAGATTCTACAAACTTGTACCTTCTGCACCATCTTGTCTACATTATTTTTCTGCTTTATTCCGACAGCTACGGCAAATAAACTTTTGGTAGTATTTGTCTTCTGCTTACAAAGCTTAGATATTACAACCTGATTCTGTTTACAACTCAAAAGAAAATTGAAAAAGATGAAAGTATCATTTTTAAATTACCTTTGGCAAACCCCACAAGGGTCTTCTTTCCAAGTTAGAGGTCTTAGCAACTATACCTTCAGGTAATGTCTCACTTCCAGGAGGCCTGTATTTACTCTAGAAGATGATACAAATTATACCTTGAATCGGAAAGCAATGCGCTCACAAAGAATAAACTAATGAAGCCTAACCCCCTCATTATAATTGAATTTCACCCCAACTATCAAAGTTTTACCATTTAGAATGTAGGATCATCATCATATAAGTGACAAATTCAATCTAATTAAGCTGATCAGATAACAATGGTGATTAGCAAAATTACCATATGGCCGAATCACATACCTCACATATGGAGTTATTGATTAATGTCAATTTCTGCATAACAGGTTTTTGAGTTAGTCATATAAGTGATGTGAAATCGAGAGAGAATGCTAGAGCCGTGTCTCGGAAAATTCATACAGGATCATAATCATCTATTTAACTCTCAGTATAAGATTTAAAGACAACCTCCTTTCTTATCTGTAATTTCTCAGTGCTCCTCAAAAAGAGTAAAAAAATGAATAAAGTTGTTGCGGGAATGATGCTTCTGGACAAACAAGCTCTCCAACTTTTTTGATCTCTGAATATTGACATCTGAAAGAACAAGGGATACAAGGATCAAGTATAATGTTGTTGTTCATTGAGGCAGCCATCATATCATTATGAAAGCCTTCTTTCAATATGGTATGATGCTTCAGGAACTCGTCTTCAGATAGAGTATGACCCTACTAATATGATGCTAGCTAGTAAGAAAAAACAATACACATTCAACAGTACTCAAAACTCATAATGCATACAAACCATTTCCAAACATATACGAAGAGAATTGTAAAAGTTCAACAATGCTTCCTCACTAAATTAAATTTTTTTTCTACTAGAGGATAAATGAATAGAGTTGCAAAAGTTTAGCAATGCTTCATAATAAACACAGAAGTATTCTATGTAGAGAAAGAGGGTGGAAATTAATATTCATCATACATGGAAACCTTTGAATGCAGAGAGTTAAATTTGGATTGGTTTGAACAATAAATCACTAGACTTTAAATTTATCCCACTAGAGCACCACACTACAGACAACATAAATCATGGAAAATATAGCAATAGCTTTAGCTAACAACAGCAAGCAGCAGTCATAACTCAAGATTATGATACACATTTTAAAATTATTTAATTTTCAATTCTCTAAAATCATAGATAATTATCTATTTTGTCTTGAAAGTAAATGAACATGAAATCAAAACAGACAATAATAAAAGAAGATACAACATAAAGATAGGTACAAAGGTGGAATCTCCCACCCCAAGAGCCCCTACACCCCGGCTCGACGGAGTGGTGGAGAGGTTAATCATGGTGATTCAAGCGACAACATAAAGATTTGGAATAGTATAAAGGGGGTAAAAATAGGATCTTACATTCTCATGAAAGAGAGATATATGTATAATTTGCATGCATAATCAAGAAACATACATACATGGGAAAATATACTTACAAAATTAGATGAGCGCGCCATAATCCAAACAACGAATGAAAGGGAATATCACAAACTATTTACTCTCCCTCATCACCCTCTCCAATTTATTGTATATACATCTGCGTGTGTGTTTGAGTGCGTGAATATATACACCTATATATTTATTTCTAATACTCTTGTCTCAAATTAATAATTATTTTATCTCCTCAAAGATCAATCATTTGAAAACATTATTTTATTAAGGACGACATTATTAACAACAACAACGAGAAGAAGAGGAGAGAGGAGACACCGAAGAATGCGTCATATTATAATAGAAGAAGGAAAAATGCATCTACCAATAATATTCCACCACTACTTCCCCATTTCTTTCATTACATAATATTACCAAAATCTTAATTTTTTTTCTTATAGAAAGAGAAATCTTGAATAAATCAGACGATACAAAATGAGGTTGACAATCAATTTATGGATCTTGCTTTGGGTGGTCTTGATTTATTTTATTTTTGTTGCTTGATTGTAGGATATTAATCCGGGTTAATTTGTTTAATTTTAAAATTTTAATTTTTTATTTGAAAAATATTAAATATATTCATATTATTACTTTTTTTTATAATTTTTATTTTTACTAAAATGATCCTCTTATATTATATTACAAAATATTCAAACTTTTTATTATAAAAATCGTAGAATTTTTATATAATTAAATAGTCAATTTTAATTTTGGTTAATTAATATTTTTAGATTTTTTTTAAAAAATTTACGTGATTAACTTATTGGAAAAATTCATCAAGAATATAAATTAATTTTCATACTAACATGAATATCTTAATAAAGTAGTTTCTTAAAATAATTTATAAATAATTTATAGTATAAATAAATAAAAAAGTGATAATATTTTATAGCGAAAGTGATAATATTTTATATCGAAAGTTATAACTAATTATGAAAGCATACAATTATCTCACTGTGAGACGATCTCACACTATACTTATCCAAAATTAAAATAAGTATTGATTATTATTCTCTAAAAAAAACTCCAATATTGGTTATAACTTTCAATTTGTATTTTTCATTTAATCTTTTTTTATATTAAAACAAAATAAGTTTCTTAATTTAGATTTTATAAAATGTGAGGTGGTAAGTTTAGGTTCATTGAATATTTATTACATTTAAAAAAATGTGAGATGTCTTATTATTGGTATAGGAAAATTATTGTTTTGTAACTCATTTCTTTATTATTTTCAATAAGTAAAATAAGTTTTTTTTTGAAATAGAATTAAAATATATGAGGTGTATAGGTTAAGTGTATTTGATATTTATGATTACTTAATTTTTTATAGTATTAGAAATTAATAAATTAAAGGGAGATTCTTAACCTGGGTACCGGATCAACATAGGTTGCAGGTTACTTGATCAACATGTGATATCATCAAATTAACTCATGCACCTTTTCACTAACTTTTTATTATACCTCAACACTGCAGTCAAAAAATAACTCATGCACCTCTCCTTTGCACTTTTTCACTATCTTCTTATCACACCTCAATATTGTAGTCAAAGATTAACTCATGCACCTCTAACACCGCTTCAGTTGTATTTGAGACCTGTTTAAACAGGTGTGCCATAAATATTAAAATTAAGTTTCTTTTAATTATTATTAATTATGTTTTAAATTTCTTAAAATTAATAATTTCTTTTTTCTAATGTCCTACAGAAAAAATATTAAAACCTATTGAAATCACCCTACACATTAAAAATGATAATATTTTTAATGAAAAGGAATAATTGATTAAGGAAAAATTATTAAAAATTAGGGTGATTTTGGATGCACCCCAAGTTTATAGGTTAAAATGGGGAGTATGTAGTTTTTTTTTAAAAAAAAAATTAATTATTTTATTTTAATAAATGGTTGAAATTGAATTGTAAATTAATCTAACGACTACAATAGTTCAGGTGCACCGATGTACCCAGTGCACCCTAGTTGGACTCTAAAAATTATTGTATCCACCATATAGATTAAAAGTGGTAATTATACTTTTAATTGAAAAAATTGATTACGAAAAATTTATTGAAACTTTTTGAATTCATCATATAGATTAAAAGTGATAATATTTTTAAATAAAAAAAATTAATTAAGAAAAAATTATATTTAATAAGTGATATATTTCATGAATAATTAAATAATAAAATAATATTTTTAATGGAAAACTATATGTGAAAAGTGAAAATGTCTTATTAAATTTATTTTATGAATAAATATAAAATGAATAAAAGTTATAACATTAAAAAGAAGAAAAAAGTAATATATATATATATATATATATATATATATATATATATATATATATATATATATATATATATATATATATATATATATATATATATATATATATGATGCATTAAACAAAATACAAAACAACAAAGATAAATATTATTTTTATAATTAAAAAATAATTAATATGTAATCTTATTTTGTATATATTTAATTTTAGTCTAGCATATTATTAATAATCTAAATTAATCTTTCAATTAATATTTTATTATATAAAAGAAATTAATTTTGTAGGTGGCGTCATCACGTTCGTCTTTGAAAAATTTTGTGTATGTGGCGTCACTACATTGATTTTTAAAAAAAATTATATATATGCTATTTTAATCTTGCAATTAATATTTTATTTTAGTAAGTTAACATTTTAACTAATGTTTTATTTAGTCTCTCCTATAATCCTATTAATAACTTACAATTAATAGTTTAAATAATTAATAATAATAATAATTTTTAATATATTTTTACATTTAAATATTTTTGTTGTGTTATTAATAAAAAAAAGTAATTAAATTAATTTATAAGAGTTAGTCTCTTGTGTCCCGGGGTGTACAAGGTGTACGAAGGTATAATATTTTATTTAAAAGGGTATACAAAATTGAATTAAACTATTGAAATATGAATAGTATAATATTTGATTAAAAATTTAAAAAACAATTCCCAAAAATGAAAGATATAAGTTGTCATACTAAAAGGATATAGTAATATTTAATTTTAAAAGTTACAACTTTCGTAAAACATGAGATTTGAGGACATTGTATTTCCAGAAACACTAAGTGATTCATGAACCATACTAATTATTGTAAAAATCATTTTTAATCATTCATTTTCTATTTCTATTCCATTCATGAGTTCATTCCATTCTATTGTTCTTCCATTCAATCATATCAATCGAGCCGTAATGACATGATTGGTATGTGATAATCAATTAAGAATGGAATCACCATTCCTAACTTGATTCATAATCTCATTATTGGTATATATTTAGGATATGAATAATCATTCCTTTTGAATCACCATTCCCTCAAACTAAGGAATTGTGATTCATCTCACCCTCATGGTATTCCCCATTCCCATGCATGAAGGAATCAATTTTTTTTTTAATTTATGTAGCATAATATAAACCATAAAAAATTATAAGAATATTCTTTTAATTTATAAAATAATATATATAATTAAAAAATTATAAATAAATTAATATTGTTATGTTAAACGTATAATATTAATTAAAAACTTTATTATTATATTATTTAATTTAATAAAAAATAAAATATTAAATTATTATAAATTTAAAAAAAATTATACAATTTTATTTACCCAGTAAAAATATATTATTTTAAATTTTATTCTTTAATTTTTTTAATAAAAAGTATATAATTAATTTAATATTTATTCTAAATAAAAATTAATAAATTATAAATATAAAAGTAATATTATTGATAAAATAAAATATATACACGTAATATTGATTATATAATTATTTTATATATATAATTTAATATATGTAATTTTTTATATTTTATTAATATTAATATTTTATTTTATTTTTAATTTAACACTTTTAAATATAAAATCTTCTTTTTTTTAAATGTGTAAAATTTTCATTGAGATTTTATTTAATTAAATATTTTATATATAAATTTTAAATTTAATACTATAAAAATATTATTAACTAGTTAAGTAATACATTTTCTATTATTTGAGTTATTCATCTATTGGCGCTCTTACAATTGAGTTGCGCGCTTTTTCTGCGGTACAACCCTCACTCTATTCCTTCATAAAGTCAGGAATAGCGGGCTGGAGAGCTACAACAAGGAGAGTCCATATTCTATTCCTAAACAAGGAATAGTAGGACTCGGTAGCTACCGATAGTAGAGTCGATACTCAATTCCATCCTGACGGCTGGAATTGTACGACTCT
This sequence comes from Pogostemon cablin, assembly GCA_023678885.1. Lineage (NCBI taxonomy): Eukaryota > Viridiplantae > Streptophyta > Magnoliopsida > Lamiales > Lamiaceae > Pogostemon > Pogostemon cablin. Next base: position 20,505,165 of record CM042962.1, read on the forward strand.
CTAGCCGCTGCTCCCCTTCCCTCCCTCTTTGGTTCCATCATTATTCCATTCAATCATATCAATCATGCCGTAACTTTTAGCCAATTTATAAAAGTAGAGTGATGCTCGATTAGAATATACTAAAAAAAGAGAGTGATGTTCGATTATTAATTAATTTACTATTAATAATAAGTTTAATAATTATGTGATATAATTGTGATAGAAAAAACATTCTTATTATGGCAACTTTCCTTAAATTTACATATTTTAAGACCCTAATTGATAGAAAAAATTATTTGCCCCTGAATTTATAGTTTATCAATTTTTCAAGTTTTAAATTGAAAATATCTTATATATATATATATATATATATATTAATAATAAAATTTAAAATAATAAAAATATATTTAAAATAAAGACAATACACATAACAGAACTCGTGTTGTACGCGGGAAATAAAACTAGTATTAATATATTTATATAAGTCTATTAAATAAAAATATTAAATGAATAAAAATAAAATACAAATCAAATTATTTATATTAAAAATATACTTTGCAGAAGTATAAAACTAGTATTAATATATTTATATAAAAGTCTATTAAATAAAAATATTAAATGAATAAAAATAAAATACTAATCAAATTATTTATATTAAAAATATACTTTAAAAAATATATTTGAAATTTATGTTTAATTTTAGAATTTAAAAGAAAAAAAACCTATGTTTAATTTACTTAAACTTGAAGAATATTTTTATTCCAGACCACATAATAATTCATATTTAATATTTAATTATCTAAAACATAAAAAAAGCCTACATCGACTTAATAAGTTATATTATTGGAAAAATTTAGAGTGATTTAAGTCACTTGTATAATTAAAGAAAAGTTATACAAATAAAATTAAGTTAAAAACAAATATACGCCATGATTTTAAAAATATAATAATAATAAATAAGAAAATAAAAAAAATATAAATAAAAGACTATGGTGTGGGATAGAAAAATATACGTGAAGGACAATGTGGCGTGGGATGGTATGGTGCGGAAATGAATAGTATGTCAATATTCTATCTCCATGGGTTATTGGACAAAATATCTTTAGAAATGCATCAACCTACTTACTTTTCAGTGGTAACCTGCTTAATAGGTAGCCTTTGAATAACGAAAAAGACTTGGGTGAGACCGTCTCACGAATCACATTATGTGAGACGGATTACCCATTAACCCATTAAGTATATTTTTAAGGGTCCTGTTTGGTTATAATCAAATTTGAAAATTGAAAAATTAATAATGGAATTAAATTAATTAGGTTTTTTATATTATATATATTTATATATTATGTTTATTTTTTAATTTATACTATATTTTATTATTTAAATTTTATTAATTTAAAATTGGGTAGGTCTTGCGTGAGACCGTCTCACGTGAGACCATTTTCCGCTTTTTAAAATAGTTATCACTTTCGCTACAAATCATTATCACTTTTGCTATAAAATGTTATCACTTTTTAGTTATACTATAAATTGTTCATGAAAGAGCATTATCACTTTTTATTGATTTGTTATCACTTTCCTTCATAAAAGTTATCATTTTCTGACCGTCTAATGTAAGCAATTACGTGAGACGGTCTCACACAAGTCTTTTCCTTTAAAATTTGGTACTCATTTAATTTATTTTTTAATTTAAAATTATCAATTTATGTAATGTGATAATCACTTCATGTAAAGTGATAACTTTGCTATGAACTACTCCCTCCATCCCAGGTTAAGAGTCTCATTTGCTTTTGGGCACGTGGTATTAAAGAGTATTATTATTTAATGTGTAGTATATAGTTGTATTAGTGGGTGTGAGGGTCCCATGTTTTAATTGTATTAGTGGGTGTGGGTGGGTCCCATGTGTCCAAAAAATGAAATGAAACTATTTGGGTGAGATGACCAAAATGGTAAAATGACCCTCTTAACCTGGGACGGATGGAGTATATTTTATAAATAATTTATAATATAAATAAAAAGTGATAACATTTTAAAAGAAAAGTAATAATATCTTTCGTAAAAAAGTGATAACTAATTAAAATAGTGTATTTCACGAACAAATTACTGGAATAATAAAAAATTATAACATTTTTAACAAAAAGTGATTCATAATCAAAGGGAAGTGATGTTCATCTAATTAAATTATTTCGCGAATAATTCATTATAATAAAAAGTAATAACATGGTTAATAAAAAGTTATACATAATAAAGAAAAAGTGATAACCATTTAATTTAATTATTTTATAAACAATTTATATGATGAATAAAAAGTAATAATATTTTTAATATAAAGTGATACTTCATTATAATAAAGTGATAATAAGACTGTTTAATTATTTAATGAATAATAATAATAATAATAATAATAATAAAAAATAATAATATCACATTTTTTATTAAAACTAAAAAAAGAAAATTTGATTTCAAATGAAGTATCATCAGGTGGGTCCGTGTGGACTCTGAAGTGTGTAGTCGAAGTCTCGTAGGGGAAGTCTTCAAGTCTAAACTTAAGGAGTTAATTAATTAATGAAAGCGCCCTTCTTTTCTTTTAATTTTTTTTAATTTAATATAAATTATATTTATTTAGATTATTGAGTAATCCGTATCACATAAGGGGATCCGTGAGACGGTCTCACCCAAGACATACCCTTGAATAATTTATTATTATTTTTTGATCCAACAGCTAGAATTAAAGATAGGTTAATCTAACAGTCATATTTCACCCGAGTCATATATGAGCATGAGTCAGCTAAGTAAGACCCTAAATAAAAATATAAATTAAGTAATATCAAATTTGAGGTTCATAATTAAAATAAATTAATGTATTATTAGAATTTTATTTAAAAGTAATTTTAATTTATTTAATTTCATTTATATTAAAACAAAATTTTTAAGAAATAAGCTATAAAATGTTTGATAAAATTTCGTATAATAATAAAATATCAATTATAAGAATGTTCTATAATTTCTATCATTTGTCTACACAAAAGAATTTTATATTTGTAATATCATTTTAAATATTAAATATATACATATATATAATTTCTTATATACAATTTTGAATTTATTTTTTTATTAATTAGGTTCTTATATATTAAAATAAAATAAGTTTTTCAATTTAGTTTTTGCAAAAAATATGAGATATTTATGACATTTTGAAAAAATGTGAGATTGCTTATTATTGGTTAGAGAGATAATAATTACACACTTAACTTATTATTATTATTATAAAATACGTCAATTTCAAAAAATTACTCCTAGATAAAAAAAAAAACTAAGATAAATTACCTAATATACCCTCTACTTAACCTCTTTTCTCTTTCATCGATGTACACCTTCCAAATCCATCTGGGACTCTTCCTCACCCATCGATTCTATTCCCCAAAATTTGCGTCTTCCAGATTTTTCCTTTTCGCAACGTCTGCTTATTCCGCTGGAAAATCATCGCCGACACAGCGCCGCCGCCTCTGGCTGCCACCAACGAGTCCTCTACCCGAAGAGCGGTCGTTTCTTCACCATCGGAGCCCCTTTTAGGGTTTCTCTGTCTCTTTCAATTTGTACCGTGCCTTTCACACCGGCGGTCGCAAGGCGGCAGCCTCCTATTGTATTGGGCTTTTTGTTTCTTTCTGTTAGGGAGATTGCCCTTCTTCCTTCGTCGGTGCTTATCGCAAAGGTGAATTCTTCACTGAACACAACTCTGGTGCTCGCTGGTGGTAGCGTGTCCCTTTCGGATTGCGAAGAATTTTATCAATCCAGGATGTTTTAATTGAAAGTCCTCACTCCGGTTTGGATTATAATTCAAGGGCTTACCTATGTGTTTTACAATTTTGAATTTCTGAAAGTTATTGCTTCGGGTCCCCCTTTTTCCAATGGTGCCACCATTCCAGCCGTTCCCGGCCACCATGGGTTCCGGCAATGGTCTTTGCCTAACGCGAATCATTCAAGCCTGCGTGCAACACGCCCAACTCCGTACAGGGCTACAACTCTTGTATAGATTAACTGTCTTCTAGTTATTACAATTTGTTGATTTCAGATTGGAAGGAGGAGAAAGAGCTCATAGGCTCTAATGGATCGATGGATGTTTTTGAGCCCCTTCTGAATTTTGTTGTCACCCCTGGTTCGACGTTGACATGACGTTGTGGATGCCACCACGCTACACACTGTCGACAACAAGTTGATATGCACGTTTATGCTGCCTCTGGTTTTTCTAAGCTGAGGTGGAGCGACTTATCTTAACACCAAGTACATCTTGGATTACTTCTTTCTGGACAGCTGGGTTTCTTTGGATCTTGATTATTGGTCTTGTTTTTTGGATTTCTATTATAGGCCGTCATATTGATATGTGCTAGATCATTAGCATTGTATAGGCTCATATTCATTCCAGCCACAAGCTATTGTGAGAAAATTTGATTAGTTCGGCTGGGTTCTTTTCGTTCTATTCCTCTGTCTTATTTTCATTTATTTTTTAATATAACACCATCTATTAGCCTAACAACTTATGCTGAACATGAGTAATATTATTTTTACGGCACATAATATTTACGATTTTTTTTCTGCACATAGCACTTATGAATTTTTTTGCTGTACATAATATTTATTGTTGGACGTATTATTTTTGTTGCACATAAAATTTTTTACTTAACATTTGCTGCACATAAATTTTGCTGCACACACTTTTTTTACTGCACATGAACTTTTGCTGCACATGAACTTTTATGTTGCACACAATATTTATGTGCAGCACATGTGTGAGGAAAATATTGGAATATCACTATATATTTATATAGTTAGTAGTAATATTTTTGTATGTTTGTATCTAATGGTAATAAAGGATTTTTTAATGTACCTAGTAGTAATCCTCCCGGAGATATATCATTTTGTAACTCATTTCTTTATTATTTTTAATAAGTAAAATAAGTTTCTTGACATAGAATTAAAATATGTGGGATGTCAAGTTTAAGTGTATATTTAAAGGTTCTTTTATATATATATATATATATATATATATATATATATATATATATATATATATATATATACACTTTTCACTTTGATTGAATTTATATATCTTAATTAAAATATTTTTTTCTTGGTCAAACAACAAGTTATTCTTTCAATGATCCTAAATCGATAGGATTATTTTCTATTTAAAAGTATAAATTTAAAATAATAAATAAATAATGCGTATGATAACACGTATTGCACGCGGGCATTGTACTAGAGACTAACTTAATAAATAAATGTTTTAATGCTCTTTAAAAAAAACTTTCATAACCATAAATTAATATGATTAATTTCTATTTAAAAAATATAAATTTTAAAATAATAAATAAATAATAAAATACGACTACCCACGTCGCACGCGGGGCACCGTGTGTATATATATATATATATATATATATATATATATATATATATATATATTAACGCACGGGTGTATATTTAATCACAAACATATAAATTTAATTTTATTAAATAAAATTTAATTTTATTAAATAAAATATAGTGTTTAAATAAATTTTATATTGGGTTATATACTACTCATCCAATATTTAGATTTTTAGAGTGAGCACAAACCAATTTCATAATGTAATTCATAATTCCAATTATATAGCAATTCGAGCTATCTTCATGCAAATATAATAAAAAAATAAGAATTAATAAACAAAATCATATAAGTCTTAAAAATAAAAACTTCAATATAATAATAAGAAGTTTGCAAAAATAATAAATTCAATGTCTAGGTCATAAATCAAACATTGATTAAACCTTCAAAACCCTAACACTACCAAAAATATACTCAGCTCATGATGTTTACAAGCAACAACCATGTTTATATATATAAAAAAAAACTTATGAGTACTCTAAAGACTAGAAAGAATAAAGTAAAGAAAAGAAAAATCTTAGTAGTGCAATTCTCCGTTTTCAACTCCGTCCTCTCTAGAATTTTCGTCTCCACTTACCCATGAGTCTAAAGACTAGAAAAAAAGTAAAGAGAAGAAAAACCCTAGTAGTGTGATTCACAGTCTTCAATTCTGTCTTCTCCAGAATTCCCTTCTCCGATCAAATAAATGAATAGTCTAAAAATTCTCGTCTCCAACCAAATAAACAAATAGTCTCTTGAGTCCTCTCCGAATGGATGGTGTGGTCAAGAGAGTTTCTTTATTTTGTAGAGAATAACCCCCTTTTATAGGTAGAATTGATCACATAGGGGTTCATAGGATAAAAAATGGATTGGACCACAAAAATAATTGATGGTGTGGCCATGAGAGCTTCTTCTAAGGCACAGACAATTGTATTCTAGCAACATCTGTTTTGATAAGAGCCCCAATATCAGAACTAACCAGCTTGAAGAATCTAGAACTCCATGCATGAAGAGGAACACCGTACCAGCGTGTCCAAACTACTCTTTGATTATAAACATCCGATTCTTTCCACAGTCTAATCCATTCGAACAAATAATTAATCCATTACTTCATTTCTTTTGAAAATTCATGCAAGCTCCAGCTAGTACAATTATGAATAAGAACGTGATTATCACCCATGTACCGTAATTTCATAATATTCCCACTTTCACTTTGCAACACCCCACCACTGTCTTCCTATGAGAATCATTGTCTAAGTTTTGCCACCCAACATTTTCTAAGCCACGTCTTTTCCTCTTCCACTATAGAAAATGTGAATCTCTCCCTCATATGTTCTCCATGAATTTCCAACTTACTAATTGCCTACTTATAAGATTTATTATGAACTCTAATACTGAATCAACATAAAAGGATTTAACTGGTGGATGGTGATTTTGACTTGATTTCTCGCATATTTAGGCTCAAAAACTTGTAGTTTATATTTATCGATCCATATCAAATTGAGATTCTTAAAAAATTTCTCAGAATGCAACTTGTCTGAATCTAAGAATCTCACGAACCTAAATCTTTTCCCGCCTTGTCGGGCTTTTTTAGACAAAACAAATCAACTACCTTTCCAATCTTTATAAATTTCTTCCAAAGAATCTTAACATCACACTCTTCCCTAAAGTTGCGAAAGAAGAAAGACTTACACTTCTTCTCCAGTAATTTGAATATACTTTGATTTCTACTAGTATTACCACCTCCAACCGACCATCTCTTCCTACTCCAATCGAGCTCACTACCAAGGTTAAATTTCAGCCTTGCAGGATTGTGCTCGGTTAAGGTTGCCCTACAATCTATCCCAGACCTCACCATCTCTCCCTATTTTTAATAAGTCATTTAATCCCTGTGCAAAGTAGAACTATGGTTTGTCTTCTTGATGGAAGCATCAAGGAAGTTTATTTTGTTGGAGAAATGATTCTTTCTCCAGGCATTACATTGAAGTAGGTCTTGTCTATTCCAAGTTTTAAATACAACCTGTTATCCGTTTCAAAAATTTGCAGATATTTGAGTTTGAAGTGTATATTTCTTGCTTCCACTTGTTTCATTAAGGACATCCAGAGTGGTGTTTTACTTGTAGAAAGGGACTTTAAAGGTAATCTGTATTTTTTTAAGAAGCCTTATGCTATTGGAAATTTAGCTTGCAATGTATCTTTGGAGACCTGGCATAGAAGCTATTACTTTGTGTCACTCTTAGTACTTTGAGACAAAACAACATCGTTTAACTTTTAGAAGGAGTTCAATACAAATAACTTGTTTCTTTGATCTCATTCATGTTGATATTTGGGGGCTATACAAATATGAATGTTATACCAATACAACTTACATAATTCACTATAGAGGATGATTTTAGTATATGCATGTGGGTATTTATTTTTTGAAGATTAAGTCAGAGGTTGCAGGTGTAGTGTAAAGGTTTTTATTAATGATTGAAAGACAGTTTATTCAAAAGATTAAAAAAGATAAGAAGTGATAATGGTGCGATGTTTTCGTGGAAAGATATTCAGTCTTTTCTATCTTCTAAAGGAATCTTACATGAAAGGACATGTGTATATACTCCACAACAAAATGGCATGGTGGAAAGGAAACATATGCATCTATTGGAGGTATTTTCTATTCTAAATGCTGCACATATTATAAATAGAATACCTACTACTCTACTATATTGGCACACTCCTTTTGAGAAGCTTTTTTGCAACCATCTGAAACCTTTTGGATGCTTGGCATATGCTGCTATCAATTCCACTCAGAAGTAATTTTGCTTCTAGGTCCCTCAGATGTGCTTTTATTGGCTTTGAACCTAGTCAAAATGGTTACAAGCTATATGATCTTGATCATAATCAGTTTCTTGTTTCTAGATATGTAATTTTTAAAAAGCACATATTTCTTCATTCTACGTCCATTCCAAAGGATTCATCTCCAATGCCACCATGTAGCCTTGAAATTGCCAGTGTTGATAATGTTTGGATTTGCCATGAAAATTGGAGTCTAAATCTCATAATCCATAAATATATTTTCCTCAAGAAATAATTTCTCCTACCGAATCTCATAATCCACAGGTCACTTCTCCTCTAAAATCAATTCCTCCCACTATACATATTTCTCCTACAACTACCAAAAGTAGTAGCAAACACGTTCAACCCCCTTTTTGGACAAAAGATTATATTTGTCACACTGATATCTCTACTTGTCAAGCTTTTCTAGTTAAAGTATATTTTGATAAAGAAAGATTCCTTTTGCAAACAAGCAGCAAGTGGGTCGAAGCTCTAGAGTCCGAGCTTGATGCTCTGGAGAATAATCACACTTGGTTGCTAACTGATTTACCTCCATGGAAGGATGCTATTGGATGCAAATGGGTGCATAAGATTAGAAGAAAACAAGATAGCATTATAAACAGGTATAACAGCAGACTTGTGGCAAAGGCATATAATCAACAAAGAGGGGTGGATTTTTTAGGTTTTTTCTCTTTTGGCTAAGCTAGTTACAGTTAGACTTCTACTCTATTATTTCTATGAATGGCTGAGGTCTGTATCACATGAATATAAATAATGCCTTTCTATATGGGCATCTCACTTAGGAGGTTTACATGGAGCCTACTCAAGGCTATACAAAGGCTCAACTTGGGCACGTACGTAAGTTGATAAAAGTCTTTATGGACTGAAATAATCATCAAGAGAGTGAAATATTAAGTTAAGTAAGAAACTTATAGTCTTTGGATTGGTTCAATACCCACACAATCATTATTTGTTTATTATGCACAGAAATGGTTTGTTCTTAGCCATGTTGGTGTACGTTGATGATATTTAGGTCATAGGTTCTTATATTGAGATGATTGAGGCTCTTAAAATTTTTCTTCATCAGACTTTTACTATAAAAGATCTCGGCCCAGCAAAATACTTTCTGCGGGTTAAGAATTTTAGAGACATTGATGCAATTTTTCTTTGTAAATAAATATATATATATATATATATATATATATATATATATATATATATATATATATATATATATATATATATATATATATATATAATATTTTGACTGATGCACACTTGCTAGATTGTAAGCATATTTCCACACCACTTCCACCTGATTTTCACCTTACTTCTATAGATGGTTCTCCCCTTGCCAATCAATATAGAAGGCTGGTGGGAAGACTTCTTTATCTCACTATGACTAGACTGGATATTACTTATAGTGTTCAACAATTGAGTCAGTATGTTACTGTTCCAACATCTACATATAGGAATTCTGTTCATGTCCTATGATACTTGAAAGCTACCTCTTCTCTTGGTTTGTTTTATCCTTTAGGGCACAACATTACATTGGAGGCTTATTGTGATGCTGATTGGGTAGCATGTAAGGATAGTAGAAGGTCTGTCACTGGTTATTCTACATTTTTTGCGGGACTCTTTGATAACTTTCAAAAGCAAGAAGCAACCCAATGTTTCCAGATCATATACTGAAGCAAAATATAGAGTGATATGGTCTACTATATGTGAACTACAATGGATATATACATTATCTTCTTCAGGACATGCAGCAGTCTTGTTACTCTTCATATTCCACTTCATTATGACAACAATGCAGCTCTTCACATCACAGCCAACCCAAATTTTCATGAACGACAAAACATTTGGAAACTGATTGACACTTGGTTCGAGATAAGTTCAAGGAAGGGTTTGTTAACCCATGTTTCTTACCTTCTTCTTTCCAGATTGCAGATGGGTTCACTAAAATTTTGGGCAACCCTCAGTTCGCTAAGTTTTTCTATAAGTTAGGAATGAAGATATTACCTCTAATAATTGATAAAGAGAGTTGATGTGACATGAAAAGAGAAAAGAGATAACATATGAAATGTGTAGGTACAAAGTGATGAGAGTGATAATCATGTATTTTAAGCTATGATTTATGTGGAAACTGGGTACGATTTGGTCTATAATCGAGGCAAATTGGGTTGTTTATGGAAAAGTCATGAATCAAATGCTACTAAGGCTATTTGAGTATATTTATACAGGAAAACAAGTCAGAAGTGCTCAGAATCGAAAAACATGAGTTTCGAGATGTCGCTCGACCTGGAGAGTAGCCGCTCGACCAAGCTATGTTGGTCGAGCGAGACACAAGACAGGGTTTCATCTTACAGGGATGCCGCTCGACCAAGCTCGAGGACGCTCGACCTGAACCATTTTGGTCGAGCAAGGACACATGATTTTATTTTTGGTAATTTCGACCCTCCTGTGAATGTTTTGGCGTATTCTCCAAGAAAAAACCCAGTAAAGGTCCATAAGGAGAGTTTACAAGTATAAAAAGGGAAGCAGATCACATCAAGAAGAGAGTTAGATTCCACACCCATCCTACACCACATCCAAACCCTAACTCCATCCGCAGGAGCTGTAGAGAGAGATTCGTACAGCGAATCAAGTGAGAACAAAGTGAAGATTCAAGACGGAGCGAGAAGCGACGACGCTCACATCTAGGGTTTAATTCGCAACTTAATCTTTCTTGTAATTATCAAGACTATGGGTAAGATCTATCCAAACACTATGAACGTTCTCCTAAACGTTATGGGCTAGAACCGCTTTAGTAGTTCTAGGGTTATGAAGATTTTATCTAGTTAATTGAACTTTCGTGTGTATACTCCATACAACACTACATATGGATCTATTTTATATAAGACAATGAGTTTTTAATTCATACTTAGAGTTATTTTGTGCATCATTAACTGTTATGTAGAGTCTGAATACATATCTTGGTTATTGATTGAGTGTTTTCACTGCTGAGCAGGATTTCATATTTTGATTCTAAGCGAGAGGACTCCGAAGCTTTATTAAAACTATCTTATATGAATACTTATTAATTGAATTAAATTCGATTTAGTAAGTATGATAAAGAGGATAATTTCATAGTACCTATAAAGGGAGATCATATCGGGTTAGAGTACTTAATGCACGGGAAATAATTGATACTAATAGTACCTAGAAAGGGGGGGGTGAAATTGTGTTCTTGCTCTGAGGTAATTCACACCTATTACACGCTTATCTGCTTATGTCTATAGAGTAGATTAGCATGGCTTAGTGATGCGTTCATATTCTACAAGGCAGAGTCGGACATTGACATACAGAAGGGAGATTAATTAGTGAAACTGGTTGGCCCATACATATCTTCTCACTTGTTTAACTCTCATTTATTTTCTATTGTCTCTATTTTAATTGTTATTCAATTATTCTGTTTATTAAATTAATAGTTACTTTTCCAATTAAATTGCCAAACAACAGTTTTAGTTAATTTAGTTATTAATAAATTGATAATCATCCGTCCTTTGGGTTCAACTTAGTCGCTTATCTAAGCTACAATCATATCCTTCATACTTGGGGATTAATTGTGTGTTGAGAAAACACCCATCAAGTTTCTGGCGTCGTTGCCGGGGACCGTTTTCCTTGTCAATTTTATTATTTCTAGTTTAATTGAAGCTATTTCATACTTGTTTTTATTTTCTAACACTGAATTTTTCGTAGGTGTATGCATAATAGATTGAAGGAAGCAACAATAGCACCTTTTAATTCGGAGATCGGAGCATCATCGAGGACGAAGAAGGCAAAGAAAAAGAAGAATAAGAACTTGGAAGCAACCGAAACTCTTGATCTAGGAGTTGACATTGAATTACCGAACTCAGAAATGATTAAAGCTGTAATCGAAGACAAATCGGAAACAGAAGTAGTCAACATGGCTGGCATAGAGAGGCCAAATTCGGACAATGTTGCCATCCGTGAAGTCTTTAAGAACAACAGAGGGGGCCACTTGGGGCTGTTAGGAGCGCGAGAAGCTGAAGCAGATTTTGACCTTCATCCCGCTCTTATCAGCATGATAGAAAGGAACCCTTTCTCTGGTGGGACTTTCTAAGATCCTCAACAGCATCTGAATAAATTCTTTGGTTATGCAAGTATACAAAAAAATGCAGGAAATCATGAGGATGCAAGGAGGATCGTATTGTTTAATTTTTTGCTTACTGAAAGAGCAAGAGATTGGTACGACACTCTTCGTGCTGCTGATTGTACTACATGGGAGCAATTAAAAGTGAAGTTCCTAGAGCGATACATGCCACCTTCGAAGGTATTTAAAATGAAACAAGACGTCATTCAATTCGCTATCGGTAGTAATGAGAAATTCCTTTAGGCATGTGATAGATTCAAAGAGATGTTAAGGAAGTGCCCTCAGCATGGATTATCTAAAGCTCAATACATCAATATTTTCTACAGCGGGTTGGATTGTGATTCTCGTGTTCTACTCGATGCTTTATCGAATAGAGCATTACTTGCGAAGACGCCCATTGAGGCTGAAAAGCTCTTTGAGGATATTTTGATGAATTCAAGAGATTGGCCTACTGATAGAGTGAGGGGCACCTATATACTTGGAAAGTTATCCCAGGTTGAACACACCACGGTAAAGTTAAGTAGAGAAGCCGAGATCGTCTCTAGCTTGGCCAATATCAACAATTACTTGAATTTCAGCAGAAGCAGATTACAGAGTTGTCACTTAGAGTACCAATGATGCAGCAACAGGGTGTTGGTGATGACAGATCGATCCAAGAGGAATTAGAAGAGGCGAACTATGCCATGGGTCAAAGTATTCAAGGAACTAGGTATTAAAATCAAGGAAACAGGAATTATCAAGGGAACTATCGTGGCCTTCGGGTAACTATCAACAACCAAGGAGGCCAAAATTTTCGTGGAGCAATCCGAATACAATAATCAAACCTCCTACGGGTGTTGATCCTGGTGCAAAAATGGAAGAAGGAAAACCTAGTTTAGAAGATATTATGAATCGATATGTGAATAGGAATGATGTAAGGGTAGATCATTTGGAAGTAAAGATAGATTCAAATCATGAGGAATTATCCAAGCTGATGAAGGATCTTACTTTGTTGATGGGAGAGATGGCGGGGAATGTGAATAAGCTTACGTAAACAATTGAGAAAGGTAAGTTTCATTCTTAAGTCATAACAAACTCGAAATCTTGTAATGCCATTACTTTGAGGTCAGGAACGTAGTATGAAGGTCCAATGCTACCAGTCGGTGAAAATGGAGAGGACGTGTCTTCGCTCGACCAAGACTCTTGGTCGAGCTACGGTCAAGCGACACTCTGAGGTTCTGAAAGGTAATGTTCAGGTTACAGGTACCTCGCTCGACCAAAATGATGCCACTCGACTAGACCCTTCTGGTCGAGCTAAGGTCGAGCGGACACCTATACATTTGGACAGACAAACTCCGATTACAAGTACCTAGCTCGACCACTATCAGGTCATTCGATCAACCCTTTATGGTTGAGCGGAGGTCGAGCAAGGTCAGTCGATGCTGATTTCCGTACAGGACGTTGTACTTGCAGTTCAGAACACTCTAGTATCATCACAAGAGCAGAATACTAAGTTGATAGTGGAGAAAAAGTGGAAAAGAGCCAAGAGATTGAGAGCCGAGAAGGACAAAGTGAAGGAGGTTGAATGTGATGGTGGGGAATCCCAAAAACAAATATACCTCCTCCTTTTCCTTTAAGGTTAGTGAAGAAGGGATTGAAAGAAAAGTTCAAGAGGTTTTCGGATATCATGAACAAAATTAGCTTGAACATTCCATTCTACGAAGCAATCATGGAGATGCCTCACTATTCCCGATTCTTAAAGGATATCTTATTGAAGAAAAGGAGTTTGAACATAGTTGAAACTGTTAATCTATCTAAGAACTGTAGCTTTATCATTCAGAGAAAGTTGCTAGCAAAGTTGAAGAATCTGGGAAGCTTCACTATTCTATGTGAGATTAGAAAGAGACTGGCACGAAAGCTTTGTGCTATCTTGGTGCAAGCATCAACTTGATGCCCTTATCTATATTCAAGAAGCTAAGTTTGAGGGAGATTGCTCCCACGACAAGGACTCTACAATTGGCGGATAGGTCTATGACTTTTCCGAAGGGGGTGATAGAAGATATTCTTGTGAAAGTGGAGAAGCTTATCTTTCCTGTGGATTTTCTTATGCTAGAGATGGAAGATGACAAGGATAATGTCCCTCTTATTTTAGGAAGGTCATTCCTTGCTACTGCTGGAGCTATGTTAGATGTCCAAAAGGGGGAGCTTAGATTGCGCATGGATAATGAAGAGGTTCTGTTCAACCTCGACAAAGTAATGAAGATGCCTATAGAGACACAGTGCTACAACATTGATGTGGTGGAGGAGATCGTGAAAGAAGAGATGTCCTTAATTCTTTCAAATGATCCTTTGGAGACATGCTTGGCAGAATCTCTTACTTTTCCCATCACAGAGTTAGATGAGCTCTCCAATTAGGTATGTATTGAATTTCTTGAAAACTTACTTGCTTTGGGTGATGATAGGTATGAACCAAAAAGAAAACCAAGCTTGAAGAGGTGAAGTGAACTAGGAAGTACCTACCTTTGGATAGAGAGAGCACACTGAAGGAAGAAAAGAAGGAGGAATTGAAGCCACTACCGGAACACTTGAAGTATGCCTATCTAGGTGATAATGAGACATATCCGGTAATTGTATCTTCTTCACTTACTAATGATCAACTTGAAGATTTGTTGGATGTGCTTAGAAAATATAAGTCTGCTATTTGATGATCTCTTGATGATTTGAAAGGTATTACTCCATTGTATTGCATGCATAAGATAAGGTTGCTAAATGAAGTTAAGGGATGTATTCAGAGTCATCGGAGGGTTAACCCCGAAATTCAAGAAGTGATTGGGAAACA